>NIPM01000005.1:598069-973508 GCA_002738285.1 Holacanthella duospinosa | reverse complement strand
AAAAAAAACAGAAAAATTCAATTTTCTTTCTTCTATCATCCAATTTTGATAATAAAAATCAAATTAATCGGTAAGGTAAATGAAATAGGTCAACCGCGAACAAGTTTTACATCCATATACCTCAATCAATGATGCGAATTACGATGCAATAATAATAATAATAATTTTTAATACAAAAATGTAATTAGAGAGTTTAATAGGAGGTAGGATGTGATTAATTTTATTAGAAATGAAAAAAAAAAAAAAAAAAAAAAAAGCAAGTCCAACAGCATGATTGTCTTAAATAATTGATAGTTTGACTACGGTAGACACTAAATGAGTACATTGCTCACAGAAATCAATTAATTCCATGACAAATGGATGAATTGCGTGTAAAATTGAGTAAATTGATTTTTTTTATTATTCTTCTTCTCTTTGACACAGGTATGGGTCCATGTGATATCACAGAAAAGATGTGACGATTTGTACCAAAAGGCTTATAGAATTGGGATAAGAAACTTTCATCTTTGTGCTGGACCTACAGATGAAACGATTAGTAAAGGGACATGTGTCGTAAGGAACATAACCTAACCCTAACAACCTAACTTTAAACTTTTTTAATTATTCTAACTTTCACTTTCTCTTCTAGGGAGATTCCGGAGGTATTGAAAAAAAAAAATTTTTTTTTTTTTTTTTTTTTTTTAATTATTAATTATAAAAAAATTCATTCCAATCATACTAATTTTGTGACTAATTTCCGTTTTATTTGATTTTGTGTAGGCCCATTACAGTGTAATCTTCGAGATGGTCGATGGCACTTACTTGGGATTACATCTTTTGGTTCAGGTTGTGCAAGAGCAGGATTTCCAGATGTTTGTAAGTTATTGAACTTTTTACAACTTTCTCGTTGACCTTCGATGTTAATTAATTTATGTATGATTAAGATTAGTAAATTTGTAAATGTGTGGTCAAAAGTAATTAAGAATAAGAATTTTAGATAGCAGAATAACATACTATCTTCCATGGATTCGTGGGAAAATTAAAACAAACAGTTGATGCTCCTCCTTCTCTACAACTCACCATCTGTACAGTATTAATATGATCATCACTCAACACTATTTACTCNTTACAGTATTAATATGATCATCGCTCAACACTATTTACTCAATGGCAATACCGTTATGAAGGTATCGTATTAGTATCCAATTAGGTTGTTAACTTGTTAGGTTGTTAGGTTACTACTTAAAATTTACTTTTAAAGACTTTAATCCAAAGGATTAGAATTATTGAAATTATGAAATTTTAAAAAAAAAATCATTTTTGAGCATTAAAGCACTCAAAAATGAAAATTATGATGCATCATTCTAATCTAAAGTAANTACTATCTTCCATGGATTCGTGGGAAAATTAAAACAAACAGTTGATGCTCCTCCTTCTCTACAACTCACCATCTGTACAGTATTAATATGATCATCACTCAACACTATTTACTCAATGGCAATACCGTCATGAAGGTATCGTATTAGTATCCAATTAGGTTGTTAACTTGTTAGGTTGTTAGGTTACTACTTAAAATTAACTTTTAAAGACTTTAATCCAAAGGATTAGAATTATTGAAATTATGAAATTTTAAAAAAAAATCATTTTTGAGCATTAAAGCACTCAAAAATGAAAATTATGATGCATCATTCTAATCTAAAGTAACNAAAAAAAAATCATTTTTGAGCATTAAAGCACTCAAAAATGAAAATTATGATGCATCATTCTAATCTAAAGTAACTGGCTCTTTCAATAACGATCGAATCAAAAATGAATTCTAATATTCAAATTGAGCCGCTCAAATTTAGAATATTATTTATTTAAATTTGAAATTGAATCTAATTGGTTGAATTTAAAAAAAATTTTTTTTTTTTTTTTTTTTTAATTTTACTTAAGGCCCTTCTTATTGAAACACTCTGTATTACTGTGAATTTGTTACAATTAAATAACAGTCATCTTAGAATAACCCGGAGATGACAACGAGAATTAATTTGGCAAATAATTTCGCTTACATTTGAGATTTGACCTCACCGTTCTAAGTCTGCTGACTCAGAAACAAACATTTCATTTTGTATTTCTACTTTTACTAAATTCGTCATATGCACATGACTTTTACTTTTCCAAAAGTTTTACAATGACTCAACTTCAATTTAAAATTTTTTAGACTAATCATCTACATCTTTACCCTTTCTCTCTATACTTTTATATAGATTTTCTCTCTGATTAAATTTTTGCAAGTAATTATTAGAAATTGCAAATTATTGTAAAATTTTGAAATTGTTATTTTTAAAAGTTCAATAAAAAATTTGTAAAAATTAACAATTTTGTGTTGTTGAGATTATTTGATGTGTATAAGAGTGGTTGGAAGCGTGGGTTAGATCGTGGTCTGATAATTCAAATTTAGGCGCGCTAAAAGAACTTTCTGGATGTTGGTGGGAAGAAGTGGGAACCAATTAAAATCGAGTATTTTTTTGGATATCTCTGACGCTATAGAATGTTCTCGCAATTTCTACATTTCTTATGCCCATTCATTCCCCATGCTTTTCTACCGGGACTCAACTCGCCTTTCGTCCTTTCCTCTTCAACTCGTCCGTTTGTACGGAGTGCTGGACTCAATCTCCTCACTTTTTTAGTAACTATTCGCAATTAATTAAGGCGTATCAACGATTATATACTCAATAATTTCAAAACGTAAGTACTCTTTTCTTTAATTTTGTTATTTTTGTTATTAGCGTATTACGTAGGGAAATAATGGTTAGGATTTCGTTTTAGGCAGGGGATATTGATTTTAATTGTAAGTAACATCCATATTGTAGCAGTATTGATTATTTAAATTTAATTTGGTTTATTAGTTTAGCTCAGTTTTTAGTTGTTACACAGTGAGATGTTACGATGGGGATATTTACAAATTACAATCAACACATGCTGTCTAAATCCAGCCATTATTCTTCTCATCTTGCATAATTTAATAGTATTGATTATTATTTCTTCCATAATCACTCTATTATCTATTATTTTTTGATTAGATGTCAAAGGCACCAGCAATCGGAATTGATTTGGGAACTACCTACTCTTGTGTAGGAGTTTTTCAACACGGAAAGGTCGAAATTATCGCCAATGATCAAGGAAACAGAACTACACCCAGTTATGTCGCTTTCACAGATGCTGAACGTCTTATTGGAGACGCTGCTAAGAACCAAGTTGCAATGAACCCTTCAAACACTATCTTCGGTAAGTTGTTGTTTTTTTTTTTTTTTTTTGTGTTGATTTAATTGGGTTTGGTTTTAAACTTTTTTGTTTATTCGTTGAAATAGATGCTAAGCGGTTGATTGGTCGAAAATTCGAAGATGCAACAGTCCAATCAGATATGAAGCACTGGCCATTTGATCTAATCAGTGATGGTGGGAAACCAANATTCGAAGATGCAACAGTCCAATCAGATATGAAGCACTGGCCATTTGATCTAATCAGTGATGGTGGGAAACCAAAACTTCAAGTGGAGTACAAAGGAGAGAAGAAGAGTTTCTTCGCAGAAGAAGTTTCTTCCATGGTCCTCACCAAAATGAAGGAAACCGCTGAGGCCTATTTGGGTAAACAAGTTACGGATGCTGTTGTCACCGTCCCTGCTTACTTCAATGACTCTCAACGTCAAGCCACAAAAGATGCTGGAACCATTGCTGGACTTAATGTGCTTCGTATTATCAATGAGCCGACTGCTGCAGCCATCGCTTATGGCTTGGATAAAAAAGTAATTNGACTTAATGTGCTTCGTATTATCAATGAGCCGACTGCTGCAGCCATCGCTTATGGCTTGGATAAAAAAGTAATTATAAACAAAGGTTTTCTGTGTAAAGGGATTCAAATTTTTAATTAATAATTTTATGTTACAGGGCAAGGGTGAGCGCAACGTTCTCATTTTCGATCTTGGAGGTGGCACATTCGATGTGTCCATCTTGACCATTGAGGACGGAATCTTTGAAGTCAAATCAACTGCTGGTGACACGCATTTGGGAGGTGAAGANTCCATCTTGACCATTGAGGACGGAATCTTTGAAGTCAAATCAACTGCTGGTGACACGCATTTGGGAGGTGAAGATTTTGACAACCGAATGGTGACTCACTTCGTCCAAGAATTCAAACGGAAATACAAAAAGGATTTGACCACGAACAAACGTGCTCTTCGTCGGTTACGAACATCTTGCGAGAAAGCTAAGCGAACGCTCTCCAGCTCAACTCAAGCCTCCATTGAGATCGATTCTCTCTTTGACGGCATTGACTTTTACACCTCAATTACACGTGCGCGATTCGAAGAACTGAATGCAGATCTCTTCCGTGGCACTCTGGAGCCAGTGGAGAAAGTGAGTGCCATTAAAAATTTACTTCCTAATCTCTCACATTTCATTAGCAATCAACTCAAACTCCCAATGTCAATGCTTGTACCTATTTTTTTTTAAAGAAAAGTTATCTAACAAATTTTTTATCACTTTCAGTCACTTCGTGATGCTAAAATGGATAAAGCTCAAATCCACGACATTGTCTTGGTTGGAGGATCAACTCGGATTCCTAAGATTCAAAAACTCCTTCAAGATTTCTTCAATGGTAAAGAATTGAACAAGTCAATCAACCCAGATGAGGCCGTTGCATACGGTGCCGCAGTCCAGGCTGCAATTCTTCACGGTGACAAGTCAGAAGAAGTACAAGACTTGCTCCTCCTCGACGTCACTCCTCTTAGCTTGGGTATTGAAACTGCTGGAGGTGTAATGACCAGCTTGATCAAACGAAATACAACCATTCCAACGAAGCAGACACAGACCTTCACCACTTACTCTGACAACCAACCAGGTGTCCTCATTCAAGTAAGCTCCTTTCGAATTTCTACCTATTCAATCAGTTCCTGCAATTATCTAACAAAACCTATAATTTAAAAACAAAATAATAATTCTTTTTGTTGCGTTTAGGTATTCGAAGGTGAACGAGCTATGACCAAGGACAACAACATCCTTGGAAAGTTTGAACTAACTAGTATACCTCCTGCACCACGCGGCGTTCCTCAAATCGAAGTAACTTTCGATATTGATGCAAACGGCATTCTCAACGTTACAGCCGTTGAAAAGTCTACTGGCAAGGAGAACAAAATTACTATCACGAATGACAAAGGGCGGCTCTCCAAGGAAGACATTGAGCGAATGGTCAATGAAGCCGAACAGTACAAAGCTGATGATGAGAAGCAAAAGGATCGAGTCTCTGCTAAGAACAGTTTAGAGAGCTACTGCTTCAACATGAAGAGCACTGTTGAAGACGAGAAAGTCAAAGATAAAATTTCTGGTGAGCTAATATTTAAAAAAAAAATATTTTTTTTTTTTTCCTAATCAGTCGATATTGCACACAATATCAAAATAAAATTATAAGTAGCGGAGATTAATTCATTACTGTTGTCTTTTACAGAGGATGACCGTAAGACAGTGAATGATAAATGTGGTGAAGTAATCCGTTGGTTAGATGCAAATCAATTGGCAGAAAAAGAGGAATTTGAACACAAACAAAAAGATTTAGAAAAGGTCTGTAATCCAATTATCACGAAATTGTACGCAGCGGGCGGTGTCCCACCACCTGGTGGTCCTGGAGGGTTCCCAGGATCAGGAGGAGCCCCACCATCGGGTGGAGGTGGTGCCGGTCCCACAATTGAGGAAGTCGACTAACTATTCTACCCGCTCTAGTTCTCATTTCTACGCTAGATTGTATTACTTCATTTACACTTGTTCTAGGAACCATATTTACTAAACTAATCTTATGGAATAAATTCATGCAATGAGTTCCATTTCGTTTACAAATTATGGTTTGTAGACATTAAGCCTTTTTTTTTTAAAAGGGTATGAGAACAAATCATGGACGTATTAAATTAAGTTATAATAATTAATTAAATTGTAATACGTCCAGACAAAAGAAGAAGGGTTGAACTGGGGGGAATTTTTTTTTTTTTTTTTTTTTNCTAACTATTCTACCCGCTCTAGTTCTCATTTCTACGCTAGATTGTATTACTTCATTTACACTTGTTCTAGGAACCATATTTACTAAACTAATCTTATGGAATAAATTCATGCAATGAGTTCCATTTCGTTTACAAATTATGGTTTGTAGACATTAAGCCTTTTTTTTTTAAGGGTATGAGAACAAATCAAGGACGTATTAAATTAAATATAATAATTAATTAAATTGTAATACGTCCAGACAAAAGTAGAAGGGTTGAACTGGGGGGATTTTTTTTTTTTTTTTTGTGAGAAGAGACTGCACGCGTTTATTTTGCTCTTTTTTTTTTTTTNTTTAAGGGTATGAGAACAAATCATGGACGTATTAAATTAAGTTATAATAATTAATTAAATTGTAATACGTCCAGACAAAAGAAGAAGGGTTGAACTGGGGGGAATTTTTTTTTTTTTTTTTTTTTGTGAGAAGAGACTGCACGCGTTTATTTTGCTCTTGTTTTTCTTTTTTTTTTTTTTGCTTGTTTTTTTTTAGCAATACTTTCTCCATTACGTAGGGACACACGGCATATTTTGAAAAATGTCATGATTACGAAGCCGAATTTAGGGGATTTTTAATACTTGATCAATTTCAATTAGACTAAACTTGTTAAAAGCAGAAGCACACCTTTCCATTCATTTGATTTGGCTTCTAGAAAATTTAAACAAAATTGAATAATAATAAACTAATAAGAGATTTTTTTTTTGTTTATGAGAATGAATGGCTCAAGACCATTTTATACTTTTTAAGTAGGTCAAAGGTTGACTAATTTTAGAAGGAACTAATTGACATTGGTAGGACTATGCATATGTGCTTGTCTCTCTCGACGAATCAGAATCAAGGATTTCAACATAGGGAGTGACACTGTGCAGGATGAAGGAATCCCTGAGCGATGCATTTTTTGAGACATGCTGGACTCCGCTTCACTGCTTCCACCACAAATTCTCCCATTTTCTCTATAATTCAAATAAAACTAAAGGTCAGCTTATTTCTTTTATAACTTCAACTTAAATTATAAAAGTAACTTTTTTTTGTTTTACCTGGAAATTTAGTGTGTGGGCGTCGTGATTGGAGGAGACTGCGTCGTGGTTTAAGTTCTTGTGTTGATTTGGCCTTTTTATATCTCCGATCCAGAGAAGTCCAGAATCCATTGATGTCATCATCTTCTGGGATTGTTTCACGAAAAAGTACATGACCCCTTGATCTCTCTCCAACTATTCCTTCAGACTCATCATCATTTGACGACTTTCTCATTTCTTTTCCATGAAAATCTCCAAAATTATAATTCCTTTCTGGAATTATTAGTTGTTGGAACCTTATATCCGGCACAGGAAGATCTGCGCTACGGACGGGATGTTTCAATGAAAAACTTCCAATTGGTTGTTGTTTTTCATCTCCCAACTCCAGGAGGTATTCAGATGATACAGAATTCTCAATCGGTTCTGGATTGGTCAATTCCTCTGAAACACCGGAGGACAATGGGATGTCACCTCCAGAAGGTGGAGACTCTGATAGGAACCTTCGTTCCAGGACGCTCGCACTATCTACAAATTCTGGATTATCAAAAAAAAAAAAAACATTGTAAGTTAATTTGTTAACTTTCTCTTTTTTTTTTTTTTTGTTAAAAAAAAGTCTCATGTAACTCATTACATAGAAAAAAAATTTGATACAAAAATTAAGTTAATTAGCCTTTGTGTGGGTACAGGTTAAAGGAATGAAAGGAAAGAGGCGTGGTAAGCTTCGGTCATAGAAAATTACCATTTGTTCAAAAAAAAAATAATCCCACATGGTTATTAGTGAAAGTAGAATTATGACTTTCTCTTAGAAAAAGCGGAAGTTCTCTTTTGTTTTGTAGTTCTGAGTAATAAGAAAATCTATATAAAGTTAAGTTTGCTTTTTGAGTATTTTGTAAATATAAATAATAAGATTCGATGATGAAATTAAACAAACTTCATCGAAAATCTAAAGACAGGGGAAACTTAATCTAAATATAACTCCCCTGATTCTTTACTTTCTTTTTCCAAATATTTACAAAATAAAAAAAAAAGTCTACTTACTTTAACTAGCTCTTAATGGAGAAAGTCAACTACGTTTCTAAAAAGAAAAAAAAAAAAAATTTTTTTTTCATTTTTTTTTTTTATTTTTTCGTTGCTACAAGCTAGAGCTTAATCATGATGAAATTTTAATCTCCTTTTTTTAGAATTAATCAAGGAAATTCATAGTTAATTTCCTCCATGTGTCTCTTTATGATAAGCAATTTGGTTTATGACAGATACCGTGATCCTCCTAAACTTTTCTCTCCGTGTTTATTAGACCGTCAAGTTGACGCCGTCAACCCACTCCTGTCACTATCATCACAAAGATCACTCAACTTAAAGATAGGGAAATAGCTCCTGCTCTTGACACTACTTGGCCCAAGGGAACTAATCACATATCATCAAAGGTCATGTCAGAACTTTCACTCTACAAATAACTCTTCAATATTATTCAATTTTAACCAGTAATTATGAAAAACATTTGAAAAACCTTTTAGCTAGGGGTAGTTAGTACAGAATTGAATTATAATTTCAAATTTCAATATTTAAATTCCTTCTCCTTTTTCTCTCTCATATGAAAAGATGAATTTCATTAGTCTATGTAACAGGAAATCCGAATTCGTGCAGATTTAATTTTACCTAATACTTATGGAGTGAATAAAGGGGAAATTCATTTAATTATTTTGGGATTAACCCAACCCAGATTAATTCTTCGTAGTAGTATCCATTCAATTCGTTCAAGTGATCAAATTCCTAGGAGAAATATAAGGGAATTAGCTCAATTTTTCATAAAAATAAGTTTCTGATATTAATCAATGATATTAACCATTGAT
Organism: Holacanthella duospinosa; assembly: GCA_002738285.1. Classification (NCBI taxonomy): domain Eukaryota; kingdom Metazoa; phylum Arthropoda; class Collembola; order Poduromorpha; family Neanuridae; genus Holacanthella; species Holacanthella duospinosa. The sequence goes on along the minus strand of NIPM01000005.1, from coordinate 964,600 downwards.
TTTGATCACAGATTTTAATAACTAATTTTAGTTCATCACTGATTTTAATCACTGATTTTAATCACTGATTTTAATCACTGATTTTAATCACTGATTTTAATCACTGATTTTAATCACTGATTTTAATCACTGATTTTAATCACTGATTTTAATCACTGATTTTAATCACTGATTTTAATCACTGATTTTAATCACTGATTTTAATCACTGATTTTAATCACTGATTTTAATCACTGATTTTAATCACTGATTTTAATCACTGATTTTAATCACTGATTTTAATCACTGATTTTAATCACTGATTTTAATCACTGATTTTAATCACTGATTTTAATCACTGATTTTAATCACTGATTTTAATCACTGATTTTAATCACTGATTTTAATCACTGATTTTAATCACTGATTTTAATCACTGATTTTAATCACTGATTTTAATCACTGATTTTAATCACTGATTTTAATCACTGATTTTAATCACTGATTTTAATCACTGATTTTAATCACTGATTTTAATCACTGATTTTAATCACTGATTTTAATCACTGATTTTAATCACTGATTTTAATCACGGATTTTAATTAATGATTTTAATCACTGATTTTAATCACGGATTTTAATTAATCGCTGATTTTAATCACGGATTTTAATCGCGGATTTTAATCATAATTTTAATCACGGATTTTAATCACGGATTTTAATCACTGGTTTTAATCACGGATTTTAATAACTGATTTTAATCACTGGTTTTAATCACGGATTTTAATAACTGATTTTAATCACTGGTTTTAATCACTGATTTTAATCACGGATTTTAATTAATCGCTGATTTTAATCACGGATTTTAATCGCGGATTTTAATCACTGATTTTAATCACTGATTTTAATCACGGATTTTAATCACTGATTTTAATCGCTCATTTTAACCACTGACTCAATTAATCCGATAACCAATCGCTCATTTGAATCACGGATTTTAATTATTGATTTAATCACTGATTTTAATCATTGGTATTAATCATTGATATAAATCAATGATATTAATCAACAATTTTAATCATATATTCTAACCAATCTAAGCAATAGGTATAAAATCGGCAGTCCAAAGTGACTCAATACAATACGACTATTCTAAAAAAAAAAAAGCACTTTTCTTAAACAAATCTTACTTTCGAAAGCTTGTCACTCATCCCTGACACCTTGCCACTCAGAGTCTGAATCAAAGCATTAAACCAAGGAAATCACACAGATCAAAATATAGAAAAAAAAAAAAAAATTGAGTGAATATTTTGAAATGGTTGGAAATCAAAAAAAAATCCTTGTTATGAGATCTCATAAACGGAAATGAATGCCAAAAACAGATATGAGCATCAGAGTCCTGTAATATGTAGAACCGAAGTGAAAGTTTGGATTTCCTAAAGAAAGTTGATTTATTTTTTCTCTTTGAGAAAGTTAGATAAGTTGTGCATGCAAAAAAATAAAAAAACTAAATGTATCCTTCGCCCACCTAATTTATACAATGAGTGGAGGATAAATGTATACAAAGAGAGGTGTGAATGAATTTGTATTCAAGTGAGACTCTCTTGAAAAACCTCAGGTTTTGTCAATTACAATTAGAAGAAGTAAGGTAAAGTTTTTTAATTTACAAGTGATGTATGGAAACATGTCTCTACTGTTGTCAGTCTTCATTTTCTTTACAAATTTCTCTACTATATTCCAAATTATACTCATCACTTTCTCCTATAGAGAAAAGACTCTTATATTATCTAACAAAAATAAAAGTCGAAATAGAATATTCTATCATCATCTATTCCTTGTTACTCCTATTTTCAAATAAAAATACACAAGTAAAGGGAAGAAAAGTCCTTTCATTTTCTCAAATCCTCTTTTCCCATGAGCTTTTTTATATTTTTATTATTTTTATTTTTTATTTTTTATTTTCAATTCAAATTTCATCAGTACTTTCAAAAAATTCTAACGTTTTGGGTACTTATGTAAAGTATTTTTACATTGGGATAGGATAGGAAATAATACATAATAAGTGTCTCTTATCCAACACTTCAGTAGTTTCTCAAACCACCTGTTCATTCACTAAGAGTTTTTTTTTTTTACTTTATATTATTTAAAATAGGATTATTCTTCTCAATGACAAATGGAAGAGAAAGTTTAATNGTTTTTTTTTTTTACTTTATATTATTTAAAATAGGATTATTCTTCTCAATGACAAATGGAAGAGAAAGTTTAATTTAGATTAAAAGTGATTGATTACTCTTTAGTAACCTTGTTTGACCAAGGTTGGTAAATTTAGTCTAAAGGTCATTCAAATAGGTCAACAATCTACTCTTCATTGAGCTTAATCATTCCTTATTTCAATTGGCTAAGCCTACATTAATNTTCAAATAGGTCAACAATCTACTCTTCATTGAGCTTAATCATTCCTTATTTCAATTGGCTAAGCCTACATTAATGCTTTAACTTTTTTTTTTTTAATCCTTACTTTCACCAATTTTCTTTATAAATTTACTAACTGAGACTTAACAATGAATAATTTTTTTTTTTTTTTTTTTTTAATGAATAATTAGAATTAAGAGTAGTAAATTTCATTTACTCATAATAACTTTATGTATTGTTCATTTGAGAATGAGTTTATTAAACTAATGGTAACAGGTAAGGGCAAGGGTCAACTTTTATTAAATATGAAATTACGTGGACTTGATTATTAGGAAACTTCTTTTTTTTTTTTGTATGTTAGATTTAAAGAAAATGACTTTCACAGGGATGCAAAAATTGGATAATCTTTGTACATTAGGAGATCTTTTNTTTTGTATGTTAGATTTAAAGAAAATGACTTTCACAGGGATGCAAAAATTGGATAATCTTTGTACATTAGGAGATCTTTTCCTTTATTTATTTATTATATTATTATTATTATTATTATTATTTATTAAATTAGGTTGGAGATTTTTATTAAATTTATTTTTAGGTTGGATATTTTATATTTTCTTTAAGTATATTACAATCTGTGTGGTGCTTTTCTTTAGAAAGGTTCTAGAAATGATTTTGATTTAGATTTTTGGTTAAAGAAATACTTTCTACTGTCACTAAATTAGGTTTGAAATTTTTCTTTTTCATTTAAAAAATTTTTAGGTTAGATGGATTTAGGTTGTTAATATATATATGATTAGGAATTATTAATTAGGAAGTGACAGGGTAGCTTAAGCATTGTAAACATAAAGCTTCATTGAAGCATAAAATTTATTATTTAGTGTTACTTAAAATCCATCNTTCATTGAAGCATAAAATTTATTATTTAGTGTTACTTAAAATCCATCTAATAATAAATCTCATAATATTCTATTTTTGTACTGCAAACAATGAGTTTATTGCCTTAGGAATAAAAGACTGATTTTATGAATCCATTATTTAGATTCAAATTTCAATGACGTAAATTATTAAAATTTTAGAAGAGAAAGTTTTTTTTTTTTTTTTTTTTTTTTTATAGAAAAGTTTCATTGTTGTGTTATAGTGATTGAATATTATGCTTATTATTCAATATGTGAAAGGAGAGATNTTATAGAAAAGTTTCATTGTTGTGTTATAGTGATTGAATATTATGCTTATTATTCAATATGTGAAAGGAGAGATGTTGATGTAAATTGATCTGAAAATGGAAAGGAGTGTAAGTGGATATTATAATATTTTCAATACTCTATGTATTTTTTTTTTTTTTTTCAAATTTTGAATTTCTTTTGTATCCTTCAATATGATAAGTGTGAGAAAAAAATAAACCTTTTTCTATTATTCCATATTGTTATTATTGTGTATTCTTTAGAATTGTTACATTATGAAATAGTTAGATGAAATTTGTTATAAATTGATATTAGTTATTTTGAAAGAAAATCATTAAATTAACAAGTAACAAGTTGTAAGAAGGTGATGATTGAAAAACAACAGTTTATAATGTTTTCACCAAATAATTTTTTTCAAATAAATATCATCCACAAAAACTCTTTTCTTTAAATTGAAATTGAGTCAAAATACATTACATAATAAAGTAAAAGTTTTGCTAATGACTCTATTTTTCTTCCATTTTTTTTTTTTTTCATTGTTATCAAAAAGTCTTAAAAAAAAAAAAAAACTTTCATCAAAAACATGTATGATGATGATGTATTTATAAAATAAAAGTTTCTAACAAGTAANAAAAAAAAAAAAACTTTCATCAAAAACATGTATGATGATGATGTATTTATAAAATAAAAGTTTCTAACAAGTAACTAAGTAACAAGTAAAAACTATTTTTGAAATTTTCCTTACTTTAATTAACAATGTGTACTTTCTTCACTTTCTCTCTTTTCTTATCTTTTTATAATAATCCTTAGTCTTTACTTTATTTTTTAACTAAGAAAGACAACAATGTAATTTCCTTTAGTTCTTTTTTTTTTTTTTTTCAAAATTTACACAACAAATAAGAATATCAACATTTACATTTCCAAAAATACTTTCTCCTGACTCAACTCATTATGAAACGTCAGTGAAAGTTTACATAATAAATTGACATTTGAATAAGTTCCAGCAGGAGTTCATACAAAATATTGAAAATGAACTTATANTTTTATTTTTTTTTTTGGGATTTTTTTTTTTTTTTTTTTTTTTTTCTTTTTGTCTTCTGAATATGTCTACATTATGAATGAGTAATGACTGACACAAGCGAGACCATACAACATCCGGTACAAACAAAACAAATAGTAACAAAAGGGTTGAAAATAAATATACAGAAGACGTCAGTTAGGGTTAGAAGCGGAAGACAATAATGAATTTGTATGGTGGTAAAATTTTTTTTTTTTTTTTTTTTTATAATTCATTATAAATTTTAGTCTATTTTAAGTTGTTTAATAAACACTAACTACCCACCCCTTTTATTTTGAAACCTCATCCTTAAACCTCAAAGTGTCAAGTTTTTATAATTGAAAATGCACTAATTTCACAAAAAAAAAAAAAAATAAAAAATTTTTTTTTTTTTTTTTTTTTTGAAATTTACGTTTTTTTTTAACCAATTTTGTGGTGTAGGTGTATAATGTAATAAGAATGAAATCATCATTTCCAACTTCTTTTTTTGGGATGGTTTGAAAGGATTTTCTTATGTGTAAAGTATAAAATACAAATTTAAATTTACTTTCTCTAAAGTATTGTAAAAACTTCAAAATTGACTTTCTCTTTTCTCAAAAATATTTTTATACTAGTAATGTACTTTTATGACAATAAAGAACTACGGTAACGATATTAAATTGAATTTAGGTCTTTACATACAAGTTATTATGTTACCTTACTCCAACATATCAAAATTACTTAAAAAATAAGTACTTTTTTNAAACTTCAAAATTGACTTTCTCTTTTCTCAAAAATATTTTTATACTAGTAATGTACTTTTATGACAATAAAGAACCACGGTAACGATATTAAATTGAATTTAGGTCTTTACATACAAGTTATTATGTTACCTTACTCCAACATATCAAAATTACTTAAAAAATAAGTACTTTTTCAGCTATCTTTACTTTCTCTAATTGATTCTTGTAATTTAATCCTTTTCCTAGTTAATTATTAGAAATTTTGATATTAATTTATAATAAGAATTCACAAAAGCTCAATTCTTATATAAGGTGTGTTGTGTATAAAAAGAAAAAAAAAAAAATTTTTTTTTTAATCCTTAATGTATCCCTCAATTCAAAATTTCAAACTTGGTTCATTATAACGTAAATTATGGATCATATTTCATTATTTTAACCTAAATAGAAGAATTTTTCATCATTAAATTTCATTATGACTTAACAAAGTTAATTTAGATTAATTAGACTATTTTAGTAATGATGTGTCTGAGTATTAACTAACTTTTTCTATTTGACTATTAATTTTAATAGCTTTTAATAATAAATTCATTAGGTTAAAATTTTATAATTTTGACTATAGAAAATATATCTTTTATAAAAAATAAAATAACCTAGAGTTTTATTATTATTTGGGTAAAAACGTCTGACGTAAAGAACCTAAGATAGACGCAAGACGTAACTGATCTCATTTATAAAGTTTTCATAAATTTGACACTTTATAAAGGAGAAAGCATGACAAAGAATATATGGGAAGGTTTTTGAAAAAAAAAAAGGGAAAAATNATAAAATAACCTAGAGTTTTATTATTATTTGGGTAAAAACGTCTGACGTAAAGAACCTAAGATAGACGCAAGACGCAACTGATCTCATTTATAAAGTTTTCATAAATTTGACACTTTATAAAGGAGAAAGCATGACAAAGAATAATATATGGGAAGGTTTTTGAAAAAAAAAAGCGAAAAAAAAAAACAATGAAAAATTTATAAACTTAAACCTTAATAAACCAATTTGACGAGAGAAATGATACAAGTTTTTCATTTTTGTCTTCTTTCATTCTATTTTTGTGTTTTAAGACTAAAATAGTAACAGGCAGAAATCAATCCTATTTCATAAAAAACTTTCGACTGTTTCGTTATATTTAAATTTAATGAATTCAAAGGGAAATTAGATTTTTTTTTTATTATTAATTTTATTTTTACGAAAGAACCATTTTAAAGAAAGTTATAAGTTTGAATGGAGAAAGTCTAATAATTAAGTCTCAAGTCAAAATGAATTAAATTGAATGAAAAATTACTAAAAATTAGTATTAAAAAAAAAGAAAAAAAATTTTTTTTTTTTTTTTTTTTTTTTTTTAAATTGAATTGAATTAGTGAAATTTTTTTTCAAAAATCTTCTCCAACTCACCTGAAGTAGCCCAAAGTAAAATAAAGATGATCACCATGCGACTCAAATTTTCCATTTTTGTTCCCTTCTTTCTTATTGGCTACAAAGTTGATTTTTGATATCGAATGAGTCCTTTGTGTCTCTGAAAGAAGAGGGATGAGAAAAAGTCTTATTTATGAGAAAGTCCACCTTCACAAAAAAAAAAAAAAAAAAAAAGAAATCCACTATTTTTATTTTCCCCAGTATCCTATTTGAGATTTCATTCAAGAAATGAAATTAATGATAAACTTTGTGTTCTTACAGAAATTACTCTCAAGGGACAGAGACATCAAAAAAAAAAAAAAAACGAAAAAAATAACAACTAAAATTAAAATTATACCGATAGGACTTTCTTCACTTAGAATTCATTTCCTGTCCAGTCAAAGTCGTAAAAACCAGTAGTAGTGTCCATTTCAAACTTCTACTTCTAAAACTCATAAAACCCTCCCTCTGAAATTGAAAAAAAAAAAAAAAAAAAAAAAAAAAAAAAAAAAAATATATCTCTTCTTACTTATAACCTCCTTACCTTATAAGTGCTTTCACCGTCTTCCAACAACGACTACGACTTTCACTTTTTTTTTCCTTTTTCTAAGGGTTGTTTCCAAATCCAAAGATTTCGAAAACAGTAAGATAAAAAAAAAAATATAATTCAAATTGCCTCTTCTCAACTCAACAAACAAGAGAAAGTCATTACAATTAAAATGAAGGACTCTCCAACTTTTAATCTCTTCAAAGACGAAGACTCAGTGTATGGGTTTGAAAATAAAGAAATTTGATATTACTAATTTCAAAAGGGTTGAAGAGGGTTGATTCTTAATAATTGTTATGTAATTAAAAAAAAAAAAAATTTTTCTTTTATTAAATTTATTTTGTTTAAAACTTATATATAATATTCTAATGTAAAGTAAATATTAAATAACGATGAGACAGTGTGTTTTGATGGGTTAGCAAGACTCAACTGAAACCCTGAGTCTTCTTACTTCTCAAAGACTTTGGGAGAAAGTGACTTTCTCTGTCCTGTCTATCGTACTTATGGTAGTGGCGCGGATATTTACAAAGGGAGAAAATTCAGTAGCTTAGACTTTTTTTTTTTTTTTTTTTTTTTTCGAGTCTCGTTACCTTCAAATAGGGAGGGATCTGTTGCTTTTGAAGCTATAGCTATTCAGTTGAAAGTATTAGTCTTAGTATTAGGAGAGAACATTTAAAAGTCCTAGAAGTAATTTCCGACTCTGTTGACATGAAGCCTGATGGTTCATTTGAAAATGAATGTGACGGATATTAAGAGAGAAAAAGTTGGTTGAATTTATGCTCTTACAACTATTAGAACTAGATGGAAAGGAATTAATTGGGAAGGAGTTGATAAGAATCGACTATTACCTAAAAACCCTAACAACCTAACAACCTAACTTACTTTCACAGGATGTTACATATTACCTCAATAGAAAAGTATAAGAGAAAGGTCCTAATTTCCGTAGGATGGTGAAAGTCATGAAACTCTTTTTACAAAAACCGACACACTATGTATTTTACTATGTATCCGTTTCAGAGTGTTATTTTTTTTTTGTTTATATTCTACTTTCAATGCGTGGGCTAAAAAACCTAGAGATTTTTAGACGAAATGAATACAAAAAAAAAAAAATAATCTTACGTCATTCTATTAGTTTAATAATCTTTAGAGAAAGTTAAAGTATCAAAGTAAACTAAGCCATTGGCTAAAATTATACAATTTTCTTACATATTACATAACCCTTCCGCCCCACCCACACTTTTTCTCTCAACTTTATTTTAGTGTTCGCCCAATCCACACACTTTTCATATCAATCCTATGAGGACATGGGGAATCTGGGGATTTCTGGGAAATGTGGGGAACATACCAGATGTGAATGGGCCGATTTCAAACTAACCAATGAGAAACAAACACCTGATTGTAGGTTATTTTGGTACAGTTCATTTCATTCAGTTTCTTTGTAGCAGTCTTTCTCTTAATTGAATAATTAATTAAATTTGAAATAACGTAATCAATGTCAGTGAACATGAGGAAGTTGGGTTTTGAACTATAACTAGGCAAACGAAAAAGGAAAAAGATTAAGTTCACAATTTTTTGATAAGGTGGTTTACGGTTTTATAAACTGATGAGAAATTTTTTCTAAAATCTGTTTGAAAATGTAAAAGACTCACTAAAGTTTAGTGATTAAAGTGAACTGAAGTTATTAAAAAAAAGTCTGTTTGAGAGTGTAAAAGTTAATCTGAAACATAAAGAGGTTAGAAAATATTGTATAATTTCACTTGTTTTTAGTCAGTTTTTAGTTTTAAGTCTTGTTTTTAAAGAGCTCGACTAAAGTGAACAAATGGGATATTTATGTTGTTGTTTTTAATGTAGAGAAAAGTTAAATAAAGTAAAATTTTGTCTCAAGTTGACGTAAGAATTCCATTAATTTTTTGAATTCCCCACTTTTTCCAGCAAAGCCCCAAGCCATTTCCCCGGGGGAAACCCAGATTCCCCATCCCAATTTCCCAATCCCCAGTGGGGGAGGGCGAACACTGCTTTATTTATTTCCCGGGCTGAACATCGAAACAACATTGAATTCGAAATATCAACTTTGAAATTGTTGTTTCATAAACTATGACATTTACTACCTAATTTTACAAGTCACTGAAATAATAGCTTGGATTTCAACCATACGTAAAGATACAGGTGAACTGAAATAGTAAACGACGTTTTAAAAAATGGTCAAGGTAAAAAGTATGGGTGGTGTTCCACAGTGAGGTTAGAGTCAAGTTATGTATTTTTAGTCAACAATTTAGAAAAATGAAAAACATTTTTTTTTACTTCAATCTGAGAGTCTAATTGGGTTAAGTGATATTCAATAGAATTGAATTTTGTATTAGGATTTTCCTTCCTGGATGTTTAAATTGACAGGTGTAATCACTCACTCCTTGAGAAAAAAAAAAGAAAATAAGGGCGCTTTTACTATTCCAAAAAAAAAAAAAAAAAAAATTTTTTTATAGAAAGTAGAAAGTATGTTTGTAGTTTAATACTTTTAATACTAACTTTTTCAAACCTTCACACACTTTCTACTTTTTGTATGTATTAACTTTGTTATTTATTATTAGAGTTGAATAAACGGCGGAATATAAGGAACCAAGGCAATGTGTACTTATTAGGTTGTATTGATTCTATCGATAGTAACGATTAGTAAAATTAAAATTAGGTTATTCTATATTTTCTTTCAAGTACTAACTTTAGGTGATAAGGGAGAATTTTTTTTAGAAATTTAGGTTCAACATACTGAAGAGTTATAAACTCTAATAATAAGTTAGGTTACAATGGAGACATGGTTATCGAAGAACCTTACTAAACCTAATATCTTTTGTTAACTCATGATTACATTTTATTCAATAAATTGTAAACTGTTCTCTGATGTAACCTAATGTTCGTTTGTAAAAGCAGTGGACCTCGTTTACTTAGAATTAACAATTTGTTGTTTTAGGAACATCAAAAGAATTTGATAACCGCGGAATTTTCTCATGGTTTAGCATTTTAAATGTGGATTTTTAATTTTAGCGAAATGGTTGCTTCAGAATTTTTATATTTCGTTGAAATTAGTGTATATTTCAATCAAACTCATCTACGAGTAGTTGTATTTATTCTTTAGTTTTTTTTTTAATTCTCATAAAATTAAAAAATTAAAATCCTTTCAGCGAATGTATGGTAATTTGATTCGGTAAAGAAACATGAATTCATTTGAACGTTATTTCAGAGATGTGAGGAGGTTATTCGAGCTTGCCACATATAATATGAATTGTTTCTTGATTATGATTGATTCTTGACTTGATTTACTTTGACACACCAACTTTTAACAATAATTTTAGCCCTCCGATGAAGAATAAACCACTTCGGAAATAATTATTTTTTGAATGAATGTTTGGTGGATTTGAATTTTTTAAATGAAAATTATGTATATATCGGCAGGTAAGCTCGGCTCAAACTTTTTTTTTATAAATTAAATAAAGTTGAATCCACTGTGTGAACAAAATTTCACACAAATTGCCTAATCTTAAAAAAAATTCACACTATTGGCTATGCCATTTTGGTCAGCATCGCTTTCCATCAAGCTTACAATTGAAAAATAAAAATATATTTCACAATTTTTAAGATAATAACACAGCATTTGAGCCCTTTGCTGCCCTAGCCTATGTTATTCTTAGACATCATCACTATTCATCGGGTTTCAGGAATGCCATAAAAATTTTTATTGTGAAGTTCAACTAATGGTTTAGCGTGAGGTCCAAATTATTACGGTAAATAGGGCAAAATTAAATGTTTCTATACAATATTCGCTCAAAATTTAATATTTATATGCGCAAGATAAACTGATTAAAAAAAAATATATATATATTTGACCCGTCTGACATCCTTACTTGAACTCCAGGAGGAGGGTAGAATATTTGTTATGTGATTGGAAATGCAACAAAGCAAAATGCTTATTTGTGTGTTGATAAGTGAGACTTTATAGTTTGTTTAAGCCAAATTACAGCGATTTGAAGCAAATTGGATTGTTGATATTAAAGAAATTAAGTTCAAAAAGTTTACTTATACGCGTAGGTTTATGTGTGCAGACAGATTGATAATTGACGGTATCACCAACCTCAGTACCAGTTGGGCGTGCCCAAAAAAAATTTTTTTAGTCAAGTAAACAAGGTCCACTGCTTTTAGGGTTATATTTTTATCAGAGTAGATTGTTATGTTTTTAATAACTATGGAATTTTTTTTCATGGGAATGAACAGTTTGAATCAATTCCAATGGCTTTAGGTTGCCCTAAGGGTATCAATGGATTTTTATATTTTTTTTTACTACCTGTGAACTAAATTAGTAGTAGTAGAGTATTATAAACGTCTTGTCTGTCTGTCTCAAAAAATTTGTGCTACAGTTTTGTTTGTTAAATCCACACTAAATTGATAGTAAATTGTAATTAAATTCTGAACACCGATCAATAATTATCATAATTATGCTGGTTGATAGCAGCGCAACCTAAAGTTGTCTGTCCATATCAGTTGTTTGGAGTTAAGGTTAGTTAGGTTCACAACTCAACTAGTAATAAACTCAGGTTTATTATTATCATTTCAAATATGAATTGATAATTAACCTGAGCACTGAGACTACGAGTTGGGTGGGACATTGATGACTCATTTCATAGGCTCTAACGATTGAGTCAGTTACAAGACTCATTAGTCAAAACTAAGAGTCATGATTCATTCAATTTAAATCATAAATTCTTATCTATATGGAAAATTATTCTTCAAACTGAGTCACTGAGTTACTCTCATGACTCAAAGTCACAGAAGAGAGTGAGACCAGAGTTCGAAAAAATCGGATTTTTATATAAAAATCCAAAAAATCCGATTTTTTGGATTTAAATCCGATTTTTTGGATTTTTTGGATTTTTATTTTTTAATTGTCAAAAATCAAAAATATGATGTTTGAAAGGACATTGAAAAAAAATTTTTTTTTTTTTTAATTTGCAAATAACGAATTTTTCTGAAAAAATTTCTTCAAATTCAAAATTTACAAGTGTTAAAGTACTTCATTTCACCAAAAACAAAATTGAAGCTAGGAATCTGAATTTGGATGTAGTGTTAGTGCTTAAATTTATGTTCAAGTTTGTCTAATTAGGTAAAAAATAAAAATCCAAAAAATCATTGATTTCTATTCTTGGATTTAAATCCGATTTAAATCGGATTTAAATCAGGATTTAAATCCGACTTCGAACCCTGAGTGAGAGTAGAGTCATGAGTCTCATAACATTTACTAATTCTAATTTTTCTACTTATCAAATTTAGAAAATCAGAGAGACTCAATACATTGAGTCAGAGTCATCACTTGAGTCAGAGTCATGACTCTCGAGTCAGAGTTACTGTTAGAAAAAGTCATGACTCACAATCACGACCTTATGAAAATTTTTTGAAGAGGACATGATACATCATTCCCTTTGTTTTTTTTCCCTTAAACTACTATGCTCTATTTTTGTGAGCCTTTAAGGCTTAATATTATAGATAGTAGTTAAAACTAAACTAGGTTAAACTAACTTTATTCTTTTAGAATTTTCCATGAGAACCCTATAAAAAGGGAGTTAAATGTCATATTTAACTAACTAGTTACTCTGTCAATTTTGCCTTTGCCACTTTACTGAAATAAACTTACTCTACTGTTCTAAAAACTCTAGATCCAGAATTTTGTATTACAGTTACTCAGAACTCTATTACTTTATAAAAAAAAATAATTTCTATTTTAATTATTAAGAAAATTCGTCTCATTTCACCAACTAAGATTTAAGATTATAAGNAAAAAAAAATAATTTCTATTTTAATTATTAAGAAAATTCGTCTCATTTCACCAACTAAGATTTAAGATTATAAGTATCAAGACTGTTTGAAGGATTATTGGAAAATTGTCTTCGGAAAAGTTCAAACTGTTTTTTTTTNAGATTATAAGTATCAAGACTGTTTGAAGGATTATTGGAAAATTGTCTTCGGAAAAGTTCAAACTGTTTTTTTTTTCTGAAGTAGGAAATAAGTTACTCCAGAGAAAGTTGTATGTAATTTAAGTGGAAAAAAAAAAGAAAAGAAATAGCTTTCACTGTCTTCAAACATAGTGAAAAATCCTTTGTTCTTGTTTTTTCATTTTTCTTCTACACTTACTTCCCATTTCCAATTCTTTAAATCTTCACTGAAAAGGTTCTACAGATGTTTCATTCCCTCACACTTGGAGTAATCAGTTTTGGTAAAATGTAAAGATTTCCACCTTAGTTCTTTTATTTAAAAGAACAATAGGAAATGGAAAAACAAAAAAATAATTTTTTTTTTTTTTTTTTTTTTTTTTTTCTCTTATTAACTTGTGCTCTTGATCCTTTTAATTTTCCCTTTCCCTTTCATTCATTAACCCTTTTATTAATTTTCCTAATTTACAAACAGTCCTATTATTTAAAATTCCTTGACTCAAAGGGTTGTTATTTTCGACCAAAAGTTTCTCAATGAGGCCAGAGGGGGGGTCTGAAACAATCAGAAAACTTATAAACGTTGGAAGGAGGATTTTTGTCCATTTATTATTACTACTAGTATGACTTCTTCCAAATTTCAAACCCACGCTTATCTCACTTGGTGAAAGTGGACTTTCTCCACAGGTTCCAAGTGAGAAAAGAGATTATGCTAATAAATTTTAGATTTTGATTAAATTAGACAAAGGTAAATGAAGACAAAAGCCTCTGCTCTTGCTTAATATTAGAAAATGAGTCCCACAGAACTCATCGTCATCATCTCATCGTTAGTCATTCATAAAATGAAACCCTGTAAGTCTCTCTGTAAACGAGTACCCAATAATATTAAAAACGTCCATATAAGTTTCACGCCTCACAGAAGCCAATTTCAATGATTTCATTCATTGTTGAATGAACAATGGAGGAAATTGAAAATTGAGTTCAATTATTCTTTACACCCTTCATCAGTTAACATGTAGGAATAACGTGACCAAGAGTGACACAAAAGAATAGTTCACTCATTAGACAATAATTTGTTTGCACAAATTGAATTCCTGAGTATTGACAATCAGTTGGAAAAGATCTCATCAGCTGAGAAATGTTCCTATATTGGTTAATTGATGACTAGTAAGTTTTAGTAAAGGTAACATTTGAAAATGAAAGTACAAGGCCATAGTTTATATTCTTACTTCAACCTGTCAAACGGGAAAGAGGCTTGAAGAATTGAAATTCTAGAGTACACTCCAAAGTTTTGCTTATTCATAATGAGGCAATCTCAACCCTCTTGAAAGATGGAGACATGAAAGGACGGATTCCGATGATAATTAATAATTCAAAAGGTTTAAAAACTCTGTCATCATATCTGCAGAAAAATCGTTAACAAATTCAATTTTATTAATTGAATAAGTTTCCTTACATGAAATTTAAATAGTAAAGGAAAGCATTTGTAAAATAGTTCTCCTCCAACAACACTTCCATCAGTGACTTCACGGCTGCTTTTTTCGGAAAGAACACCCTAGAGAATCAAACAAAAATCATTTGTTGAAATCCTTGACTCGTGAATGATAAATGATATAATGAGAGTGTAAAATCAATTTTTTATTTTATTTTTTTTTTACCTTCTGTTAATTTCGCCCTTCCACCACTAGGCTGACAGAGTACTGTGGAACATCCAGAACAGATTACGACTGATTGGGCATGGCTAAACACGGTTGTGATCTTATAGCAACCTAGCAAGATAGAGACGACAATTATTTGATGAGTCTTTAAAAGAATTTTTGCAAGAAAGAAATATAAATTTGAAAACTTACCAGGACATTTAACATCCATAAAATATGAATTAGGTGCCTGTACGAGTCGCTTTAATTTATGCTTCCTCTTCTCATCATCAGGAGCGGGATGTAACAAGTCTCTTGCGAGCTAAAATCGTAAAATAAATTAGGAAATCAAGTTAAATGTCAACAAAATCACGCTTAGATGGAATTATACTGGGTCGTCAAACTAACTATACATGTAAAATCTTCAAACAATTTGTCAAAATAGATTAAAATTTCCTTAAAAAAAAAAAAAAAAGAATATCTCACCCCCACCTCCCTACGTCTTTCGACCACCTTCGAAGGTTTGTGGTTATGTGGCACTTATGCATATTCAATATCATGGTGACGTCAAACATCACGGTGATATTGAGTTACAATTGAGTAAGAACTGACATTTATCCACAAGCAACTGAACTACCGTGGATGAATGTTATTGCCAAATTATCGAGTTATGATTACGTTAGTCTTTCAAATTTTCAATAATCAAGCCCAAAATTAAGTAATTCAAATATCCATTTCAGAACTCAGTATCAAAATCCAAAATTTCTTACTTTACACGAATCTGATCTGATTGGCCGGATAATTCGAATTTTGAACTCATTTCGCCTTAGGGTATTCCTATCCTAAATAAATACGTTTACTTTTTATAACGATGATGAGACAGACACGGTCACGGTACGGTATAAAATTTAATTAACAACCGCCCACAAAAAATCAAGTCGTAGAATAACTGTATATTACGGCGGGTGTAATTATTAATTTCTAATTGAATTAAAATCCATTTCCGGCATATGGGAAGACGTTTCTCGAGAGTAATGTAAAATCGATAATATAAACAATGAGATTGAATGGACGAGAAATCAAGTGTGGCATTCAATTTGATTGTTGTGATAACTTCCAACATTTAGAAAAAGGCTAATTGATCTAACACATTTTCCTTAGTACTTACGGGCATTTTAGACGATAATTATCCGATTGATTACTGAGCGGTTGGTGTTCCAAAAAGAGGGTCAATCTGCGGCAGCACAGCACAAGTTCTTTGATGCAGCAGCGTGCTCAACCAAAGGGAGAAGTTCTCTTTTTTTTTAATAATTCTCTCCTCTGCCGTCGTTCTCGTGTCGTCGTCTGCACCAGACTAACAGAGCCCTCCGTGGACAAAAAATTAATTTTTTACCTCACTTTCCTCACTTTATGGGTTTTAGCATAGGAGTGAGGAAAGTGAGGCAACAGTAAGTTTTTAAGCTATTACTTTGAAAATATGTCGTAGTTATAATATTCAAAAAACTTTTAGGAATAAGATTCTCCAATCCACCGGAACAGACTCCAGTGGTTATTATTGGACTTATTGGAGTTTTATGGTTAAATTGTTAAACTCGACTTGGCTTCAATTATACTATAATATTATAATTGAGTCGGCGCTTGTGTGAGAACGAGAGAACTGTACTGATATGCTAGGGGTTGGGGAAAACGTCGAATTAATAATAAACATACAGTAGATGAATGAAATTTGAGCCGACATTAAAAAATAATAATTTTGTATTTTTGTCTAATAGTTTTGTTCGGGGAAAGAATATGTGAGACAAAAAGTAGAGTAGCCTGTGTATTTCTACACTGNTCAATGAAATTTGAGCCGACATTAAAAAATAATAATTTTGTATTTTGTCTAATAGTTTTGTTCGGGGAAAGAATATGTGAGACAAAAAGTAGAGTAGCCTGTGTATTTCTACACTGGACCATGAGTCTCCTTATCTCACAGAAGAGNTGGACCATGAGTCTCCTTATCTCACAGAAGAGTTTTTACTCATACTTGTCATTGTCTCTGGGGATTAAAGCCTTGCTTGGCTACTGTTAGAGTACGAGTCTCCTCACATATAAGCACCAGCGATACAGAATCCTTTCCACAAATACTTAGTAGGATTTAGATAGTGGCTGTAGATTGTAACATTCCATTGTAACATCCCATTGTAACATTCATTTTTACGTTTGACTAGGTTTATTTAGTTCAGTTTTGGATGTTACAATGAGAAATTGCAATGGGGATGTTTCAATCAACAACCTCTGCCTAAATCCAGCCATATGCTTTTAAAGTTTTGTTAGTTGAATACAAGTAGAGGAACTTAGTTTGAATTACATATCCAAATTTTTATTCGGGTGCCGACAAAGTCGACATTAAGAATGTTGATTTCGTGGATAGCCGAGCATGCCATTTAGGAATGTAATTGTGATTATGGTGGAGTTTGAATTTTTAAATTCCATCGAGTCAATGATAATAATTATTGTTGAAAGAAGGTGAGTCCTGTTCAATGAAACTTTTGGAATATAACTTTTTATTAAAAAAATCGTCTTCAGATAAATTTTTTTCTAGAAAAAATTGAATTTCAAAATTTTAGCCGAATTCAGACTGACTAAATTCGTAATAAAACCCCGGAGTTGTGAACCTTTCTCGTCTACAACATACGTTTAAATTGAAGAAAAAANGACTAAATTCGTAATAAAACCCCGGAGTTGTGAACCTTTCTCGTCTACAACATACGTTTAAATTGAAGAAAAAATTTTTTTTACTCTCTACGACAGTTGGTGTTGATAGGTACCGGCTTTAACATAACTTCAGTAACGTGACACAAAAGACAATTCAAATTACTCACGGCGGGATACGTGTGCTTTTGGCGCAATTTGACTTTTGTTTCATTTAATTCAATTTAATTTAAAAAGAATTCAGTTGTCAAAAAAATAAGTTGCTCTTTTGTTGACGTTGTTGACCATATTATTGCCACTGTATTGTTTACCGCTAAACAGCAGAAAGCAACAGAGATTTACAAGAATAAACAGTACAGCAGTCAGCAGTGCTTGTGATTTTCTGCGGTGTAAGGTAAGGTTGACGGTGACTGCCAAGGTCAATCATAATTTGAGAAAAGCAGTGTCCAAACTTGTGTTTCACTTTCCTTTCCATTCATCATTCATTATCATTGGATTGAACGGAACCAGTACACAGTAATTAGGTTCAACAAGCGGAAATGGAAAGTAAGTAGAAAATAAATTATTGGTTTGAGTAATAATTATGATTAGATGCAGACGCTAGAGTTAGATTGTTTATTAGACATTTTAATCTTAGAATTTGCTACTTTTTAGGTGATCCAGTAATCTCCAAATTGATTCAAAAAGTAGGTTTCGAACAGTTTGTAACTGATGGGAATGAAGCTGTGAAGTTCAAATTGAGTAAGCAAACAATGTTAATTCAAATTGGGTTGTGAATGTGATAATTATTGATTTTTATAGTGACCATAACCAATTTATAATGCCTATTTTTTATTGTACTTATTGGTCTATTTTTCTAGTTCGGACAACGGAAGATTTGCATGACGAATCTTTAGTATTTCATCCTGAGATGTGTCATCAAATATTTGGCGAAGGGTATATATAATAATAAATTCAAAATAAAATTAGTTCAAATTGCTAATAAGTTAGTCCGTGAAACAAAATTATTTTTTATTATTGTTTTATTATTATATAGTGAGACAATCTTTGGATATGAGAACTTACAGGTGCAGGTTTACTTCACGGCAGGGAGTCTGAAGACATTTATTGGCACAAAATACACACGGAAAGTTAATCCCACAATGGCTGATGGAGTAGAGGTGAGATTTGGAACCATTCCTTCCTTAACTTTATTGAATTAACTGAGTTGCTTATAATTTAGATTTTGTCATATAGGCTGATAACATTGTTGAAAAGTTGGAAACTGTGATTCCGTCTGGTTACACATCAAATATTGATGATTTCTCCGGTTGTGTTGAAAAGGAAACCTCGTCGTTCTATCCAATAGGAGATCTAATCCACTCATTTCAGAAAGTATGGAACCATCGTCACAAGGAAGGCTCAGATGTGAACATGAGTAAAAACTCAAATGGTCACTCAATGGAGAGAACTTTCAAAATTTTTGTCACAGATGGCAACGTTACAAAGTTCTCGGAGTATCTCAAGAATATGGAGTCATTCACTCTTTGGTTCATTGACGCCGCTTCACTGCTCGATCCAACTGATGAGCGATGGAAATTTTATACTATGTAAGTCCTGAGGCTACATCCAACATGAAATTTTTGATATTCTAATGATATTACCTAAAATATTAGGTTCGAGAAGTATCGTACTTCTGAAGGGAATAAAAGCTACGCTTTCGTAGGCTACTCAGCTGTCTACGAGTTCTATTCATATCCAGATAAAATGCGACCCAGAGTTGCTCAGATGCTCATACTGCCTCCATTTCAGAAGCAAGGTCTCGCTGTGGAGCTTCTCTCTGCTATATATAATGCATATCGGACTGACACCAGAGTTCTTGAAATTACTGGTTCGATTTCTTGACAAACTAATTATTAAAATTATATAATTATTATTAATTGAATTATTAATCTTTCCGCAGTGGAGGATCCATCTGATGATTTTGAGGGTTTGAGGGACTTTGTCGATTCCCGTGACTGTATGGGCCTCACTTCTTTTGCTCCTGACAAACTAAAACTGGGCTTCATTGATGAAATGGAAGAAGAAGCAAAGAAAAGACTAAAGATGACTAAGGTAATAATTTCAAATGTGAAACAATTTTAAACACTTAGATTAATGTTATGCTGTAAACTTTCAGCGACAGGCTAGAAGGGTGTACGAGATTCTAAGACTTCGGGTAACAAATGTAAACGATGAAGTGGAATTTAAAAAATTCCGACTGAGTGTCAAAGAGCGACTCAATATCCCATACAAGGTAAGCTAAAAACTTAGTTTCGTTTTCAATCAATTAATAGGATTTTGACTGTAGAAGCAAGAGTCTGACATCAAACGAATGATGCGTCGTCAGTTCAATACTACCGAGCTTCAAAAAGTAACTCAAATGGACGATGCATCTCGCAAGATTGAGCTTGAAAGTAACTTCCAGAACCTCTACACACACTACAAAACCATTCTCCATCGTCTCGACCGCTACACACCTTGCTAAACGTTATCTTCATTTCCGGTTTGGTTAGTTAATCTTTTTTTTTGTATTCATTAAATTTTAAGTTCAGGTGACAAGATCCTTTACTTGGTCTTGTCACGGAACCAACCAATCTCAATAATTTAGCATAAGTTCTTTGGTACAAGAACAGACTAATACTAATATAGTCTTAACCTCAATCTATAAAATTTACTTAGTAGCCCATTCAAATAAATTGGCAATTTCATGAGCAGTTTCATTAAGAGGAACAGCAGTAAGATTTGTAAGTATTGCAACAACAACCCCTTTGACTTGAGGTTTCTGATTCGAGTTTATGTCATCTGTTTCATCATATCCAAATTTAAAACTTTTTGGACAAGTCATCAGAAGTATTGATGATCCACCAATGGCCCAGCCACTGTGCCCCACTACCATGGAATCAACTGATTGGGGGAAGAAGTATTTCCTCAGTGGATTTCTGATTACGAAACCTAAACCATACAAAGAATTTCGTCCAGGTCGAGCTGATATGGGATCACCAGTCCACATGGTTGTCACCGTCTCACTCTTCAAATAAGGTCTGTTGAGCTCTTTTTCTTCTTTCGTACCTATGAAATTTTTAATCTTATATAATTTTATGATCTCACACAGGTAATTACACTTCACAAACCTAAGTCATCATCTCTGAATTGATTTTGATAGGAAGCTAGCATGATATGAGCAAATTTAACAACATCTCCTACATTTGATAAATATCCACCACCTCCCCATTTGTAAGAATTATCCACATACTCTGAATTACGTATTTCTTGATTTTCCTTGTCCCATGAGTAATTTCTGTTATAAAAAGTACTTAATTTTCGAAGAAAACTTAAAAAAATTTTTTTTTTAATATTCAACAGTTTATACCACATTACCTCACACGGTGATAAATGATTGGTTCATTTTCATCCAGGAATGTATTTTCCAAACCCCATGTCTTAAACATACGTTTGGCATACTTATCAAATGGTACTTTTGTTATTTTTTCTATCACAGTGGAAACAAGGGTCCAGGCATAGGTTGAATATGTAAACTTCTCTCCTAAAATCAATATTTTAAATTAATATCCATTTATATACCCTGATCTAATCAAAGTTTACGGGACACTGATGAAAATGAAAGGTTTAAAACTTTATGATACCAGGAATATGAAGCAATTGATCATTTTGAAATATTTTCAATGCTTCTTCCACAGATTTATATTTGACCTTGAGGAAGTATTCAGAAAGATTCATTTCATCAATATTTGGATTTGCTTCAAGTTCTTCCTTTGTCATATAATGACGAATTCCAGACACATGGGAGAGTAAATGACGAGTTGTGATTGTAACCTGAGACAAGTAAAATCAATAATTTAGTAAATTAAAAATCATAATTTACATCATAATTCAGAGTATTAAATTCATATGTTTCGTACATCTTTCCCATCGACTTGTTTGAGAGGGAAATTAGGTACATACGTCTGTATCGGAAGGTCAAGGTCAATCTTATTTTCTTCAAGAAGTTCCCCAAGCATTCCCATTGTCATAGATTTACTAATACTACCGATTCTTACTACAGACTCAGGAGTCATCTTCACATTGTTTTCCAAATCCGCATATCCAAAACCTAATAATTAATATATACAATGATAATGAATAATAATTTAATATNTACTAATACTACCGATTCTTACTACAGACTCAGGAGTCATCTTCACATTGTTTTCCAAATCCGCATATCCAAAACCTAATAATATATACAATGATAATGAATAATAATTTAATATAATTTAACATCCAAATTTAAGTTAGAGATTTTAAAAACCTTGAGTCCATTTTGTAGTTCCATTGACGCTGACATTTATAGTTAATCCAGGGAGACCATGCTTAGCTTTGAATTGCTGACACAACTGCTCTGCTTTTTCAATAGAAGCACTGAGTCGACCATTACATGGATCATCAATTTTTTTCTTCTCTAAAAATTTGAACTCTTGTGTCCTGTCACATTCTATTGAAGAACTTTTTTGATAATTATTGAACTTATTGACTCCTTAGTATTAGTAAGCAGTACCATTGAGTTCATTCCCTTTTTGTAGCAAATGAACTTTTACAGATGTCTTTGACCCTGTATTAAGAGAATCTTTGACTTCATTTTTCAACAACGGCCACGTATCCTTAATCCCCAAAACCACCGCGGCACCAGCAACAATTCCAGACCCAAAATACCCAATTGATTTCCAGTGTATCCATTTCTAAAATTAAACAACTCATAAATTCAAAATCAATTTCACTTCAACGTAGAAGTTAGATTGATGATTATCATTGTTTGCAATATCATAATAAAAATAATAATTATTATTATTAATAATTTTATTAATGTTATTATTATCAAATTTATTTGATATGACAATGCCCACTCAAAGTTCAAACGAATTCATAATAAATTATAAAAACTTACTGATGTCATCTCCGACCAGATTTGAACGTTTGCCTTGTATGTTCAATAATTCCCCTTCGTTGTAGTCGTAATATTGACCTAAAAATTTAATATTTATTTAAAAAAAATATATAATAATAGATGAAAGATAATATAAAATCATCATGACTAAATAAGGCTTATCATAAATGTTACTAAAGTAGTAGTGCAAATTGATTAAAATCTTTATCACAAACTTTACTAAAGGAGTATTTACAAATTGTTGATAAAAATCGCTTTATCATAAATCCTTACTAAAGTAATACTACTAATTGACAAAAATCTTTTATTACCAATTTTAAAAATTTATATTCAAAAATACACAGAAGGATGAACCATAAGTGGTTACAACAGTTATAATCTGACTCTATGTAAATTACGTCATTATATGATATCTTCTGACCTTACAAGGTCAAGTCTTTCACTATTATTTAGCACAAAATATTTTTGCGAAAGTATAATTTCAATTTTGCACACAATAATATTATGTTGTATTTCTCGAACAGACAACTTATATAAGTTAGTAGTCTTGGAGAAATTGTAAAGAAATATGAAAAATGCGGGTTTTCTGTCACTGTAAAAACAGGTTATGACATGACTTGAAAAAAAAACGAGACATCTGTTGGATGTGATGTCACAGGACCTTTTCTAAGGTACTGCTAGTACCATTCAATTATTACATCATATTGACATCACTATCACATTCATTTTACACAACAAGTAGAATTTTTTGCACAAGATCTGAGAGATAATAGTCATACCAAATTAGATTTAGGAATAAATCGAACCNCAAAAATCTTTTATTACCAATTTTAAAAATTTATATTCAAAAATACACAGAAGGATGAACCATAAGTGGTTACAGTTAGTTATACTGGTATAATCTGACTCTATGTAAATTACGTCATTATATGATATCTTCTGACCTTACAAGGTCAAGTCTTTCACTATTATTTTCGCACAAAATATTTTTGCGAAAGTATAATTTCAATTTTGCACACAATATAGAGGAATTTAAATATTAAGTTTAGGTTTGTACCAGACCTAATTATGAGATTCGCGCCACAAATATGTGACGTAGGACTTTCTTCTTCCTCAAGACTTAGTCCGTCTTTCAAAAACTTAATTCCAGACCTAATTCCCTCTCACTTTAGGTCTGAGATTAAGTCCAAACCAAGATTTTTTTTTTTTTTTTTTCAGTTTATAAGCAATATTTAAGTTTTAGTTTCATTTGCTTTAGTTTTAATTGTAAATTACGTAATGTTATTAGTAATTAATTAAGTATTGGGTCTAAAAAAGGTTGAATTTCGAAAAAAATGGAAAGTACGATCTGGATGTTTAGGTAGGAACAGTCAGTTAATCCATTTTCTGTGGATGCTAATTTACATTTAAACATTCTCATAATTTTAGCATATCATTTTTATGAAACCGGAAGTTTAGGAAACAGTGGTCATCTAAAGTATTAAAATCGTAACTAGTTTTCTTAAATTTTGCAAGTTAGTAGTCTTGGAGAAATTGTAAAGAAATATGAAAAATGCGGGTTTTCTGTCACTGTAAAAACAAGTTATGACATGACTTGAAAAAAAAACGAGACATCTGTTGGATGTGATGTCACAGGACCTTTACTAAGGTACTGCTAGTACCATTCAATTATCACATCATATTGACATCACTATCACATTCATTTTACACAAGTAGAATTTTTTGCACAAGATCTGAGAGATAATAGTCATACCAAATTAGATTTAGGAATAAATCGAACCTNACAAGTAGAATTTTTTGCACAAGATCTGAGAGATAATAGTCATACCAAATTAGATTTAGGAATAAATCGAACCTGAAGTCATTCGAATTTCTCGAAGTATCTTATCATCAAATTTTCCTAACTCNTAGAATTTTTTGCACAAGATCTGAGAGATAATAGTCATACCAAATTAGATTTAGGAATAAATCGAACCTGAAGTCATTCGAATTTCTCGAAGTATCTTATCATCAAATTTTCCTAACTCGTCGTATTGCGTTTTTACATGTGGAGCCGGAAAGTTCAGCTTATTTAGTTGAAATTATTCCAATCTCATCAATAATATTATCAGTATCAAAGTACTTACTTACTTGTACCTTATTGTTGGATCTCAAGCAATGAAGAATTCTTTACCATATTTTGCAAGTGGGAAAGTAGTCAAAGGATTCGGACGAGGATCCAAAAGTCTTGGGATTCCAACTGCTAATTTTGATCAATTTATTGTAGATCAATTACCAAAAGATCTTCCGACTGGGATCTATTTCGGATGGGCACAAGTGAATCGAAGACCTATTTATCAAATGGTTACTTCTCTTGGTTGGAATCCATATTTCAAGAACAACACAAAATCAATGGTACTAATCTTAAACTTACGTACTTCATTCATAAGACTTATAAAGTTATCTATAAAATGAGTCACTTTGAAATCACATATGGTGTGGTTCTGTCTGGTTATTGATTGATTATTTTGATTTTAAACAGGAAACTCATATTCTTCATCGGTTCCCAGAAGATTTCTACGGTGCAGAGCTCAAGATTTGTTTGGCTGGATATCTACGAGAAGAAATGAATTTTAAATCAATTGGTAAATGATTATGATTTTGATTTTGATTAAATTATTTACTTGCCGTTATTATGAGTATGACTGTAAACTAGGTGACCTCAAAGAAGCCATTCGGAATGATATCGAAATAGCCAAACAGAAATTGGCAATTCCAGAATATGAACGCCTGTCACAGGATTCCTTCTTCTCCAATGTCGAAACAAATCCAAAGGAGTCTGTTATTCCTGCAAATGAAGTCANTTGGTAAATGATTATGATTTTGATTTTGATTAAATTATTTACTTGCCGTTATTATGAGTATGACTGTAAACTAGATGACCTCAAGGAAGCCATTCGGAATGATATCGAAATAGCCAAACAGAAATTGGCAATTCCAGAATATGAACGTCTGTCACAGGATTCCTTCTTCTCCAATGTCGAAACAAATCCAAAGGAGTCTGTTATTCCTGCAAATGAAGTCANCCTGTCACAGGATTCCTTCTTCTCCAATGTCGAAACAAATCCAAAGGAGTCTGTTATTCCTGCAAATGAAGTCATTACCACAAATACGTAATCTCAACTTGTTATGTAAGCAAGGTCAGGTCAATCCATAATATTTTCAAACCGTACCAAATTATAAGTACTTAAAACGAATCATCATTATTTACTGATGAGAAGTTCAAGTATCGTCCAAATTTATGACACTTGCTGCTAAAAAAATTAAATCTCATTTCTTTACTTTTAACTTTTTCCTTTTCGTAACTCTCAATTTTAGTATCGTAATTAGAAAAAAATTTTTTTAACGAAATCAACCAAATTCAAGTATTGAAATAGTGTAATAAGTTAGATTAAGAAAAATAAAAACAAAGCGAAGAGTTGCTGATAAATTCTATTAATTCACTGAAATAATCTAATTTATTTTGAAAATTCAGGATTGTAAAACTCAAAGGATAAAGAAAAGTTACCAATGATCAATGAAGCACTTCTTAGTACCGCTTTCGTTTCCGTTTATATGAGGGAACTATACCACCTGTAGTAATACCCCTTCGTAAATGTTTTGGACCCTCATTTGGTATGAGAACCGGCGGGATTATTTCAGGCAATGTTTCAGCTATTTCTTTATCCGTAGAAAAAATTATAGGTACTGGAAACTTCCAGTGATCTCGTACGGGTGGAATACGTTGTTCCAATTTTGTAGACCAATGATGAAGCCGACAGCGAATAGGAACACTTTCTTTGTTATTTATCTACAGTAAGGATACAAAGTGTTTCTTCAAAACATTGAATTTCAACCTTTGAAAAATTTATAGAAATAAAAACATTTATTATTATTGCTTTACCGTAACTGTAGTAAAGAATTCTTTCCCTTCTAGTTCCATATCAGGTCCTGTAATGGGTTCCTTTGGCATTGTAAATGCCTCTTCGGGTACATGGACATGTGCTTTACGAAATGCTGAACGAATATGCCAAGGTTCAAGGGTCCATGATTCTTCTCGATTCATACTTATGTTTAGAATAAAGTTAGAGAGAAGTTTGATAGTCTAAAATTATACAATTTGAACTTGATTAGTTAAGCTTTTTTAAATTATTTGTTACTGATGAAACTAGATTATCAAACCGTTCCGGCGTAACGAGAACTATATGTTTCCTCCACCACTGTTCCTGCTTCTGTAATATTTTCTGGTGTGGCATAAACAGCGGATTTATTAAGGAGAAGTAGTCGGGCCGTTGTTTCCTTTATTGTTACAATTTCCCCAGGCCTTCCAATATCTAAAAAGTTAATTATTATTAGAAGTAGGTGATAATTGAAATCAAGAACTGTTATGTTATGTTGTTTCTTAGGATTCTTTCTCTCTTAACTTTTTTGTTTTTCAATTTAGTAAAGAGAGAATAGACAAACGGACAAACCTTCCACATATTTCTGAAGAAGAACTCTAAGTGACTGTGGACGTGACTTATTATCTTCGACAAGTTCATAGACAAAGTGCCTTCTTCTCAGACTTGGGACTCTGTTGGACGAATGCAATGGAGCCTTGTTTACACGCTTCACTACATATGTTGTCTAAATAAACAAGCAAAAAATGAGTAATATTTGATACAATAATGACCGGTTGTATGCTAACAATTACATCATAAGTATCAACAAAGATAAGCATTAATTACAATAATATGACATACCCTAAGTTGCTGAAAAAATTCTGGGTGTTTTATAAACGGCTGACATATCTTCGTCCACATTTTACAAAGACTTATTAAAGTTGATACAGCCAATACGAAAACGATACTCTACGAAATTTATCTTGTCAAATTAACTTACATAAATTATGTTGTAATTTATGAACTTGATTGGTTTAAATCGCTAACCAATAGAATTGAAATGTTGAGAAATTTCAAATCAATAGTTTAAATTTTAGTGTACCCGTTTAACTTTCGCGGGATGGATTATTAGACAAGTTTGCACCCTGGAGACAAATATGGGAATTTGGAAAAAAAAAATTCAACCAATAAAAAATCAGGAATTTGATTTGATCTTAAAAAAGTTGAAATTTTTCGGTGCCGACCGTATGGTGTATGGTCATGGTCAGATCCAACAGCTGTCAGTGCTCGTTGTTGCCTACATCACATCCAACATCCAACCTCTGAAGTTACATAAGTATAACTCCACCTCGCATACTTTCTTCAGTAAGTATTTATTGAGTTTTTACGAATTACAGANAGTAAGTATTTATTGAGTTTTTACGAATTACAGACAAAATTGTCAATTACTTCTTTTCGTCCTAAATTCGAGACCCTCTTCCTGTCGCTGGTGAAATTCCTTCTCCATTCAGTGACACCAAAATTTGACTTTCACCTCCATAAATCTTCAGAGTTTCTTCAAACTAATTATTAGTAATTTTTGATTACGAATATTTTAGAGCAATAATCAGTAAGTATACTAATTAAACTTAATTAATTAATCTTACTTCTCCTTCTTGTAGAGGTGAAAACTTGAGACGAAGTGTAAACACAAGGTTTGGTGCAAGCCGTCTAAGAGCATTGACCCGAAGAAATGGTCCATAGGGATTCACTTCGTCCATTTTTAAACTTAGTACTCCAATGCTCGTATTATAGAAATTTACTTCTCGGATTAGACTTTTACCCACTGGAACAGAACCAAAGGTCAGAGTAGATGACTCCAAGAGTATCATATCTGGCTTTTGCATTGGACATTTTAATGTCAATATCAACATCTCCGTTTTACCACTAGCGAGTGTCATGCGACAGGGTAGAGTGTAAGTTGAACTTTGAGGTTCGATAGTTTTTATCAAGTCTCGTCGTGTTTTCGTAAAATCCAAATTCCCTCGAGAATTTGACACCAATGGCGCTGGATCCAATTTTGCATCCAGAGCTCGTTTCAAAAATTTCTTCCGAAGTTCTAATTCTGGAATTTGATTGATTGAAACAGGAACTTTACCGTCGGAGAATATGAGAGCTAAGTCATCGAAAGTTTTTACAATTATTTGACTTTTGAACAATTTCTGACTAGATAAATTTGTAAGTTGTTTTATTGATTTCTGCTGGTTCAGGTTGGGCTTTACTTGAGATTTCTTCTTGTCATTCGAAACTTTCCAATGAGAATTTCTATTTATCAATTTTGCATCGCCACTACCACCACGACCACTATTGGTTGGAGTAGCCTGTTTAATATTTACACAAAGTACCATAGAATTTATCAACCATTCGACGTCACTTCGAACTACTGTGATTTCGTCTCACCGTTATGATCATTTCGTTAATAGTTGTCAATTCCATTTGAATATTTGTAAGATTCTTTTCGAATTGTTTCGTCAGGAAGTTTGGAAAGTGGGACCTCACTTCATCATCCGTCAAATCAGGGGCAAATGTCACCANGAATTGTTTCGTCAGGAAGTTTGGAAAGTGGGACCTCACTTCATCATCCGTCAAATCAGGGGCAAATGTCACCAATATTCTTTGACCCTTAGATTAAATTAAAATTAATTCACAAATTAGTTTAATTACTATGTAAATTAAGTCTTATAATTAATTCTGATTCAAAAATTTTGTTTACTTTCCCAGGCTGAATTGTCCCGNTACTATGTAAATTAAGTCTTATAATTAATTCTGATTCAAAAATTTTGTTTACTTTCCCAGGCTGAATTGTCCCGCAGTTCGGAGTGATTTCAATTGGAAATTTGCTATCCTCTAAGAATTCAAACTTTGTGATTTGTTGAATTGAGCCGATAGCGCCAGTGGGACGTGTCCGTGAACCTTGACCAAGGTAAGTGCGACTCTCTGTGGACAATATTAAAAAGAGTAATAGTTCGATCTGATATTTGAGGACATGGTGCTGCAAGTAATTATTCAATGCCAATACCGTTAATTCAATTTTTTTAAATTATAATTTGAGTAGCATCTTATAGAATTATAATTGGCTGATGATGATAGTCACTTACTGGATTGTGTCCCTTTAATGTAGACTTGAGTCACTGCAGACGAGTAACTTCCAATACACGTGACCGGGAAAGATATGTGTGAGTGTGTAAGGGCTGTAGTTGGTATTTTACCAATCGCTTTCACAGGAAGAGAATAATCTTTCTTCTCCAGCGTTCTTAATTTCAATGTCAATTGTTGCTTTCCAACCATGTTCGTCGGTAAGGATGCGAGTACATCTAGCACTCTTTTCTCGCCAGGAAGGAGTGTTCCGAAGCCAAAGTTTGGTTGAACGATCATCCACTGGATTGTATTCAACAAACAATAATTAACGATGTGGCAATACAGTCAACGGTTATTATACCGTTGACCGGTTGAGGAATTTGATAGACAAATTTTTTTAGATAATGCATCAGCGGGCAATGTGTCCACTTTCGCTAACGCGGTAGGAAAAAGTTTTCCTATCAAGTTCCTTACCTTTTGCCAACTAATGGTCGTGTCTCGTTGGCTGGTTACGAATATAGTATCTACCTTAGTTTAACCTTAGTTTTTAATTTAGAAAACCTGTTTACATCTGGCATATCCACAAAACCAAAGTGTTGTTGAGTTGTAGAAGTATTTGTCAGGGTGAGATTCTTCTGTACTGTCTCAGTGGTGGAACAAATTCCAAAGTCGATTGTGATTGGATAAAATTTCAACACTGGATCTTCCAGAATTGCTTGGAAAGTGCAAACCAACGGTCCAGGAGTTGGGAAATTGAAAGACTCTAATGCAAATGTGATTGGGAAATCAAGAATCTTCGTTTCTGGGTCATAAACTTGTGTGATGTTAGGTTGATTGAGTAGGTCTGACCTGAACCATGATTCAGACAAATTCAACAAAATATTACTGCAATTAGTAACACCAATAGCTTATGTAAACAAGAATAGTTATTAGAATCCTTGCCTCGGATTGAACTTGACAGAAAAAAGTGTCGATTGTCCAAAATAACTTTTTACAGATTTTGGACTAACTTCCACAAACGGTTTCAACATTACCGGTACTTTAGATATAATTTTACCAGTTCCTATAGTTCTTATTTCAACTGGTTCTTGATAGTTAACGTCTAAAATTAATTAATTTTTAATGTAAATCAATTACTATAGAGTTACCGATACTTACTCATGATGCAAGTCTTCATGTTTGTGTTCAAGGGTTCAGCTATGTATGGGTTCTCAACTGCGTCCCCATGAAGTTCTAGCTGCAACTAAAATTTAATTTAATTAAACATCTAAGAAAATTGCGGCAATATTTTTTAANCCCCATGAAGTTCTAGCTGCAACTAAAATTTAATTTAATTAAACATCTAAGAAAATTGCGGCAATATTTTTTAAGTACTTACACCTGGAATCGCAAGATCATCAAATCCAATTTCATAAGTCGTGTAATGAATTCCAGGAACTGAAGGACTGAATTTGACCTTGAGTGTCAACACTCCATTCAAAGAGAGCTGAGTCGNATAATGAATTCCAGGAACTGAAGGACTGAATTTGACCTTGAGTGTCAACACTCCATTCAAAGAGAGCTGAGTCGTGGATTCCTTTATAGTGACTTCGAATATTTTATCGTTTACGACGGGATGATCAACAATTTCCTTTACTAGGTTATCAATACCAGTGACAATGGGGACATTGTCCACATCATTCTCGATCAATGACGACATTTTCTTTTTTCCACCCTTTTTTTTCTTTTTCTTAGGAGTTTTCACAATGTTCACACCGGAAGTCTCTGTACTAGATCCATTTCCATCAACCGTTGGCTCACTTTCGTTAGAATTCAATGTATCTTCTATTTTTTGAGAAGTATTCACGGACCCTTTCACTGGATGAATATTATAAAAACCAAGGTCTTGAATTTGTTTTATAAAACTAACACAGCCTGAAAGTGAGCCTTTATTCGTCAATTTCACTTCCTTGGTCGCAGTCGTTCCACAAATTACATAGAAAAATCCAACCCACTTTTCGTTAATGGTTGGTTTGAAGCGTTTCTGACAACATTTTACCACAATGACAAAGGGTCCAACAGGAGAGTCGAAGTGTAATTCACCTTCCCAATCGTCATTAGTCTTCGGACTAAAGGTCAGGTAGAATTCATGGCTAAGTCCACGGAATATTGGCGCTGGGACTTCAAAATTTACTTTGACTACATTGGTTATTGGTTCTTTTCTTGCAACTTTTAGAAAGGCTTCTGCAGGGATTTCATCTTCCAGTGATAGCTCATCAGGTGGTACTTCTATCACTCTAACTTCTCCTGGTTCGTCAAGTTTTGGAGGATTGAGATCAATGAATTCACGCAAGTAAAATCTTAGACGTTGATTTGACCTATTGGAGACTGTGACCTTTTTTCTATACGTTTTACCGATGTCAAAATCCTTNAATCTTAGACGTTGATTTGACCTATTGGAGACTGTGACCTTTTTTCTATACGTTTTACCGATGTCAAAATCCTTAAAATTGTATTTAAAAAAAAAGTTTAGCATAATACAGGGTTAGTTTACTAATGGTGCTTCTTGAAGTTTTCTAATTTGAATTTACGACAACTGACCTTGAAAACTACCTTTTCAGGTAAAATTTTGAAGTATTTGAATTCAAATTGGTTGACATGCTGCTCCTCATCATCTGTGTATCCCAGTGATTCGCTATTTTCATTTTTAACTACTTCAACTTCTAATTGCTTCGGAGGAGTTGACATTGAATCTGAATCCTTCACAGAATTCTCAGCCAGGAAGAGGTCAAAGTTGAAGGGATCATTTTTAATCTCTTTTCTCTGAATTCCAAGGGTTAGTTCGAGCCCTAGTTTATATCTGTCCATACTTCCAATCTCAATGTCTTCCATGTACTCACGCTCTTGTAGCATTGCAAGTCGTCGCTTTTCTCTTGTTTTTGTTGCCCACAATCCCTCCAATTCTTGACGTAGCTTCCTTCGAGACATTTCCGACTTTTGAGTTTGGTTCAAAGCTCCTTCTAATCGCTTCATTGTTCTTTCCTCAAAGTCTTGTCGTTTTTGCTCAACCAATCTCTCCATTTTTTCTTTCTTTTCCAATCGCTCAAGGACAAATAGATTCCCACCAGTGGCGAGAATTTCTTCTCGTCGTTTCTGAAGCTCTTTATTCTTTGCCTCTGATCGTTCTTTTCTTATTTGATTTTCAGCGATGAGAAGTTCTCGTTGTTCGTCAATTTCCTGCTTCAATGTCACTAAGTTACGCCTCTGTTGTTTTTGACGAGACTTTACTTCCGCGGCAGCAAGTGATTTTGCTGCAGCGATTTGACTGAAAGTCTTGTCTCGGAATGTTTGAAGTTTCTCTAATGTAGCCTTGGTGGGTTTGGGTTTTGTGATAAGTAAAGCTGCTTTTGCTCCACAGTACTCTTGAACTGCTACATAACAAGCAGTCACTTGTCGCCTCTCAACGATTTTAGCATTATGGGTGATTGCATTTTCACGTTGTACACGACAGCCGTATTCGAAATCTTTTCTTATCATATGCATTCGATAAAGTTGGTCAATTTTTTCGTTCATTTCTAAGGCAAAAGATTGTTGGTTGATGTTCACTGTGGACAGCATTCGTCTAATTTATACAAACATTAAAGTGTGGTNTAAGGCAAAAGATTGTTGGTTGATGTTCACTGTGGACAGCATTCGTCTAATTTATACAAACATTAAAGTGTGGTCTTACATAAAATTTAGTACTCAGTTGAAGCAGTATTTTTTATTTACAAAAAAAAAAAATATTTTTTACTGACAAGTTGGGCTATGCGAATTTGAAACAGTGTTCACTAAATTACGTACTTGGAGAATCAATGGGCACGGAAAATTATGTATTTGTGTACATTTAAAGAAAATCGTAACTTTTATCAGTGATTGATAATTTACCTTGTTGTTTCTACCTCANTAAGGCAAAAGATTGTTGGTTGATGTTCACTGTGGACAGCATTCGTCTAATTTATACAAACATTAAAGTGTGGTATTACATAAAATTTAGTACTCAGTTGAAGCAGTATTTTTTATTTACAAAAAAAAAATATTTTTTACTGACAAGTTGGGCTATGCAAATTTGAAACAGTGTTCACTAAATACGTACTTAGAGAATCAATGGGCACGGAAAATTACGTATTTGTGTACATTTAAAGAAAATCGTAACTTTTATCAGTGATTGATAATTTACCTTGTTGTTTCTACCTCATTCAAAAGTGAATCTTCCAAATTAATAAGCGCAATGAGTTTCTTATGCTTCTCAACTTTTTCCATGGATATGATCATTCGCTCCTCTTCATCGTTGGAAGCGTTGATAGTTGTCTGCAGTGACTCTTGTTCGACGCTCAAAACATCAATCTCTTTTTTGATATTTTTCAAATCTACTCTAATTGATTCCAATCTCCGGTCAAATTTGTTTACAGTGAGTTCTAAATTATCCTTCTCTTGAAGTATTTGAGCCAGATGAATCTTCTGACCTAGAGTCAACTTTGGTGGTTCATAACTTCTGTAATCACAGTGTCCCATTTGTTCTCTGAGGTCATCGTGGCCTTCGTCGGGATAATTATCAGCACTGTTACAATTTGGCTTGTTGACTGTCGTAATAATGTATTTTTTTAGTTACTTTCTCCTTCATTCTGAGTTGAACTAAAGCCACCCACGCTAACTAAGATACCTTTAAAGCTCAATACAACCGGTCATTATCATCATGATAATGCTCGCCATCGACATAATTTCCATTTCCGCAATGGATTATGTCGACGCAATGCACAACTTAAAATTTTATCATCGTGATAAATTATCATTGTGAGAAAAAACCTTTCTTTTTCACGATGNTTGAAGTATTTGAGCCAGATGAATCTTCTGACCTAGAGTCAACTTTGGTGGTTCATAACTTCTGTAATCACAGTTTCCCATTTGTTCTCTGAGGTCATCGTGGCCTTCGTCGGGATAATTATCAGCACTGTTACAATTTGGCTTGTTGACTGTCGTAATAATGTATTTTTTAGTTACTTTCTCCTTCATTCTGAGTTGAACTAAAGCCACCCACGTNATAATGTATTTTTTAGTTACTTTCTCCTTCATTCTGAGTTGAACTAAAGCCACCCACGTTAACTAAGATACCTTTAAAGCTCAATACAACCGGTCATTATCATCATGATAATGCTCGCCATCGACATAATTTCCATTTTCGTAATGGATTATGTCGATGCAATGCACAACTTAAAATTTTATCATCGTGATAAATTATCATTGTGAGAAAAAACCTTTCTTTTTCACGATGATAAATTATAATAGGCTCGGGCATTCTTTCTCACAGTGAGAATTTTCTGCTAGGAGGGTAACAGCAAGATTTAAGCTTAGGGCAAAGTTAACATAAGCGACAGTCGCTGGAAGATGAAACATTTGGGTAACTGCAGTGCGTTCGAATAAGAAGGCGAAACTTTTGAAAAATGATTTTGTGGAAAATAAAAAATTGACTATGTCATAATTTTATACAAATTATGAACTACTCAAGTTCCT
This sequence comes from Holacanthella duospinosa, assembly GCA_002738285.1. Taxonomy (NCBI): domain Eukaryota; kingdom Metazoa; phylum Arthropoda; class Collembola; order Poduromorpha; family Neanuridae; genus Holacanthella; species Holacanthella duospinosa. The sequence continues at coordinate 929,457 of NIPM01000005.1, read as the reverse complement.
GAAAATCGTTTCTACGAAAGTTTTGTTAACTTTTCTTTAGTTAAAAGGTGTCAAGACTCTAATTTGTGGAAANTACTCAAGTTCCTGAAAATCGTTTCTACGAAAGTTTTGTTAACTTTTCTTTAGTTAAAAGGTGTCACAAGACTCTGTGGAAGTTTTAAAAACTCTAGTGCCGGATTTTCGCCTTCTTATTCGAACACACTGTACATCTTCTTTTGTGCTCCAATAACATCATAAAATTCCAAAGTAATCAAAAATTGTAACCATATTTGCCTTAGATTATGATTACTGATTACAGATTACTAATCTATGATTATGATTACTCCAAAATGTAATCATAATCATGATTAGTAATCGATTACTCATTTTTGACTGTAATCATGTAATCAGTAATCTGGTTACATTTTTTCTGTAATCAAACCTGCTCTGAGAATAATGAACAAAGGGGAGAAGAACTGGAAATAGGCTGAGTAGATTAATTTTTTGCAGTGACTAGTTGCGGACTGGGGTAGAAAAATTTCATTTGCATAACTTTATTTACCAGTGATTTTCACTATGAAAGTAATTATGTCAATCGCGTTAACATAATACAGCATGAACCAACTTAATCCGGGCCTTCTTTCTTCGCCTTTCACCAAAAACGGCTTGGGGCAGGCGATACACAATAGTAAATGATGGAAGTGAAGTTAATTTTATTGTAATTAATCACTATAAAATATCTGTTCCGATGCAAAGCATTGGAGCAAAGCAGAGAGACAGAGAGAGGAGGAGTCGGCAGGTTCTCTGTTGAGTCAGGTGGAATACAGTATGTTCCTTATCAAAGTTTACTGTGCTTTCTTCGCCTTTTCCTAAAAATGACCAAGTGACTTAATGCACACGTAGAATCAAAAAGTGAAGGGAACTTAGCCAACATGAAACAAATCGACAACCGCTAAGAATTTAAGGGATAGGATTGGACAATCAGTATTTATTTTATGTAATCACTAGGTCAACCATTAATTGATCCAAAGTGATAATTAAATTGACCAGGATTTGGATTAACCCCAAAACTTAATAAGATCTAGGAAATAACTCACCGAAGGTTCGTTTTCATAATTTTCTGATAATGAATTTAATTAATTTTGGACTCTGAAGATTAGGTTATTAATGTAAGTTTTCCTTCAGAACTCACCAACGCAGATTAAGAGGATATGATAGACCATAGCTGTCCTTGGTTAAGAATAAAGTTTGCAACCTGAACTCAGCACTCACCACTAATTTTGAAACGGTTGCACTCTAAATGTAAACTTTTTCTTACCCAAAGACAGTGATACATAAACTGCAGTGTTGAGTTCTGAATATAAGGAATTTCACAAATACACTAATCTTCAGAGTCCACAACAAATCAAATTCATCAGAAATTTACCAAATCGAACCTTAGGTGAGTTATTTTTAAGATCTTATTAAGTTTTGAGGTCAATTCAAATCCTAATCAATTTACTTATCACAATGATCAATCAATCAATGGTTGACCTAGTGATTACCTGAAATAAATACTGATTGCCCAACCCGCTCCCTAACTTTTCAGCTGTTGTTGATTTGTTGCATGTTGGCTAAGTTCCCTCCACTTTTTGATTCTACGTGTGTATTAACTCACCTTGGTCCGTTTTGGGGAAAGGCGAAGAAAGCACAGTAAACTTTAATGTGGAACATACTGTAGATGCCAAGGGATCGTACCCCATTCCTCTAGTTGGTCATTTCTCTCAACTCAACTACCCATCATTCAGCATTACAGAATGGCGTTTGTTTAAATTAATTAATTTTTGCAGAGGAATGTTTTCTCAAACACACGCTAACTTCATTCCTTAACTTTTGTATTTCGCGCTCTTTATTTGCTGTCTTAAATTTTTTTTGGTGAAAGCGATTTTCTACGGCCCGGATTAACTTGGTTCATGCTGTACTTTTTCATAGTGCACGTTTATGCCAGGAGTTGTAAGACGCAAAATTGATAAGTAAATGTTGAAAAATTAAGAATTTTTTAAATATTTTACAGATTTGCTCATTCCTTTTGANACCTGCTCTGAGAATAATGAACAAAGGGGAGAAGAACTGGAAATAGGCTGAGTAGATTAATTTTTTGCAGTGACGAGTTGTGGACTGGGGTAGAAAAATTTCATTGGCATAACTTTATTTACCAGTGATTTTCACTAGGAAAGTAATTNTGGGGTAGAAAAATTTCATTGGCATAACTTTATTTACCAGTGATTTTCACTAGGAAAGTAATTATGTCAATCGCGTTAACATAATACAGCATGAACCAACTTAATCCGGGCCTTCTTTCTTCGCCATTCACCAAAAACGGCTTGGGGCAGGCGATACACAATAGTAAATGATGGAAGTGAAGTTAATTTTATTGTAATTAATCACTATAAAACATCTGTTCCGATGCAAAGCAATGGAGCAAAGCAGAGAGACAGAGAGAGGAGGAGTCGGCAGGTTCTCTGAGTCAGGTGGAATACAGTATGTTCCTTATTAAAGTTTACTGTGCTTTCTTCTCCTTTTCCTAAAAATGACCAAGGTGACTTAATGCACACGTAGAATCAAAAAGTGAAGGGAACTTAACCAACATGAAACAAATCCACAACCGCTAAGAATTTAAGGGAGAGGATTGGACAATCAGTATTTATTTTATGTAATCACTAGGTCAACCATTGATTGATCCATAGTGATAATTAAATTGACCAGGATTTGGATTAACCCCAAAACTTAATAAGATCTAGGAAATAACTCACCGAAGGTTCGTTTTCATAATTTTCTGATAATGAATTTAATTAATTTTGGACTCTGAAGATTAGGTTATTAATGTAAGTTTTCCTTCAGAACTCACCAACGCAGATTAAGAGGATATGATAGACCATAGCTGTCCTTGATTTAGAATAAAGTTTGCAACCTGAACTCAGCACTCACCACTAATTTTGAAACGGTTGCACTCTAAATGTAAAATTTTTCTTACCCAAAGACAGTGATACATAAACTGCAGTGTTGAGTTCTGAATATAAGGAATTTCACAAATACATCTTCAGAGTCCACAACAAATCAAATTCATCAGAAATTTACCAAATCGAACATTAGGTGAGTTATTTTTAAGATCTTATTAAGTTTTGAGGTCAATTCAAAACCTAATCAATTTACTTATCACTATGATCAATCAATCAATGGTTGACCTAGTGATTACCTGAAATAAATACTGATTGCCCAACCCGCTCCCTAACTTTTCAGCTGTTGTTGATTTGTTGCATGTTGGCTAAGTTCCCTCCACTTTTTGATTCTACGTGTGTATTAACTCACCTTGATCCGTTTTGGGGAAAGGCGAAGAAAGCACAGTAAACTTTAATGTGGAACATACTGTAGATGCCAAGGGATCGTACCCCATTCCTATAGTTGGTCATTTCTCTCAACTCAACTACCCATCATTCAGCATTACAGAATGGCGTTTGTTTAAATTAATTAATTTTTGCAGAGGAATGTTTTCTCAAACACACACTAACTTCATTCCTTAACTTTTGTATTTCGTGCTCTTTATTTGCTGCCTTAAATTTTTTTTGGTGAAAGCAAAATTGATAAGTAAATGTTGAAAAATTAAGAATTTTTTAAATATTTTACAGATTTGCTCATTCCTTTTGANAGCAAAATTGATAAGTAAATGTTGAAAAATTAAGAATTTTTTAAATATTTTACAGATTTGCTCATTCCTTTTGATCACAAAGGTTCTTAATTGTGGTACAGTGCACGACGTTTATAAGAGCATCCTTTATAAGAACATTCGGGTTATAAGAGCAGAGTTTGGCGGGTTTGGTTTGCTCTAATGCATTTAGCATGGGACATTAACGCGTTATAAGAACAACGTATATAAGAGCAAAACGGTTATAAGAACTACCTTTTGCTTGATAATTTTTGAAGCGGGAGTTGGATATAAGAGCAAAAGTCAAATCTCAAACAAAAATAATCTTTCTACATCTTCAATTTCTAAAAGTACCACTTGAAATCATTTCAGTTGAAATGTCGTTCTTGTAAGATCTTTACAAAACTTTAAATAAGAATTAAACAATTGCAATTTTTGACGAAATTGTCGACGATAGTTACAGTTGGTAACTTTATTTAAGATCTATACTATAGTATAAATTTTCTTATTATAAATTTTGAAAAAAAAATTTTTTTTTTTGCCATATACTTTTTATAAGAACATCCTGCTCTTATAAGCGTTGTAAGAACAAACGGTTATAAAGTATGTTCCACATTAAAGTTTACTGTGCTTTCTTCGCCTTTCCCCAAAACGGACCAAGGTGACTTAATACGCACGTAGAATCAAAAAGTGGAGGGAACTTAGCCAACATGCAACAAATGAACAACAGCTGAAAAGTTAGGGAGCGGGTTGGGCAATCAGTATTTAGTTCCTGTAATCACTGGGTCAACCATTGATTGATTGATCATAGTGATAAGAAAATTGACAAGGATTTGAATTAACCTCAAAACTTAATAACATCTTGAAAATAACTCACCTAAGGTTCGTTTTCACAAATTTCTAATGNTTTGAATTAACCTCAAAACTTAATAACATCTTGAAAATAACTCACCTAAGGTTCGTTTTCACAAATTTCTAATGAATTTAATTTGTTTTGGACTCTGAAGATTAGTGTATTCATGAAATTCCTTATTCAGAACTCAACACTGCAGTTTATGTATCACTGTCCTTGGGTAACAATAAGTTTACATAAGAGTGCAACCGCTTTAAAAATCAGTGCTGAGTTGCATACATTTCAATTCAGGTTACAAACTTTATTCTTAGCCAAGAACAGTGATGGTCCATCACGAACTCTTAAACTACAGTAGTGAGTTCTGAAGGAAGACTTTACATTAATAACCTAATCTTCAGAGTCCAAAATTAATTAAACTCATTATCAGAAATTTATGAAAACGAACCTTCGGTGATTTATTTTCTATATCCTATTAAGTTTTGGAGTTAAACCAAATCCTGGTCAATTTAATTATCACTATGGATCAATCAATCAATGGTTGACCTGTGATTTCATGAAATAATTACTGATTGCCCAACCTTCTCCCTTAAATTCTCATCTGTCGTCGATTTGTTGCATGTTGGCTAAGTTCCCTCCACTTTTTGATTCTACGAGTGCATTAAGTCACCTTGGTCATTTTTAGAGAAAGGCGAAGAAAGCACAGTAAACTTTAATGTGGAACATACTGTAAGAGNAGCACAGTAAACTTTAATGTGGAACATACTGTAAGAGCAGCATTTCCAGGCGACAGAGGGACCTCTTATAACCGTAGTGAACTGTATTTAGGCTTCGTGTTCAACTCAAAGTGAAGGAGAAACAAAATTTATACCTTTCGAAAGGTGACAGCCGGTATCATGTTGAACGGTCGACCTAAGGTTCAATTGTGTCGGAACTGGTGAAANCTAAGTTCCCTCCACTTTTTGATTCTACGAGTGCATTAAGTCACCTTGGTCATTTTTAGAGAAAGGCGAAGAAACCACAATAAACTTTAATGTGGAACATACTGTAAGAGCAGCATTTCCAGGCGACGGAGGGGCCTATTATAACCGTCTTGCACTGTATTTAGGCTTCGTGTTCAACTCAAAATGAAGGAGAAACAAAATTAATCNTTCAACTCAAAATGAAGGAGAAACAAAATTTATACCTTTCGAAAGGTGACAGCCGGTATCATGTTGAACGGTCGACCTAAGGTTCAATTGTGTCGGAACTGGTGAAAATGATGTAAGGTTTTCAATTCTAGGTAAATTAAACGATTTTCTACTTGAACTGAACATTTTCACTAGTAACTATACACCGTACAAGTCAAATTAAATATTTTCTTTATCATTTGATTACTCTTTTGAATAATAATTCGTAACTGTCTGTCTGTATGGGTGATACTACTGCTTACATTTAGGTTTATGTCAACAAATTAGATATTTATGGTGACCATGACAATTTATTTGACTATGAGACTTCAAAATTTTATTTTATTCATGAGCAATAGAAACTTAACAGTATAAATGACCAATTTACCCACAGTTCTAATACTCGTTGGACGATTATAATATCCAAATGAACCTACATCAATGCGAAGTGTTCTACATGATTTAATATACTTCTTTAAGAATTTTTGATCTTTTGGATCAAACTCATTCATTGAATTTAATGGATTCCGCTTCCATGAAGTAACCAGTTTTTTAGATAGCTCATGAATCTCTCCCAATTTCGTGTGTAGAGTTAGTAGAAATCCAGTAGCCATACCTGAGAGTATAAATGTCATCCCTAAGGTCTCTAACGTCAGTTTATCATGAAATCGAATAAGAACAAAGTTACACCAAACGCTAAAAATTGTACAAGCATTGGTAACAATCATGAGTAAATAATCTCTTGCGNGGATTCCGCTTCCATGAAGTAACCAGTTTTTTAGATAGCTCATGAATCTCTCCCAATTTCGTGTGTAGAGTTAGCAGAAATCCAGTAGCCATACCTGAGAGTATAAATGTCATCCCTAAGGTCTCTAACGTCAGTTTATCATGAAATCGAACAAGAACAAAGTTACACCAAACGCTAAAAATTGTACAAGCATTGGTAACAATCATGAGTAAATAATCTCTTGCGACAGTATTGAAACCTCTTGTCAGAAGTTGGAGATTTCTATATATTTCAAGTATGGTCATAGGGTCACGTATAGTGTGATTGGTAGGGATATACATGCTATGTTTTCCAGCTCTGAAATAAAATATTTTTTAGAAAATTAAGGAAGTGGGTGTAATTACTTATAATTGTTCATTTGTCAGAATTTTTAACTCACTTCAATTCATTGAGTAAGAAAATTGAAGTGTAGATTGGTGTAAAGCCCATGACGGTGTAATTGAGTAGACAGGCCCAATTTGCCAAAAATATCCATAAAGTAGGGAGAGCAAGGATGACCTTAACCCAAAATGAGTAAGATTCGATATTTGTCAAAAAGACCGAAGTAAGAAAGTATGGTTGGTCAGGTTTTCGGATAAAAATTATCATCACCATCAATGGTGTGACTAATGCCGCTTGTGCAAAAATTAGTGTCACAGTTGTCATTTCTCTCTGAAATGGAGGAGGTTTGACGAAATACGTTTTGTCTCTTTCTGAAATAGAGGTAAAGGTTAAAAAACATAGAGACTTTTTTTGATGGTGTTCCAAATGGAAACTGTCGAATTTGCAAAAAAAAAAATTTTTTTTTTGACAAAAAATAACTTTCTTACGTTGCAACAGTTGAAAAAATCGGAGACATCGATTGACTATTAGTAGGAAAATTCGTCCCCTTTGAAGAATTGAAAATTGGAGAAATGACATGAGGGTGAAAGTTCCAAGGAACAAAACCTCAATCATAAATACTATAAATTTACGTGTATCGAAATGAATCAAATCTTGACCAAAACGAAAAATCATGAATAATTGGTATATTGTAAAAAATGTTAAAATTGTAAAATGTCTACTAAATGGATTCCAGGATACTTTGATATATGAGATTGAATTGGCACCTCTTTCCCATTTGAACGGCATCACGCGGAAGAAGTAGGCATAATTGATTGTAAATTTGAGTAATTGTAGTGAAGTTGAACTAAGCAAAAATCTATAATTTGGAGATTTTGGACAAAATTTTGAATACATTTTGAAATAGTAGTCTATGGGAAATGTATATAGCACTGAATGTTGACTTAAGAGTTAGATGCTATACCAACAAACAACAATGGACTTGTTCTTNGGAAATGTATATAGCACTGAATGTTGACTTAAGAGTTAGATGCTATACCAACAAACAACAATGGACTTGTTCTTGTTATACCTACTGCAAACTTTGATTGTGACTATGACCAAACTTCAGTCAACGGCACGACGTTACAACTAAACTGTATTTTTTTAATAGTTTCGGTAAAACTGACCAATCAGAACAATCTGATCAATAATTTAAGGTTAAATTNGGAAATGTATATAGCACTGAATGTTGACTTAAGAGTTAGATGCTATACCAACAAACAACAATGGACTTGTTCTTATTATACCTACTGCAAACTTTGATTGTGACTATGACCAAACGTCAGTCAACGGCACGACGTTACAACTAACTGTATTTTTTTAATAGTTTCGGTAAAACTGACCAATCAGAACAATCTGATCAATAATTTAAGGTTAAATTTACAGTTTCAACAAACAAATCAAGAGTTAGTAACTTGGAAGCAGGGAAACTTAAGTTTGTTTGATGAGAGAGTTGCTAAATTATTCAATCGTTTAATAATGGGTCCAATTCAATGCTCAACTTGAAGTGTAAGTTACCAGTTACCATACCCACACCATTGACAAAATAAATGTTTTGCAACAAACAAAAGATGTTAAATTTTAAATTTTAAATTAACTTTCGTCACAATCCTAGTATTAATAAATCAGTCTGAAAAATCCGAAGTTGTGAAATCATAATACATAATTAATTAATTAACTTTAAGGTGAGATTCGAAAGAGAATAATAATTATTTTTGTTGCTTGTTTACCCATAACCCTAAACGTTTTCACATATTTCCACTCCAAAAAAATTGGCTAATAAACGAAATATTCCTAGATTCAGCAGTGGACACAGCCAAAAAGAGTAAATCAACGATAGGATCTACAAAGAATCGGAGGTCAGGGTCTACACACTAGCCATTCAAAATAACATGAAATGAGAATTTTTTAGGTAATTTACAAGTTGAAATGTCATAACAAAAATGTGTAGGAACCTGTTACGCAATGCGTTATCAATATACAGTGGAACTTGGTTGAAAAGACTTAATACCGATTTTTATTTTTTTTAGTCCCGATTTTTCAGTTTCATGTAACATTGAAACCAATTTTTACTGTAATGCATTGAACTAACGCGGGTTAGGTTAGAGTGTATTGTTATACTAAAAATTTCGCTACTTAATCTTCAGAACTTTATACCCTAAACACAACAATGGGAATTTGTAAAAAAAAATTTCAACCCATAGAGAAACAAATTCAAAATTGAACAAAAATTTCTAGAATTTTGTTGATTTTAAAATTTGTATCTCTTTGCTTCAACCAATAATAAATTATGAATAATTAGATTTTGTATTGAATGAAGTGTGAAATTATAGGTTCCTTAGTGACTCAGAGTCATGGCTTGAATCCGGTGACTCAGTAACTTATTGAGTCATTTAATTTTTTTTCTTTTACTATAACTCAGGAAATTTGGCATAGTTGAGTCATGAGTATGATCAAGGTTGCTATGAGAAATCTACAAAAAACATCTTTAAACCTTGAGCATGACTCAAAAAAAAAATTTTTTTTTCACTCACTTCGGTTTTTTTTTGATTTTTAGAAAAAAGTTTTACTTTTAAATTATTGAGTCATCATGCATGAGTCAGATGACTAATCTTCATCATTGAGCGACATATACATGTGACTCGGAAATTTATATTACTGTGCAATGTGTTAACTCCTAAAAATATTCTAACTCAACTTGGGCAGAGTGATTATAACCTACTGTATTTATTTACTGATACCCGAGATTACTTATATAAAAACTTAAGAAAACTTTTCCAATATAATTCTTATCCACTTGGACTTCTGGCTCACGCTCAACTCAACATGTAATTTTTTTATAGCAATAAGATTAAGCTAACAAAAATATAGAAAAGAGCACTTTAAAGGTATTAATTAGGGACATTACTCAAAATTACTACTAAAAATATGAATTATAAATTAAATTCTCGTCGTAATTTCTATTTCTAATACATTGGAGAATAAAATTTGATGGGTTTTTATTGACTTTTGATTCAGTGAGTCACGGCACATGAGGCACTTGATGCTGATTCTGAATAAGCTTAGTGTAACTCAAGCACAGAATCACATGGGAAGAAAACTAAATCAGTCATGACTCTTAGTTACAAAAATTGTTGTGGTTGAATTTGAGTTTTTCATGAGTCATGAGTCATGACTGAGTCAGGAGTCACTGAGAATTTTTCTAGGACGGATTAGTGTAAAAAATTCTGCGTTGCCCATTCATGTAAGAATTATTACCACACAGTGAGTGAATTTGAGACAAAATTTAAAGCGGGAAAGTGAAAGTTCACTCTCAATTTCAAATCCTTTTAATGTTTATTTTCCCAAAAACCAACAGACAACAAAACCACAAGCCTGAAGAGGAAGACTAATATTAAACGTCTAACATAGGAAACCAAAGAAAGTTAAGGAAGAAGCAATTAGTGTGCTCTGATAAAGGTAAATAAATATTATTACTTTACAAATTTATTGAATTACTACTAACCTAAGAATGATTCTAAAGTGGTGGAGGTCGAAGGTTGTGTCGTTGTATAGGAGTCGAAGGTTTGAATCTTCCCTTTCTTGTCTTAGCATCAACTATAATTTGTGATTGACGCTTGATTGAACTCCTACTCGTCGCCTCTTCTTCACTTGAATCACTTCTTTTGTTACCTAATCTACTTTTGATATTACTACTCTCTGGTGAATGTTCACGTATGTTTGCTGGAAAAGGAGACAATTTACTTCGATCAAGTAGACGCGGAGTAGCACTAGAAACAGATCTAAGGCCGATACTCGTACTTTCGTTCTCCAATAGATTGTTGATACCATTGGATGAGCCATAGGATACTAAGGGAATTGGATTTTCTTCATCGGGTGACAACATAGGGGATCTGAATATGAAGGCAGCTTCCTCTTCATGAAGAGCATCATCAACTTTTTCCAATAGAGCTTTCAAAATGATTTGGACGCGCTCGCTGGTTTGGAGCTTTATGTTAGGGATTTCTAGTATCTCATTACTGAGACATAAGTTTGTTAACTTTTTTATCATTTCTTCCAAGATGTTAGTTAGCTCTCCAGTTCTCTTCTCCGCTTCAAATTTTTTGTCAGTTGTTTTTACAATTTCATCTTCTATTTGTAGGATTTGTTTGTCCAATTTTTCTCGTTTGATGCCACCGCTGAATTGGAGTTGTGCTAGTTTATCTTCTAGAAAGCGTTTTCGAAGTTTTGCTTTCCGTACTTGTGATTTCATATCATCTTCGGATGTTTTTAACTCTACTGCATGAGTTCGTTGTTCCTGGAAGCGTGTGACAATGGCTGCTGGGTCGGATACTCCTGTCATCTCGGCAAGGCGAGTGTACACACCTTCCAGGAGAGTTTCTTCTTTGGCTTCTTCAAGAGCTGAAGGAGTACCGAATAAGTAGTAACCATTAGCCAATGATGAGTCGCGATGTGTGATTTGGTATTTTGGATAGTTCAATTTTGTCCCAATTTCTTCCATTTCCTCCCGAATCCCACGGAGATGAAGGCGAGCTTCCAAAAGTTTGTCTTCTCGTTCTTCACCCGCCTTCAACGTTTGGTCCTCTACCTAGATATCAACATTTCATATATTTGTCGTTGTTTCCGTCGTCATTTTTGATTCTTGAATAGACTAATTACAGGACTCACTTCTGACAGCCTTTTTCTTGCCTCTTTTCTGGCTCTGATCGCTCCATCAAGGGCCTTCTGGGAATTCATTTCTTCTTTCTTTTGAAACGTAATTGTTTGTTCCATGTCACGAAGCTGCGTAGCTTTTGTGTAATTTTCTTGTTTGAGTGTGTCCAGCATAACTTTGTATTTTGCTTGTAAATTCTCAGCTTCTGTAATTCGCATCTGCATCAAGGCTACATTGTTCTCCGCTTCTCGTACTTCCTTCAACCTAAAAAACGTCTCAGTATGAAAAGTAAATGGCACTTTTTTAGTTTAGACTTGTCATTTTAGTACATAGGACTTATATTTCGGTTTCCTCCAAATAAAACTCGTTCTAGTTGCTGCTCTTCCTTCCTAAGGTGTTCCAACTGTCGCTTCAAACCCTTCCTGTTGTATTTTAAAAGGTTAAGTCTATTCTTTCTATCGCCAATAAGTGATTCTAGAAATTCTTGCGTTTCCTCAAAAGTTTTGCCTTGGAATATTTTAGCTTTTTTCTCATCTCCCAGAACATTTGCAACAATCTTGAAGTAATTGTCCTTGGATTGACGTAAATTTTCATACTCCTTTTTGGACTTTGTATTTTTTTGTCGCAGTTCTTCAATTAAAATTTCGTTCTTCCTTAACTCCTCCTCGTTTAATTCATAGTTTGCATTCCGTTCACCCTCTGCTAATTTAATTTTCCGCTTCACAAGTGAAATCTCAACGTAAATAGCCTTTTGAGTATCGTTTACGTAAATATTCTCTAATGATCGAGATCTATGCTTCTTCGACATCACCAAAAATCTTCAACTAAACACTACCAATGTACTTTATTCCTAATTAAATCTTATTTCTTTTTTGCTGGAGTCGGAGAGAAAATTATTACAAAGGTGTGCACTCTTGTATTTTGAATATTTGATCAATACGTGGTGACAGGAAATCATGTTAGAAACTTGATTATATAAGTCGAAGTTGGCATTCTGGAAACTTCAGTGAAATTTGTTTTTACTAAGCTACAGAAATTGGGTATATTATGCAACAAATGGCTACATAGTAATTTTTGAACAATTTTCAGTAGTCTCCAAATTGATTTTTCAACGATTTTGCATAATTGCAATCGAAATTCAAACCAGCTTTTAAAAATAAAATTGACTAATATTTCACATGTTTTGAAACAATTTTTTTTTCCAATTTGCAGGAGTTAGCGTTAATTGAAAATGGGCGGCTTCAAGCGAGCCACTGTATCTAAGACAAATAGTTCCGACGCGAAGAAACCACGGCAAGAACGCGGTGGTGGAGCCAGACGTCGTGGCCGAGGAGCTCGGGCTAGTACTGGTGGGAAGCGCGGAAGGAAAAGAAATAGTGACGAGGAGGAAGAAGCAGAAGAAGAAGTTCCTGCTCGTAAACACATGCTATATGACGACGATGAGGACGACATCCAGGCGGGCTATCGTGAGGAAGGTGGTACAGTATGTGGAGAAATTTGGATTCCACCAAAGTAAGATTAAGACAGAATATACTAAAAATTTGGCAATGCAAAGTAATGTGGCTTTTTATAAGATTGATAAAATAAATAAATGAATAAATGATAAATGAATGAGAATTCATCGAGTGTTTTTTTTTTCAGATACACGCGACAAGCTCATGAGATGAAAGGTGAAAGACTTATCATTGATATGATCGTTTGTGAAAATTTCAAGAGCTACGGTGGAGTGAAAGAGATGGGTCCATTTCATAAGAGTTTTTCTGCAATTGTTGGTCCGAATGGAAATGGCAAGAGTAACATCATCGATGCCATGCTTTTTGTTTTTGGCTATCGGTCAACAAAAATTCGTTGTAAGAAAACATCAACTTTGATTCATCAGTCAGAGCTACTGCCGAATGTCGAGAGTTGTGCCGTTACTGTCCATTTTGTAAAAGTTCTTGATGATGGGGTTGACGACGATGCAATTGTTGTCGTACCAGACTCTAAAATTTCAGTGACTCGTCGAGTAGACAAGAAGTGTAAATCTGTGTATCTACTGGGTGAGAAACCATGCAGTTTCCAAGAAGTAGCAGCCTTCCTCAAAACCAACGGTGTGGATATTGTCCACAACCGATTTCTCATTCTGCAAGGTGAAGTCGAGTCCATCTCTCAGATGCCACCTAAGCGAAAGAATCAGCACGAAACTGGTCTTTTAGAATTTTTGGAGGAAGTTATTGGGACTAAACGCTATGCCAAGTGTCTCTCGGAACTTGAAATCAAAGTAAGTGATCTAAATTTTGAACGCGAAAGAAAACTACACGCAGTAGACATTGTGGAACAAGAGAAGCGAAACTTGAAAGAACCTGTTCAGAAGGCGAAAGATTTCCTCCGTGCTCAGAACGGTCTCTTCCGAGATAAACACACTCTCTACCAGCATATGATATACGATACGCGAACCGACTTTGGAAGTTGCGAAACGGAGAAGAAAGAAGCAGAAGCTCGTTTCGGAGAAACGATGAAACAGTTGGAAGAAATTAACGAAGTAAATTCAGAAAGAGAAAAGGCATGTTGCGAAAAAGATAAAGCAGCAAAGGCGCTTGAGAATGAACAGGCTAAGTTGCAAAAATCCATTGACGTTGCCGACTCTCAATTTACAAAAATAAAAGAACAGATCCAACGGTCGAATACGCAGAGGAAGAAGACGATAAAGGAAATCACTACAAGTGAAAAAGAGTTGGAAGAGCTCGAGCAAATCCCTATCAATTCTGAGAAACAATTGAAGGATCTTGAGAAGCGGAAACAAGAACTCGATAGCGTCATTGGGGAAGAAGAAGAAGTTGTTGAAAAGGAAATGAAGCAACTGGACAAACAGGTTGACAAGGTGTCTAAGGAGAAAGAAGGGACAATGAAGACTTTTATGGACCTCAAGAAAATCCGTGACGAAAAGAAACAAAAAAACGATGCTCTCCAATCGGAACTCAAGGTCATCAAGGAGCAAGAAGGAGCTGAAAAACGGAAACTCGAAAATATGGTCAAGGAACTGGAAGAATTGAAAGAGAAGATTAAAATGAAGGAGCGAGAGGCTAGATCATCCGCGGGAAATAGAGTAGCGGGCTTGGAAACGAGTATTCAGCAGAAAAATGCTGATTTGGAGACTCTTTTGAAGGAAGAAAAGGTGAAGAAGATAGAAATGGAGAATAAGAGGTCGGTCTTTGATGCTGCTCGGGAAATTGTCGACAATTCAAATACAAATGACGTAACTTACAAAGCTTTTTTTGCTGAAAAAGCTAAAGGAAACCTGCAAGGTAAATCCATTCCTTCAGAATATTGAATTATAATACTGGTATGTTGACAGGGGAAGGGGTAACTTTATTGCTTTCAATTTATAAACGTGAAGTGAGAAATAATTGATCACGTCATTCTTGAATATGCAGGCTTATACGGTCGACTCCGCGACTTGGGAACAATAGACGAAAAGTATAATGTCGCAGTGACTGTCGCCACATCACTCTGGGATCATTGGGTTGTCGATACTGACACCACAGCGACAGAAGCTATCAATCTTCTCCGCCAGCAGAATCTCCAATACCAAAATTTCATTTGTCTCAACAAGATGCTACACTACAACCAAACCTTACGTCGAACTTTTAAAGCTCCAGCTAGGTCACAACGACTTTTTGACCTCGTTAAATTGAGCAAGCCGGAGCTCGCGACAGCTTTTTACAAAGCTCTCAGAGACACTCTTGTTACGGACGACTTGGAAATTGGAAGTGAAATTGCTTATGGAGCTGTCAAACATCGTGTTACAACTATCAACGGTGAACTCATCGAACCATCAGGTTGAGCATTTTTTTTTCGATACAAATTTGAATCAAAACTAAATTCGAGCCAATCTGTAAAAACAATTAAATTTGGTATTTTTATGGTAAACAACAAACCATTGTTGTTTATGAAGTTATGAACAATATTGTAGCGTATGTAGTCTAGAATTTCTATCAGCCTTACTAACTTTATATGTCGTATTTTACAGGTCAAATGACTGGTGGTGGACGTCAGAAAATATTTGGGAAAATGAACACCGGAATGGCTGCTCGTCTGGAACGTACAATTTCTCAATCAGAGTTTCGTGCTCTCAAAGATGAGGCAACCAAATCTATCAAAGTGTATGAAGAGCTCTTTACACGAAGGCAAGAATTGGAAGGGGAAATTCGTACACTCTCTCTCAAACTTCGAGACATTCAGAGTAAATTCGAATCCTCAAAGACTGATGTCGAGTCTATGAAAAACCAAATCAAACTGAAAGAGAAACGATTGACGGAACAAGAGCAGAAGGTCAAAGAGGTCACTGTCAGCCCAAGTGTCATTGCGGACAAGGAAAAACATGCTGCGAAGGCTGAGACGGAATATGAAAATGCGAGTGGGCCTTGTGAAGAAGCAGGAGCTGAAGCAAAAAAAGTTGAAGATAAGCTTCGAATTCTACAAGGAGAGAAAAAGAAAGCAATTCGTAGGAAATTAGACACAGCTTTGGATCAAAAGAAAAAAGTAGTTGATGATTTTGATAAGTACAGTGTGGCCTTGAAAAATTATTCTAAGAACCATGAAAAATTAGAGAAAAAATTGGAAAACCTTCAGAAAAACAAAACACGGCTTGAGGTTGAAATGCGAGAACTTGACGAGAAGAAAAAAGAGTTGACTAGTAAAGGAATCAAAGTCATAGAAGAAATGGGAAATCTCAAAGAAGGGTTGGAAAAAGCTAGGAAGGAATTCCAGGAGTTAAAAAAATCTCTCTCAGAGTTTACCACGAAACGTTCAGCCTTGGAGAAAGACCGTGTGACACTAGAAAATGATTTGACGAATGCAACAGCGAAATTCAAAGGGATTACATCAAGGGTGGATTCTATCAAAGGAAAAATTGGAAAACTTGAGCTATCTTCTATTCCTGAGGAAGACGTCCATCCATTCAAGACTCTGAGTGATGAGGAATTAGAGAATCTCGATATAGAAAATCTCCAAGTGTCGATAGAAAAAATGTCAGGAAAGTTGAAACGAGAGCAACCGAATCTTGGGGTATTGGAACAATACAAGATCAAGGTAATTAAACCATGAAAGATCAAGGTTTATCTATTTTTACTCTGAGAAATATTAACAAATCTCTGAGTCAAAATTTAAAAAAAATTGATTCAAATTTTGAAGCGGCTAAACATGTTTTTACGTTTTTTTTTTCAGATGGATGAATTTATGGAAAAAGTCCAAGAATTGGACGGCGTGACGATGAACCGAGATAAATTTCGTAACGCCTACATTTCGACAATTGCGCAACGCCTTTCAGAATTTATGGAAGGATTTGCTGTTATCTCGTCCAAATTGAAGGAAATGTTCCGGATGATCTCAATGGGTGGTGACGCAGAATTGGAACTTGTAGATTCAACGGATCCATTTTCATTCGGTGTCAATATTTGGTAGGTTTTTATTTTTTTTTAAATTTGAATTTAGTCGAAATCGTTTGGAATCAATGTAGTAAAGATTTCATAACGAACATTACAGTGTTCGTCCTGCTCGTAAATCATGGAAGAAGATAATCTATTTATCCGGTGGAGAAAAAACTTTAGCTTCTCTTGCTCTTATTTTTGCTCTTCATCAGTTCAAACCAAGTCCATTTTATGTCATGGATGAAATTGATGCTGCTCTCGATTTTAAAAATGTTTCGATCATCGCCAATTACATCAAAGTACGTAAATTCTATAATACTATATAAAAATTACTAAAATAAATTTTGTAATAACATTTTATATATATTTTAGGATCGAACAAAATTTACCCAATTTATCATAATCTCTCTTCGATCGAATATGTTTGAGCTAGCAGACAGTATGCTAGGAGTTTACAAGGTCGACAACATGTCATATTCAATTCACATTGGAATTGGGAAACTTTTATCTCAACTTCGTACAAAATTCCTTGAATTAGGACGTCATTTTCCATTAGAAAATGATTTTCAACAAAATAATCGTACTCAACGTCGTCTCGATATTGAGAGATTAGAAGTAGCGAAAAAACAAAAAGTTATTGAAAATAATCTCTTCAACGCCTCTTTCTCACTTATCGATGAAGAGGATGAGGAACGAGAAGAATTATCACAAAATCAACCATTGAATCAAATAGCTCCACTAATTGAAACAGTTTTACCACCGTTAGTAGCTGAAAATTCTCAAACCTCACAACAAGGTTTATCACAAGGAGTTGAAAATGTTGAAACCCAATTAATTACAGTTCAATCAGTTGAAAATAATCAAACTCAACAAGATCCAATAGAAAGCAAAGATACAATTGAAGAAGATACATTAGTTGGTGAAGAAATTGAACTAGAAACACCTCAAACTCCAGAACCTTGCTCTTATAATGAGACTCAAGGCATTCCTGAAGAAGGAAGTGAAAATGATGAACACATGTCAATTGGTGGAGAAATTGAATCAGAAATAGCACCTGAAACTCCAGAAGTACCTTCTAATGATGAAGAATCCGATTCTGAGATGGTACCAGAAACAGATGAAGAGAATGAGTCTTGAGTGGATGTAAATTAGATTCAGGTTCATGAATAATCATAGTTTCCAACCTTTCATTTTTTGGTCATCATAATAAATATCCATGGTCACTAGGACCATTACCATGATCAGCAGGGGCTATCTACCTACCTGATGCAAAAATCTTTTAGGTTTTTTTTTTTTTTTTGCAATATCCAAGAAATTGGAAGGTCGTCTCTACGTCATCTTCTTAGTTGGGAAAAACTTTAATAGATATACCCTAACGCTAACCACTTTTAGTTTATTGTTTATTGTAGCAAGTGACAATCTCTTCGTTCCCTTCATTGTACCGTCTATTGGACAGGACATGATTCCGGTTTTGATAATTTCAATAATTATTCTACTTCTAGGATCTCACATCGTCGTGATTGAGTCACAAATCAACTTTAGCGACGTAAGTCCAGTAAAATCTTACCCAATTAGAATAAAATTTGAACGGCGTGGGAGTGGCATGAGTCAAGATTCAAGAACGGCTTTTTCCTTTTTTTTTTTTTTTATATATATATATTATTCCACAGGTGTGCAATGGAGAAAGTAATAGCTAATAATTATTGGCCAGGGTCAGTAGGATAAAGAACTCTGTTGCTAAGAGTTTATTACATTAAGTATTAGCTAAGGTCAAGATATTAATAATAAGATTATAAGGTTTTCTGTAAATTTAAAAAAATTAAATAGTCTTTAATTTAGGTTTTTCAATATAAGGTTGCTTGTGGTAAATAAAATT
Source organism: Holacanthella duospinosa (assembly GCA_002738285.1). Lineage (NCBI taxonomy): Eukaryota > Metazoa > Arthropoda > Collembola > Poduromorpha > Neanuridae > Holacanthella > Holacanthella duospinosa. The sequence continues at coordinate 910,689 of NIPM01000005.1, read as the reverse complement.
TTTTTTTGAAAATGATAGGAGCCCATTTAGTGACAATTTTTCTTATTGTTAGTACAGGTATTGTACACATTGATTCACAGTTTCGTCGAATTATCAAAGTCGTAAGTGAAAAATGATTAATTTTTTGTTTAAATATAACTCGGTGGATCTAAAAAAAAAACGTAAATTGAAAATGGTGTTAGCGGTGGTATTCAGGCGTGGTCAATTAAACGTAAATACGATTTAAAACAAAAATTAAAATGTAGGAAGATTCTTATAAAATAAGGATTATGACTTAAAGACTGTATTTTAAATGGTGCGATAGCTTAAATTTAAAGAGTATTTAAATAGTGGAATAACCGAAAGATTTATATTTTTTAAATAGTGCGAATTGTGTTTATAAAGCAATATATTAGGATTTTCATTAGCGATGCAATGCCAGAAGAAAAGAAATTTTCAATTAAATTAAGTTTAAAATTGAATAGTAGTTATGTGAGATGATTATTAATCAGTAACTTATTAATCAGTAACTAAATAAGTTCTGTGCTATTGTTGTCAATTTAAAAAAAAAATGAGAAAATTTTGACAATTTTGTACAGGGTGAACGGAACAGAGCCATTAACCAAAATCCATTGAAGATTAATATCATTTTTGATGATGAAGCTCCGTCAACGAATGCTCCACCATGTCGGACGCCAGACCAGGTAAGCTACCTAATTTTTTAATTAAACTTTTTTTTTTGTTTTATTTCGTTCCGCTTCACTTATAATAGGGTAGGCTTAAGTTTTAATTTTTAGTTTTAGCTTTTAGTTTTAGCTTTTAGTTTTAGGTTTATATGATTCTTTAGATTTTAACAAGTTATTCTAATTATTCCACAAAAGGAAAATTCNCTTCACTTATAATAGGGTAGGCTTAAGTTTTAATTTTTAGTTTTAGCTTTTAGTTTTAGCTTTTAGTTTTAGGTTATATGATTCTTTAGATTTTAACAAGTATTCTAATTATTCCACAAAAGGAAAATTCTCCAAGCATAACAATTAGTAATTGTTGCATTCACAACGTCCATTGTTACAATGCTCTATTACTCATTTCTGACATCATCTAAAGCGGAAAGAGGTGATAATGTAGTTGTTTGTTTCTAATTTGCCCTTCAAAAAGAAATATAACAAAAAAAAAATTAGAATTACATTTAAGAATAAGATCATCTCTTAACTTTATTTATGTAATCTGAGAACCTTACCTCTGAACTCTCAAACGAAAATAAAACAGTGACTAATTTAATGACNAAAGCGGAAAGAGGTGATAATGTAGTTGTTTGTTTCTAATTTGCCCTTCAAAAAGAAATATAACAAAAAAAAAAATTAGAATTACATTTAAGAATAAGATCATCTCTTAGCTTTATTTATGTAATCTGAGAACCTTACCTCTGAACTCTCAAACGAAAATAAAACAGTGACTAATTTAATGACNGCTTTATTTATGTAATCTGAGAACCTTACCTCTGAACTCTCAAACGAAAATAAAACAGTGACTAATTTAATGACTTAATTATTATTATTATTAATTCTAAATAGGGACCTGGATTGTGTAAATCTTTAGCAGAGTGTGCAATTTTTTTTGCTGGAATTCCAACTCTTCTTGATGATACTTGTATAACTGGGAGTGGACAAGAAGGTGTTTGTTGTCCAGCTAGATCATCTATTAATACCAAAAGACCTCGACCTGGTCTAAGTTCAGATGGAGTATTGTCATCTCCACCTGTACCTCGTGTCAAAATTCCAGAAATTAGTCAACAAGAACTTCTTAGTGCTGTAGACAACAGTATTCGTTCATTCACACAACGTCAAAATTCTGTTAATAAAATTCTTTTTGAAGATAATGTAAGTTAAAATTTTGAAATTTTTACATAAGACTAATATAATAAGAAAGAGACTTAATTAGAATGAAAATGAATTTAACTCATTTTGTTCTTAATTATTACAGATTCAAGTTTTACAAGGCAGTCCTGCAGAGTCTCATAATTTATTTTTTGAAACATCAAACACAATTTTAGATCAAGGAAATAAGGCTCAATTGAATATTGAAGCTTCTAAGACACTTGTCAAGGAGTAAGATTATCTAACTTAATATTAGAGTTTAGATGATAATACTAATTGAGAATGTACTTAGAGATTTATTAATGATTGATTTGTGTGTGTGTTTTTTTTTTATTTTTAAGTTTCAAATTGTCAAAACTCCAGGGTACTTTTGCTCTACCTCAAATCAGTGCTAGGAATACACTAATTGGACAAACTTGTCCAGCTTTGTCTCAATGTCAACCTGGATTTCCATATAGAACAATCGATGGATCATGTAACAATGTAGAAAATGCTGATTGGGGAAAAGCTGGAGGAGCTTTTCAACGAATTCTTCCACCAAAATATGGGGACGGTGTAAGTAGTCCAAGGACAGATGGATTTAGGGGTCCTTTACCTTCACCACGTCTTATTAGTTCATCATTTCATGCTGATGAAGATAGACCTTATAATAATATTACATTGATGCTTATGCAATGGTTAGTAAATTCTTTTCAATTGAATTGTTCTAATTTTTAATTTTTTTTTTTTCTATTGTGTGATTTTCTAGGGGTCAGTTTCTAGACCATGATATAACTTTTACACCAATTGTCAAAGGAGTTAATTCCACTGGTATCTCTTGTTGTTCAAATGGACAACCTTTACAATCCCAATTTCGTCATCCTGACTGTTTCTCTATTGATATTCCAAGGAATGATCCATTTTTTGGTCAATTTCGTCAAGAATGTATGGATTTTGTTAGGTAGAAGAAAATTAATTTTTAAACTAGCTTCAAATTTTTTATCTAATTAAATATCAAAAAAATTGAAATTTATTTTTGCTTTATTGGTTTTTTTTTTTGTTTAGATCACTCCCGGCTCCTCGTCGTGGATGTAATTTTGGTCCAAGAGAACAAATGTCACAAATTACTGCATTCATCGATGGATCTAATATCTATGGATCTGATGATCGTAAAGCTAGCTCTCTGAGAGAATTTGAAGGTGGGAGACTCCTTGCTCAAAAGAGACAAGGGAAGGATTTACTACCTGGAAATCCAAGTGAGTGCTCAGATCAACGACAGAGATCATGCTTTAAAGCTGGTGATGCTAGGGTCAATGAGCAAATTGACTTAGCACTCATGCATACTGTGTGGCTTCGAGAGCACAATCGAATTGCCAATACCCTCCAAAATCTCAACCCCAAGTGGAGCGATGAAATTCTGTTCCAAGAAACTCGAAGAATCGTCATTGCTGAAGTTAGTTTATCAGCACTGACTTCAGTTGAAGATTTTTAATAAATAATTAAGACGTTTTTTTCTTTAACTTAACAGATACAACATATTACTTACAATGAGTTCTTACCGTTGATCCTAGGACCGGATTACACTAGGACATTCAACTTGACCCCTGTCGAACAAGGTCATTCAAAACTGTACAATCCACAAGTGGATCCTACTATTACGAATGCATTTGCAGCAGCAGCTTATCGATTTGGACACTCTTTAGTCCAAGGAATCATTCAGTGAGTAAAAAAAAACTGCATAAAATAATGCTGTCAGGTATTGGCAAAGATTGTGCTCAAGGATCAACCTAGAATATTTTTTTATAACAGAGGTTTTAACAAATTTGGAACAGTGTCTCAAGAATTTGCTATGAAGGATACACAATTTCAACCTTTTGCNCTATTACGAATGCATTTGCAGCAGCAGCTTATCGATTTGGACACTCTTTAGTCCAAGGAATCATTCAGTGAGTAGAAAAAACTGCATAAAATAATGCTGTCAGGTATTGGGAAAGATTGTGCTCAAGGATCAACCTAGAATATTTTTTTATACAGAGGTTTTAACAAATTTGGAACAGTGTCTCAAGAATTTGCTATGAAGGATACACAATTTCAACCTTTTGCAATCTACGACAAGTTTGATGATCTAGCTAGAGGATTAGCTTCACAAGGGTGTCAACGATTCGACAACTTTGTCAGTAAAAGTGTAAGTAATTCTTACCCTACCTTAGAATAGCAATTAAGATGACTAATTATGACATTGTATATCAGCTTACGAATCACCTCTTCCAAGGTACTGAACCTTTTGGTTTAGATTTGATAGCTCTTAATATTCAACGCGGACGGTAAGACCAAATTTTGACATTTTTATACACAATCTTTGTATAAACTGATCAAATTTTTTTAAATTTTTTTGTCCATAGGGATCATGGCCTTCCGCCTTACAATGATTGGAGAGAAGTTTGTGGCCTATCAAGATTGGACAATTGGGAAGACTTGGAAGGAGTGACGAATCAGAAGGTTTGATACTCTATAATTTATGAAATCACTTGATGTTAATTATTTCAAAATTGATTGAAATTATTGATTTTTGAAGGCAATTGATCAATTACGAAGGATATACAGTTCAGTAGAAGATATTGACTTATTCGTAGGTGGTTTAGCAGAGAAACCAATGCAAGATGCAATTCTTGGACCTGTTTTAGTTTGTCTTGTTGGAGATCAATTTGCACGACTTCGTCGAGGAGATCGATTTTATTACGAAGAACCGACTGCACGGTTTACAAAAGGTTTGTATTTTTAAGTTAATCAAATTAAACAAATTCTTATAATTTAAAAAAATTCTTTTTTGTTATTTTTTATAGCTCAACTAAACCAAATTCGTAAAATGAGTTTAGCTAGAATTATTTGTGACAATGGTGATGATATCACGGTCATTCAACCTCTAGTCATGCAGAAAGCCTCTGTACTGTAAGACAACAATACTTGACTAACATTTTAATTTGTATTGAAATAATAATAAGTAANGCAGAAAGCCTCTGTACTGTAAGACAACAATACTTGACTAACATTTTAATTTGTATTGAAATAATAATAAGTAAATTGATATCTTGTTTAGTAATCGACGACTTCCATGTAGCAAAGACATCATACCAGCCATTGATCTTTCATTCTGGAAAGAATTCAGGAAGAAACCAAATAATCAAAATTTACCTCAACAGACCCAAACTTTGAGTCCTATCCAACAGAATCAACAGAATATTAGACCAGTTCAACAAAATCAAAATTTTAGACCAGTCCAACAAAATCAAAATTTTGGACCAGTTCAACAAAATCAAAATTTTAGACCAGTCCAACAAAATCAAAATTTTCAACCAATTCAACAAAATCANGGACCAGTTCAACAAAATCAAAATTTTAGACCAGTCCAACAAAATCAAAATTTTCAACCAATTCAACAAAATCAAAATTTTCAACCAACTCAACAAAATCAAAATTTTATTACCCAACAACCTTCGTCACCGAACATTGGATTTGGGCAATTTACCCAAACCTTCCAACCTGGAGCAGTTATTAATCTCAGACCACAAGGATTTCGACAGACAAGCGATGGAAGACAAACACTCACATTTGGATTTGGAAAGTAAACAATACCTCAGATTTAATTAANAAACACTCACATTTGGATTTGGAAAGTAAACAATACCTCAGATTTAATTAACCGCAGACAGAATCCTTTGTAATTCCACCATCCTCAGACTCGCTAGAAAATCTGCGGTTTTTTATTTTACATATTATATTTTATGTCTACGCCAATCATGGCGGCGAGGGTCTTCTTTTTCCCTAACTAAACCTTTTTTTTTTCGCTTACAAGTACAGCGACATTCATGAGTAATATTGGAACAGTATTCAATTATAAATGAACGCATAAAGGGTTTAAAAAATATGATTCACAAAGACATAATCGGGAAATCAAAATTAATTCTAATTTTGACTATTTTAAACAAAATTAGTCAAATTTTGATGAAATTCTGTTGACAAAATTTGTCAAAATTACAACACTATTGATATAAAATTTTAAATTTTATATCAATTTCTTGGCAATTTTAAAGTTTTCATATTGTCGAATGATGTGTACTTTAATCTGTTGAACTACTGCGCGCCGCTAATCAAAATCAATGTTGATAGAATATTGAATATTTATGAATAAGTATCACGCATTTTACCAGTAGCTTATTTCCCAAACACGATCGTAGAATATCCTTTAGATGATAAAGTATCCTGATTGGATATNTAGGAAGAAACCAAATAATCAAAATTTACCTCAACAGACCCAAACTTTGAGTCCTATCCAACAGAATCAACAGAATATTAGACCAGTTCAACAAAATCAAAATTTTAGACCAGTCCAACAAAATCAAAATTTTCAACCAATTCAACAAAATCAAAATTTTCAACCAACTCAACAAAATCAAAATTTTATTACCCAACAACCTTCGTCACCGAACATTGGATTTGGGCAATTTACCCAAACCTTCCAACCTGGAGCAGTTATTAATCTCAGACCACAAGGATTTCGACAGACAAGCGATGGAAGACAAACACTCACATTTGGATTTGGAAAGTAAACAATACCTCAGATTTAATTAACCGCAGACAGAATCCTTTGTAATTCCACCATCCTCAGACTCGCTAGAAAATCTGCGGTTTTTTATTTTACATAATTATATTTTATGTCTCCGCCAATCATGGCGGCGAGGGTCTTCTATTTCCCTAACTAAACCTTTTTTTTTTGCTTACAAGTACAGCGACATTCATGAGTAATATTGGAACAGTATTCAATTATAAATGAACGCATAAAGGGTTTTAAAAATATGATTCACAAAGACATAATCGGGAAATCAAAATATTAAGATTAAAACTGATAAAATTTGTTTTAATGTCAAATTTTGATGAAATTCTGTTGACAAAATTTGTCAAACTTACAACACTATTGATATAAAATTTTAAATTTTATATCAATTTCTTGGCAATTTTAAAGTTTTCGTATTGTCGAATGTTTTGTACTTTAATCTGTTGAACTACTGCGCGCCGCTAATCAAAATCAATGTTGATAGAATATTGAATATTTATGAATAAGTATGACGCGTTTTACCAGTAGCTTATTTCCCAAACACGATCGTAGAATATCCTTTAGATGATAAAGTATCCTGATTGGATATNGTTTTACCAGTAGCTTATTTCCCAAACACGATCGTAGAATATCCTTTAGATGATAAAGTATCCTGATTGGATATTTGTATACTTCTGAAACTGAAACTAACCTCTTGAAATTGACTGTTGAGCCTTGACTCTGGAGTTTAACTAGAGCTGAACGAACAAACGAGTTGCGAGGTCATCGCCTGTCCGTACTGCTCTGGTCAAAAACAGAGTCTTGAGTCTGGAAGTCCATAATGAGAATACGGAAGTTAGTTATTGAAAAGTATAATTTTGATTGGTTGAAATTGAGAGGTATGAGTGGGATAATTGAGCCGGGCAGAGTTCCACGTAGATAATGAAGCAGAGGCCGTGGGTAATTGGGATAGGAATCAAAGCTTCGGGAGGGAACTGGAAGTAGAGCAGCCACTTGTACACCTGTACAGGTGCAATACACAATGGCCCTCTATCTATTTACATTCTCTCAATTCTCAAATCATCAAACTACTGACAACGACCCAATTTTTATATTTCTTTCAAATCATCTCCTCTGGTCACTGGCTCCAGAAACACCTCATACACTCAATAATTTGTTTGCTCTTTATCCAGACCAAAACTAAAACTAACATTCGGTCTAGTTTTTTTTTTTATTCTTCAAAATGAACTCATCATTTACTAGCAAACCGCCTCACCAACAAAATTACTTGGCAAGTTTTTTTTTAATGAGACTCCAACTTCATTATTAAAATGTTGATGAATTTTATTACAATAAATTTCTTCAAATTTTCTCAAAATATTTAATCACCTAGGAGTAAATCATGACTCCTTGATGAATGATATAATCCTTAGACACTGATTGGTTTATTTTAAATTTCCCGCTCCATCAGTCTCATTATAATTATCTGTCAGATGGTGGGAGAGAGGGAAATTTTGAAATGAACCAATCAGATTTTGAAGAGTTCAAAAATCCCTCCTAAATGATTATGGGATGAGTCCATTTCTTGTTTTTTTATTAAAGCAATGAAATTTTGTGTGATGTAAATTCATAATTGAACATTTTAACTCTTTCAATTNTCTTGTTTTTTTATTAAAGCAATGAAATTTTGTGTGATGTAAATTCATAATTGAACATTTTAACTCTTTCAATTCTACTGGCGCCTGTTTTTTTTTATTTGTAAAAAGTTTTATCAATTTCAATACTGTTTTTGCACAATGGAAAGAAAAAATTATCCTCTGATTCTGATTCAATTAACACTTAGGATTAGTAAGTTTAAGTAGAGTGAGTGACAACTTTTGTTAATGTAGAAGTATATGTAATATTTTATTTACAAAAGAAAAGATAGTAAATAAGTATAAGGTAAGTTGAACTCTTGAAGTTTATATNGTATGTAATATTTTATTTACAAAAGAAAAGATAGTAAATAAGTATAAGGTAAGTTGAACTCTTGAAGTTTATATTGAGAGACATGATAAGTTATTAGAAATAATTGATTTAAAATACTCAAGCATCAGACTCTATTAGTTGACTGAGCAAGAGACAAATTCGGATCAATGTCTACTCTTTTATGGAATATTACCCAAAAATCTATGGATCACAGGTAACAAAATTAAAATTATCATATGGTTATGTTAACTTTGTACTCTGTTGGAAACTAGAATCAAATTTAGAAATTTAGAAAATGAAAATGGCTGGTACTGGTGATAGGTAGCACCTGAGAGTAAAAACATGGCTCCCGGTAACTAAAGCAAGAGTGACTCTGAACAATTATTCATTGTAAATAGGACTTGATAGGGGTGGTGTGATTGTGTCAATTGTGGCAATGGAGGAATTGACCTTTCTCTCCTTTTCCTCGAGGGACGAGTTTAGATATCATACAATAGCCAGCAGCAATTAACATTCTGCCATTAGAATATCAACAATTGGACCTTTGTAAGAGAAGTGAGAAGGTAACATGAGTTAATTAAAGTTTTTGTTTTAATAATATTTTTGACTACAAAACCAGAAATAGCTAACTTTTTTTTTAAACTTACCTATTACATCATCATCCAGTCAGTATCTAGCAAGACAATANAACCAGAAATAGCTAACTTTTTTTTTAAACTTACCTATTACATCATCATCCAGTCAGTATCTAGCAAGACAATAGACGAAACTGGATTCAATCTGACTAATTGATGATAATATTCTAATGGTTTCATCTGACAATTTTATCCAACGTGACAAAATGATGACACTGATGACTCCACCAAGGAAACCAATGACCATACCATACGGAATGTGTTGTAGTCACCAAAAATTTCAGCATTTGTACCCAACTGAAGTCNAACCAGAAATAGCTAACTTTTTTTTTAAACTTACCTATTACATCATCATCCAGTCAGTATCTAGCAAGACAATACACGAAACTAGATTCAATCTGACTAATTGATGATAATATTCCAATGGTTTCATCTGACAATTTTATCCAACGTGACAAAATGATGACACTGATGACTCCACCAAAGAAACCAATGACCATACCATACGGAATGTGTTGTAGTCACCAAAAATTTCAGCATTTGTACCCAACTGAAGTCGTGTAAAAGTCAACTAAAAAAAATTTTTTTTTTTATTACAAAATTTGTACATAATTTTGTTTGTAAATTTTAGACTATGAGAATCAGAAGAAAGTTATCATGGTTCTTACGTTGGAGTGGGATCTGATAGATAGCACATGAGAGCAACAACGAATAAATTATAATCTTGCAGTGTCTCCACCCTCTCGTTTCCTGACGATTGCTACTACAGAATCTTTGATATGTCCAACATCAAAAACTGCCTTAAGTTGATCCAATATGGTTTTCCCTTTGATTAATTGTAATTTCTTATGCTTTGTGTCATTGAGTAGAACCTAGGCGCATATTCCAGTGAATAGGTCAAGTCCTGCAGCTATTCCAAAAATTACATAGCAACCCCATCCAGCTGCTGACATTTGACATACAAGAAGTGAGCCTAAGGATTTTCCAAATGTCCGTACTGGAATTAATTACCATATCCATTTTGAGCGTTCGGTCTTGTATTGAAGTTGTGTCATCCGCCTAGTATGCAAGATCAATTTTTTCAAATAATTTTTTGAATTTTAATTTTCACATTATTGAGTTTGTATTGAACNTGTATCATCCACCTAGTATGCAAGATCAATTTTTTCAAATAATTTTTTGAATTTTAATTTTCACATTATTGAGTTTGTATTGAACTTTTAAACTTACTACAGATGACCATACTGAGGGTAGTAACGTGACCCAGTAAGGGCAACAGGTAGAGAACTAACCAAAGCCACAATTTCAACCTTCCATGAAGTGAAGTATACTGACATTATAAGCAAGACATTATCTAACGATATATCTTAAAATTATAAGGACATATGGAAGCTTTCGTCCATATAATGTCACTCCAAGCTCCTAAGAAGAGGACGTATAAAATTGGAAAACAATTATCAGTTATCCAACTCCACACTTTGGTTTGTGTAACTACGTAAACTTACCGAGAACCACTACTGCCATTCCATGTTGGATTATTTATAAGTCCTTCACAAAATGTTGCATTAAAGTCCTAAATTCATCTGACATGCTTTATATAAAGAAGAAAATTGNAGGACGTATAAAATTGGAAAACAATTATCAGTTATCGAACTCCACACTTTGGTTTGTGTAACTACGTAAACTTACCGAGAATCACTACTGCCATTCCATGTTGGATTATTTATAAGTCCTTCACAAAATGTTGCATTAAAGTCCTAAATTCATCTGACATGCTTTATATAAAGAAGAAAATTGGACAAAAGTAGAGAACCAAGAAAATAGTNTGACATGCTTTATATAAAGAAGAAAATTGGACAAAAGTAGAGAACCAAGAAAATAGTCTGTCATGTGGACCAAAGTGACGGTTCGATAGCGATGAGCCCTCCAAAGCGCTTCATTTTATCCTAAATCCCATTCTTCCCGCTAGGTGAAAAATACACTTTTATAGTAACAGTAAATTAACTACTTGTTATCTTTATCAAATTCACAATTTTGTAATTTAAATTATTTTGTTTTAAATTTATACTTATTAATCTAATTATAATCTTATCATTGATTACAACTTCTCAGGTTAAACCACTCAGGAAGTTCTCAGGTCAAACCACTTGATTCAATTTTTTTCCAACTATTTTGTTTATTTGACCTTCCGCCCCATCAAGAATTTCAACTTTTGATGGACAAAAATTTTAAAAGTTAAAGTGATTGATGATAGTCTAGTCTCTATTATACAATTATATCAATTAATGTCAATTTTTCAATAGCCATACATACATTATTCGTGTCAACATGAAGCTTAGTTGGTATTTTCCAGTGAAATCGGAAACCTTGGGTTGGATTTATGCCAAATACCATCGTTAGCTTAGCAGATTTAAGTTAATAGATTGTGAAAGTTGATATTAGATAACATGAAAAATTCCATGAAATTAATCACAAAAAAAAAGCAAATCAACCTTCCTGATTATGAATTTTGGAACATGTTCCAGCCGTTTTTGTTCATTAGTCGCAAAAACTTCTCACGCTCATATCTCAAAACAGACCTCAATTATTTACTTCAGTTATTATTATCATGTCATCATCATTGCTTTAATTTGTTATTGCGAAGTTGGAACATGTTATATGTAGCTAAATGATCCATCAGTTAATGGAATTACGCCAACAACAGGATTAGTTGGAATGACGTCTATGCGACCCGTGGTCTTTTTGTTATGTAAACTCCCGGAACTGAATGCAACGTACACACAAAAGAACAACAAAAAGAAACCCCATCTAATTACGGCGTAACCTTGGGATTAATTCATCAATTTGGCGAAATTCCGATCCAAAATTCTTTAAATCGTAATTACGAAAAAGGAATTTCACAACAGCCTTTTAAATCCTAATATATTTACACAATGACGTTATCCATATTGTGTTCGATTATGACACAGTGGACATAAGTAAGAGTTAATATGGTTACCAACCACCATTAAGATCGTATACCGTGACCGTGAGAAAGTTATTTTTACAAATCTACTAAAAGAAATCCACGAGCGCATCGCTACTACTTAGCGACATGCTTGTCATACTTGATCATATTACACCCTTGATAAAAAAGAAAGTTAATTGAATCAAGTCCGGGTCTTGAAAATGAATTAAAATTGACAGTTAAATTTGTACTAGACACAGTAAAGTTATTGTTTGTTGTGTCATACGATGTTCCGACGAGGTCGGGGAAGACAAAAGCGTGGGTGTATTTAGGAGAGTCATCAGTAGTGGAGTGTAGGGAATGTTGATTCATCAGTGTACTTTGTATACGTGTACTGGCGACAGTAATAACAACTCTACCGTGAGAAGTCGGATCTTTGCCATAAAATACAGAGANTTGTATACGTGTACTGGCGACAGTAATAACAACTCTACCGTGAGAAGTCGGATCTTTGCCATAAAATACAGAGAGACCCGAGGGGTTTTTTCCACGTAATCGTTTGTTTTTTTCATAAGACTTGTGATGATTGTGTTGGGTCTGNGAGAGACCCGAGGGGTTTTTTCCACGTAATCGTTTGTTTTTTTCATAAGACTTGTGATGATTGTGTTGGGTCTGTTTGATGTGATCAATGACTCAAGATATGGCCTGACAGGAAAGTTGTACGACGCCTGTGCCAGGATATGCCAAATCCAAACTATTGTTCTCATTGTTACATGTGCTTCTTTGGTCTAGGCCGGCTGTCAGAATCTCAAAGCTTCCCAGTTGTCGGGTTCCTTCCTACGAGAGAGCAAAGAAGATCAGCAGAAGATCTTTCTTTACTATTATAGTATATAACCCTTACCATTGAAGTTTTCTTGATCCCGTGAGAGCTAACTACTACTACTATTCCTTGCGAATCTTGTTTTGGACAGTGTCTATTAGGTGTCTAGACTACAGACATCATGGAGAGGCTCCCCTTTGTACTCCTTTTGTCTGGTCTTGTTGCCCTTGTAATGTCAGTGATCTTAGGATGGATCCTGGTACCTGATTTCATACACAAGCAAATTGAGCAGGTAAGAAATCTAACTCTGATGAGAATAAATTATTAATTTATACAGATTATCTTAAAAAGCAATGATAACTTTTGGCGGGAATTTGAACAGATTGCCAAATCTTAACTTTAACATTTTGACACTTGGAATTGCTTTATGATAAAGCTAAAATGAAAGTTTTTTATTTTAAATTCTCCCGCCTTCTAACTAAAGCGCGCTCCACATGGAGAACCAATCAGAACTCTTTGACATTGATTTTGATTGGCTTGTTTAAAATTTGGCGCTTTTTAATTCCCCATATAAATTTATACTTCTACTTTTGAAACTTTTTTAATTATTACATACAAATTCTATTTTTTTTTTTTTTTTAAGATTAGTAATTTAATTTATTTAAATAATTAATAGTAAATAAATAAAGAATCGATTTTTAAATTCTAAATTAAAAAAAAATTGACAAGATTTTTCATTTAGTTAATTGACTTTTATAAATCCACCGTGGTGTTCGTTCACCTTTATCCAGTCCTTTGCAAAAGCAAAAAAAAAATCACATAAAGTTAATACCGGTTTCTGAATACGACATTTCTGCAATAAATACTAGTAATGCAAGGTAATGTTCTAATCTCTATTGCNAATAAATAAAGAATCGATTTTTAAATTCTAAATTAAAAAAAAATTGACAAGATTTTTCGTTTAGTTAATTGACTTTTATAAATCCACCGTGGTGTTCGTTCACCTAAGTCCTTTGCAAAAGCAAAAAAAAATCACATAAAGCTAATACCGGTTTCTGAATACGACATTTCTGCAATAAATACTAGTAATGCAAGGTAATGTTCTAATCTCTATTGCTAAACTTTTAATTTATAATGATGATCAACCATAATTTATTATAAAATTGATCAAGTTTCACAAACTTTCACATTTCACATTTCAAATTTTTTATTGCCTTTGAAACACCTGGTGCAAAAACATGGAGACATGTTGTATATACTATGACATTTTTGGAATTTTGGCAGTTGTTGAAGATGTATCTTTTTGATAATGCTCTTGAAACTAATAAAAAGTGTTCCAGAAAGTTTTACACATTTGTGAAATCCTTTGGCAACGGTTTTTTTTTGTCTATGTCACAAAAAAAGTACAGAGAATATTTCTCAAGGATTTCAAAATATGAGATATCCTTCCTTGTACCTTATAATTAATTGGTCCTAAGTCCTACTGCCAAAAAAATCCCATTGATATGAACAACATGTTTCTTATTTCTTATGATCTAAACACGAATGTTTGCAATTGCATTGCAATGAGTTTTTTTATAATAATAACCAGGAACGAGGAAAATTTTGGCATAATTTATGAATAAAAAATTTTTTTTTTATTTACAGCAAGTCAAATTGNGCTCTTGAAACTAATAAAAAGTGTTCCAGAAAGTTTTACACATTTGTGAAATCCTTTGGCAACGGTTTTTTTTTTGTCTATGTCACAAAAAAGTACAGAGAATATTTCTCAAGGATTTCAAAATATGAGATATCCTTCCTTGTACCTTATAGTTAATTGGTCCTAAGTCCTACTGCCAAAAAAATCCCATTGATATGAACAACATGTTTCTTATTTCTTATGATCTAAACACGAATGTTTGCAATTGCATTGCAATGAGTTTTTTTATAATAATAACCAGGAACGAGGAAAATTTTGGCATAATTTATGAATAAAAAATTTTTTTTTTATTTACAGCAAGTCAAATTGGAAAATGGTACGGAAACTTTTGAAAAATGGAAAAATATTTCAGTTCCGATTTTATCAAGTTTTTGGTTCTTCAACGTAACAAATCCAGAAGAAGTTGGGACCAAAGGGAGTAAACCGATTCTCCAGGAAATGGGTCCTTATGTTTACGAGTAATATCAAATTTTCAAAAAAAAATTTTTTGTTTTATTATTCAAAACTTTTGACATTTGACGTCAAAAGTAATACTGATTGTCTCAAGATTGCTATGAGAAATCTACAGAAAACATCTTTTATAATGATGATATATCTTTGATAATATCTTAATAATACAGAAAACATCTTTGATAATATCAAAGATGTTTTCTGTAGATTTCTCATAGCAACCTTGGATTGTCTTATATTTATTGTAATTTATAGGCAGAAACGATATAAAACTGACATTGAAACGAATGAAGAGACTGATACAATATCATACAAACAACCAGTATCATATCACTTCCGACCAGACCTATCAGGAGGGACGGAAGATGANACTGACATTGAAACGAATGAAGAGACTGATACAATATCATACAAACAACCAGTATCATATCACTTCCGACCAGACCTATCAGGAGGGACGGAAGATGACCTAGTCACTACACTCAATATACCACTCATTGTAAGAAATTTAAAGTATTCTAAGGTTAGTTACTTTGTCATTAATTATTTCTGCTTTATTAGATTTTAGAAAAAAAATTTGAAAAAATCAATTCATCGTTCTTAACCAAAATAAGGAATCAATATGTACAAAGGTTTAAAGAAGAGCCCCTTGTACAAAAAAAAGTACGTGAACTCCTCTTCGAAGGCTATCATAATGATCTAGTAGCCAACATCAAGAACGTCATCAACAAAGAAATTTTCCCAAATAATACCTTTGGATTCTACTATGGCGTGAGTAGACGTAACTGGATTTATTTTTTATCTAATTTAACGTAACTGGACTAATCACATGGATCCGGTCCTTAGTGCCAATAATTTGCAATACCATAATGAGTCGTATGATTTATTATTATTGTTATATAGAAAAATCACACAGATGACGGAATTTATGAAGTACGATCAGGTGTTCATGACTCATCAAAATTTGGAGAAATCGTTTCATGGAATGGTCAATCAGAACTCTCTTGGTGGGACAAATCTGGTGGTGGTGATTTTTGTAACAGAATCAATGGTTCTGATGGATCCATCTTCCCACCTTTTGTCAAAAAAGATCGTATCGTTCGTATCTACAATTCAGATCTCTGTCGTTCACTCTACTTGACATATACAGAAGATGTAGAATTCAAAGGTATCCCAGCCTTTAAATTTACAGTACCCAAGGAAATGTTAGAAGATCCTGTCACGAATCCAGAAAATCGTTGTTTTTGTCCTAATCCTGATCCTGTTGAACAAAATTGTCCAAAGGCTGGAATTATTCTACTTTCAGCTTGTCGTAAAGGTAATTCATTTGTACCAATTTATGTCTTAAGTGGTGACGTCGCCATAATGTTAATAAACATGAGACACTCCAATCAACTCAATACAAGTCAATATAATTAATTAATCTGTTTATTTTTTATTCTTCTTCTTCTCTATGGATAGGTATTCCGGTTGTCGCCTCGACTCCTCATTTTTTAGGTAATTTGGTCAGTAATTGATTCATTTTAATTAAGTTTATTAATTTTTTTCTTCTCTTCTCCTTATCATGTCTAGACGGTGATTCAATGTATGTGAATCAATCAATTGGACTCTCACCTGATCGCTCCAAGCACGAGACTTACATTCATATCGAACCGGTAATATTTCATTTCCCTTGTGATTAATCAACTAAGGCACCCAAATGATTTCCATTATGATTCATTTGAAATTGGTGACCTTCATTAGTTTACTTTAAAAGTTCATAATTTTGTTTTTTCAATTATGATTACAGAATACTGGATTAGTTCTTGAAGCTTCGAAACGAATTCAAATTAACATCGAGACAAAACCATTTAAAAATCTAGACAAACTAAAAAATTTACCAACTATGATTTTCCCAATATTTTGGGTAGAAGAATCTGCGACAGCTGTCGATGAAACTGTTAACAACCTCAAATCCAAACTTTTATTTACACTTGAAGGACTCCAGACTGGAAAATGGGTCTTTGTAGCACTCAGCTCACTTTTAATTGTTCTTGGAATCGGTGTCTTTTGCCTTAGAACAAGGAGGAGAAAGCGACCCTTTGTCTAATTAATTAAGTCTAACTAGCAAAAAAAAAAAGAAATTTTTTTTTCAAAATTCCAAATTAGGTTCCTTCGGAAATGCAAAATTTTCCAAAATCACACAAAAAAAAAACAAGTAACAAATGTCCCTCTTCGGCAGTGCTATTTGTGATACAACTGTGGTTATCATCTCATACCACAAAAAAATATTGTATTTTCTAATGAAAATCATCTCAAATAATCTCATAATTGTCTTCCTCATTAATTTATACACACACAAAAAAAAAAAATTAGTTAATCACTCACTATAGGGAAATAGTCCATATTTTTGTACACAGTCACATACTGTAATAATTTAATTTATAACCTGATATAATCAATATTGAAACTTGAATTAGTCAAACCAGAACCTTACCGGTGATGTTGAATGTTTGTTCTCTAGAAATGTGTGCTTAATTTATTTATTTAATTAATCATAAGAATACTTCAAATCAAATAATTAGCTAATCTCAACAACTCATTGAATAATTCAAAATTAGATTTTCAGTGTAACAAAATTTAAAACTCAACCTGTTAAAATTTAGACACAAAAAAAAAACGGCTCATCAATTGTANAATTTAATTTATAACCTGATATAATCAATATTGAAACTTGAATTAGTCAAACCAGAACCTTACCGGTGATGTTGAATGTTTGTTCTCTAGAAATGTGTGCTTAATTTATTTATTTAATTAATCATAAGAATACTTCAAATCAAATAATTAGCTAATCTCAACAACTCATTGAATAATTCAAAATTAGATTTTAAGTGTAACAAAATTTAGAACTCAACCTGTTAAAATTTAGACACAAAAAAAAAACGGCTCATCAATTGTAAAAAAAAATGATCGATCGGATCATCTGTTACTCAATTGAGATCAATTGGAGTCTAAAAAAATATTTTTTTTTTNAAAAAAAAATGATCGATCGGATCATCTGTTACTCAATTGAGATCAATTGGAGTCTAAAAAAATATTTTTTTTTTTCATCCAAATTAATTAATTTATTGTTGTACTGAGTAGTAATAAAGTGAAAGTTGGAAGAAAGTGAGGAGGTTTATGTCCTCTTTCGGTGTGACCAGGAGACGGGTGAATATTCTCATTTCTTGTTCGATATCGATTTTTTTTTTGTGTGTGACTAGTCGGGCTCCTCCTGGTAATTTCCCTGCTTTCACCCAACCCAACCATACATAGAAAGACACGCGACATAAGTACTCAAAAAAACTGTCCAAATTACTACTCATTGCTCATTTTTTTTTTTCAATTCTTCTGCACTACTTACCAGTCTGAAGTAGTAGTCTTTGAAGAATTCTAGTCCTTCAAGTAGAAATTATTTTAAACAAGAATACTTCCAGGAATCAAGAACTAGTAGCCAATTAATTAAAATACAATACTAATCACCACCTAGGAATCACTGATGAGCTCAAACTTCAAAAAAAGAGGTAAGAATTCTTAGTAATTTGATACTATTTGACTCGAAAATTATTATTATCAATTAGTACATGTATAGTACTAACAATAGAAATTCACTGATTTCGTTGACTATTCTCAAGAAGAAGGTTCATTAAAGTATTGTACAAATTCTTATTCATTATCCAGATCTAATAAAACCGTTGCAATTCAATAGATATTATACAGAGTTTACAAAGTATGAAAGTTGGGTGCTTTCATTTAGAATTTTAGTGTCTTCACTGTTCAAGCACCAAAGAGAAAGCAAAACAAAAAAAAAATTGGGGAAATTTTGCATTTTAAAACTAATATCTTTTTCTGTAGTAAAAGGTTAATATAATCTACAACTTATTTCCTAATTAATATACATACATACAATTGTTAAGGGTATTCCTAATAATAAATAATATTCAATTGTTAAATTTATGCCATCAGGTTTCAGGTATTCAGGTAACATTGAGTAAAATTTGAAATTTTGAGTCTAGAGGTGTGACCCTTGTGCGTAGTGCGTAAAAAATTAAAGAAAAAAAAAAAAAAAAATTTTTTTTAAATTATCAACTATGCGATATTTACGCACTAGGCGGGGAGATCAAAAAAAAATNCAGGTATTCAGGTAACATTGAGTAAAATTTGAAATTTTGAGTCTAGAGGTGTGACCCTTGTGCGTAGTGCGTAAAAAATTAAAGAAAAAAAAAAAAATAAAATTTTTTTAAATTATCAACTATGCGATATTTACGCACTAGGCGGGGAGATCAAAAAAAAAATTTTTTTAATTTCCGCACTCGCGCATAAATTATGGCTTCTTTATTTATCCTTATCTTCCCATTCATTTGCGTTTGCAAAAAAAAACTAAACAAAAAAAAAAACAATGCGTAAACCGGTAGAGAGAGAGAGAAAGAGGAGTTGTTATCAATAATTATTATCTTGAGTAAAAGTAATCCGTTAGTTTTCCGCTTATGAGGTAACTTCCGGTTTCTCTGAGGTAAATGCCTCACACCTGTTTCCGACNGGAGTTGTTATCAATAATTATTATCTTGAGTAAAAGTAATCCGTTAGTTTTCCGCTTATGAGGTAACTTCCGGTTCCTCTGAGGTAAATGCCTCACACCTGTTTCCGACTTTTATATTTTTTTAAAAGGAAGTTGAGCCAAAGTCTCCTCCTGTCCTTTGTCAATGAATTCTATAACTCAAGGGCTCAGGCTCAGTCTCAGTCTCTCAGTCCCAGTCTCAGTCACAGGGGAATTGTTTTTTTTTTATGTAACTTCAAGTACTCAAAAGTATTATGTAATAATACATTATTATACTCTATATTATATATATTTTTTTTTATAAAAACTCAGGTGAGGAGGGAAGAGCGGGGGAGTACATAATATGCATCATTGTTATGTATTAATGGCTGGAGATGGAACAATAACAGACGTTGAAGCATTCTCTCCTTTGTTACACAATTTAGAAAAAAAAAAAAAAACTAACGGCCAATTTATTGAATCCAAAGAAGAAAAAAAAAATATGGACTATAATTCAAACGTCATGTTTTTTTTTGTTGTTTTTTTTTTGTTTTTTTTTTTTGGATTACAAAGTGAAGCTTGGTTTTAGTTTCATTCTACTTTTGAAGTTGGACCTTTAAGCTTTAAAATTCAAGAGAAGAGAAAAGAGAAAAGAAACCGGAAGAAAATGGAAAACAAAAGGAAAATCTGATTGGAAGACTATTGATTTTGTTGTTTAGAAATTAAAAAAAAAAACAAGAGATCACTGGTCTTTCTGCAGTCTTTTCTTAAAATTCATCACTTCTACAAAATTACTGGAAGAAACTCCATTTTTTTTTTAAATTATTGAAAAAGAAAAAGTTTATTTTGAGAACGGAAAAAACAGGAAGTGAAAGTAAAACTTTTTCATTTTTTACTTCAAATGGATTTTGGATTTGATTGGCTGGTTCTAAGAAATGAGAAAAAAAGCGTAAGTTTCATAGTGTAATTTACTATTGATTCGGGGGGTTCTCATGTCTAATAATTTTTTCAGTAAGTTTTTTATAAGAAATATTAAAACAAAAACTTTCACCTTATCAGATGGAAAAGCANAAAAAAAGCGTAAGTTTCATAGTGTAATTTACTATTGATTCGGGGGGTTCTCATGTCTAATAATTTTTTCAGTAAGTTTTTTATAAGAAATATAAAAACAAAAACTTTCACCTTATCAGATGGAAAAGCAAAAAAAAAATTGTTTTTTTTTTTTTTTTTTTTTTTAACAATAGTCTGAAAAGTTTTGGAAAAAAAAAACCGGAAAGTTTTTATATTTTTATTTTATGTAGAACTAAAACTAAAGCCGACATGAGAAGCCAAGTGGTCGAATCTATACAAATGAAAATAAAAAAAAGTCTAACTTTTACTCTTTTATTTAGACTATGTGATGGTTATAATCTTGATGATTACATTTTAATTTGTTTAATAATAACCTTATCATTGTTTACACAAAAATGCTTTTGTTGTAGACGGATTGAGATAAGAAAAATCAATATTTATAAATCAGGACACGCCTATATTTTTTTTTTGTGAGTACTAACCAAATTTCTTCGAACTAAAATATTGAAATCCGGGAGCTTTTATTACAGGAAAAAAAAAGAAAAGAAAAAAGAAGGATTCTGATTGGTGGAGGTGGAGGTAAATAGGATTAGATGATGCTATTACATAATAATAACAATTCGAATAATTTCAGTAAAAATTGGCGAATCATTCACGTCCAAAGCATCTGGGTTACTGGGATGATGTCGTAAAATTGTTCATAATTCTAAACAAAACCATCCTGTTTCTTTGTAATTTTGGCCAATGTAAGCATTATTTTCAAAAAAAAATTTTTTTTTTTTTTTTTCATTTATTAATCATTTTATTCAGTTCTATGGAAATAAATGAAAATGTGGAGCTGATAAATCGGAAATTTCCCTAACCACTTTTACAGAAAGTAAATTTTGCGTAAGCTCTTAACACTTGTGATTTTCAATATGTCAGCAGTGATATGATTGACTTGAATGACAATCAATTACTTCATTATTGAATCTATATTACAGATTATTAACCGTAAAATCATCCAAATTAGAGTACAATGTATACTTGACTTGAATCTAATGGAATTTAGTCAAATATTTGGGATTTCCATGATAAGTGTACACCGACGTTTGTAGAGTATGAAAAATAACTGAAAATTATTCAAGTACTCGAAAATAAAATTTGTAAAATGAAGAATCAAAATTAGACAATTTCGAGTTGAGGATGATCATTAGGTAATCAAATGGTAAGAAAAATCCCAACCTAAAAAAAAAACATAAGGAACTTAGGATCTTAAATTAACAACCTATTATTCATGCTAGAAAATTTAATTTACTAAAACGCCATTTGTTAAAATAAGATCAAATATTGTATTCAAATAAATTTGATTGATTTAGGTGTCAGTTCTGTGAGTTGTTTTGGATCTTTTAATTTTAGGATTCTTTTGATTGGAATTACAAATTTTTTGGTAACTTTATTATTTGGCAGTTTTAATTTAACCACGTTTTGGGAATTTTACCTTTTAGCCACTTCAATACTATCATCCATTAACTTAAATTTAGAAATACTGTAATAAAACTATGAACACTCAAATTTGATTGGCTGAATTTTAAATTTTAAAAATTAGATTTTTTTTTTTTGGTCTAACCTTAGTAAAAGCCTTAAGTATGAAATTTTAAGATCAAAATGTTCCTAATTTACATTCATTAAAGAAAAAGTAAGAATTCTTAGGTTTTTAGGTTGGCCAGTCAATCACTAATCAATTACCACCGTCCATCTATCGAAAATCACGTTGTAATACAGAGGACAAACATTCTATCGAAAATTGTGTCTAAAAAAAATTTTTTTTTTTAGTTTACATTTGGTAATTTGGTATTTGGTGAACCCATATAAATAATCCAAATAAAAGATTGATTGAGGTTTAGGTTTAGGTTTAGGTTTAGGTTTAGGTTTAGGTTTAGGTTTATTAAGATTTTGTCTTAAGTTTATTTGTTTAAATTTATCTCACTCCAAAAAATCTTTTTTATAAATTACATATTGAGTAAAATATTTGTTTTTAAACTACATACTACGATATTTGCAAAAAAAAATTCTTGCACAATTTGCCAATTACAANGTAAAATATTTGTTTTTAAACTACATACTACGATATTTGCAAAAAAAAATTCTTGCACAATTTGCCAATTACAACAAATTATGAGGTAAGTCACAATCTAGGCAAAAATTTCTGATGAATTGACGTATTAAGTACTCCAATCCGAAACCGGATTTTCCCTTCAATAATTGTTTCAATAATTGTTCTTTTATCATCTGTTAATTTCACCAACAATAATTCTATTTTATAAATTTAAGTTTGTATAAGNTCAATAATTGTTCTTTTATCATCTGTTAATTTCACCAACAATAATTCTATTTTATAAATTTAAGTTTGTATAAGTATAAATCATAATTGAAAATTATTACGATTTAATATACAGTGCGGGAAAATATAATATTTTACTCGAGGTACGGAATAGTACGTAATTTCTGTGTTTCTTAACCAATCTGTATGAAAATTTCAGTGAATAAGGCTAATCTCACTAGAAATTTCCGTGCAAAATTTCAGAATGATTAGNTCAATAATTGTTCTTTTATCATCTGTTAATTTCACCAACAATAATTCTATTTTATAAATTTAAGTTTGTATAAGCATAAATCATAATTGAAAATTATTACGATTTAATATACAGTGCGGGAAAATATTTTACTCGAGGTACAGAATAGTACGTAATTTCTGTGTTTCTTAACGAATCTGTATGAAAATTTCAGTGAATAAGGCTAATCTCACTAGAAATTTCCGTGCAAAATTTCAGAATGATTAGNGAATCTGTATGAAAATTTCAGTGAATAAGGCTAATCTCACTAGAAATTTCCGTGCAAAATTTCAGAATGATTAGTATAATTGAGTATAATAATTAAATTTGGAATTATTCCGTTCCGAATTATTGGCGGTTTCATCGACAAAATGAAACTCGAGTAAAATTAATTTCTAGCTTTCTCCGCTCCCAATTTTACTTTCTCTTTGAAAACTCAGCTCCCTTTAAACCAGTCATTCTGAAATTTTGCACTGAAATTTCTAGTGAGATTACCCTTATTCACTGAAGTTTTCATACAGATTCGTTAAGAAACACAGAAATTACGTACTATTCCGTACCTCGAGTAAAATATTTTCCCGCACTGTATTAATATTGTCTTTCGGCACTTGAATTAAATTGAACCAATCAAATCAACCACACCTGTTTTTTAATTGTTAGTTCTCAATATCAGTTCCTAGAATTACAAGTGAGAAAAAGCAAAATTGGGGATTTTTATTGTTAATTTTGATCAATAACGTGATAGGTCACATTAAATCATACTTTGCAAATTTCAATAGTGATTAATTATTACAATTAGCTTGTTTCTGAGAATTAAAAAAAAANATTAAATCATACTTTGCAAATTTCAATAGTGATTAATTATTACAATTAGCTTGTTTCTGAGAATTAAAAAAAAAAACATCTTTCCACTTGAGTTTTGACACAATTAACCCTCATGAATCCACTTTATGATTACAACGGGTTAAGTAATGCTAATTACTTAACTGNTAGAATTACAAGTGAGAAAAAGCAAAATTGGGGATTTTTATTGTTAATTTTGATCAATAACGTGATAGGTCACATTAAATCATACTTTGCAAATTTCAATAGTGATTAATTATTACAATTAGCTTGTTTCTGAGAATTAAAAAAAAACATCTTTCCACTTGAGTTTTGACACAATTAACCCTGATGAATCCACTTTATGATTACAACGGGTTAAGTAATGCTAATTACTTAACTGTTTAAATATTTTTGCAAATAATTTTTTGTTGTATTCAAACAAATTAAATCCATCTGAAATGAAGCTTGGCAATGTGGTGGATCCAAATCCTATCGCTCGGGCTCTGATTAGGCTAAAAAACGCTGTTGGATCCAAATCCTATCGCTCGGGCTAACGTGGGACCAATCCTCTGCGGTTTATGCCGAGTTAACAGTAAATTATTATCTTACCAATTAATTGTTACTATGACATTGTCAATGGTGACCATGCTTAATTTCAACGATTTTAACCATTATAATAAATTTTATATTCGGTATTATTTATAATTCTCACGAGAGCGGATTTAGTTTTGTAACCGTACGTCTATGTGTCTGTCTGTTTGTCTGTCTGTCTGGTATCCTCAAAAAAATTTTTTTTTTTTTTTTTTGCAAATTGCATAATATAGGATCAAAAGGCCTCTGGACTCTTCCAACCACGTGCTGATTTCCTTAACTATGAACTTATTAATCCTATTTTAATTATTAAAAGTGCTAAATCATCTTAGTATAGACTACAGAGTCAAAATGTCAACACGGAACATGTTCTCCATGATTCATACCGCCTGAGAATAAATGCCTTGAGATGATTTAATCTTAATCTCATATTTCACCAGCAGAAGACTATGAATGATGAAGTGACATGGGAGTGTCCAGTGGACGTGAAGGATGTCATGTCATCTGATTCAGATTCAGGTGTTACTCCTATGTAAGTAACACTTCATGGCTCATAATTTTCAATTACATTGCCCTCGTGCCTCTCTCAGAGAGCAGTGATTCAGCACTTTTTTTTTTTTGGCGACAGGTGTGAATGTGTTTAAGAGTCTGAATTATTTCCTATTTTTTTTTTCTTCAAAAAAAGCCTTCTGTTCAGACCTGTACCCATGATTGGGTATTCCAATGAAATAATAAAAAAAAAAAAAGTTTACTGACGTAATGTGTTAAGGATTTTACCTTAACGTTTTTATTTAATATTTTAATATTTAATACTTTACTCCGCCGACAATGATTAGATTATGAAATGTATGAGGTGGTGGTGGTGATCTATTGACATTAACCCATTGACAACTGGAATTGGACGTGAGACTCTGGTAACAAAAAAAAAGTTTATTCTTCATGTGACTATCAATTTCTGTCCATACATGTCAATAATAGTGAATCGCGGGGATGACGAATAAGAATTGAAAAATGATTAAAATTCTAATAGATGGATCTATAATCTATGTCTATAGTATGGACGTAACAGAGGTTGATGTGATGATGGGTTGTAAATTAGGAATTGCGAATTTGCGAATTCCNTATGTAAGTAACACTTCATGGCTCATAATTTTCAATTACATTGCCCTCGTGCCTCTCTCAGAGAGCAGTGATTCGGCACTTTTTCTTTTTTTGGCGACAGGTGTGAATGTGTTTAAGAGTCTGAATTATTTCCTATTTTTTTTTCTCCAAAAAAAGCCTTCTGTTCAGACCTGTACCCATGATTGGGTATTCCAATGAAATAATAAAAAAAACNTGATTGGGTATTCCAATGAAATAATAAAAAAAACAAAGTTTACTGACGTAATGTGTTAAGGATTTTACCTTAACGTTTTTATTTAATATTTTAATATTTAATATTTTACTCCGCCGACAATGATTAGATTATGAAATGTATGAGGTGGTGTAGTGGTGATCTATTGACATTAACCCATTGACAACTGGAATTGGACGTGAGACTCTGGTAACAAAAAAAAAAGTTTATTGTTCATGTGACTATCAATTTCTGTCCATACATGTCAATAATAGTGAATCGTGGGGATGACGAATAAGAATTGAAAAATGGTTAAAATTCTAATAGATGGATCTATAATCTATGTCTATAGTATGGACGTAACAGAGGTTGATGTGATGATGGGTTGTAAATTAGGAATTGCGAATTTGCGAATTCCCGATTGAGATAGGGTGTTTGATGAGATAATTACAAGAGCCAAATTTAGTAAAAAAAAAAAGTAGAGATGAGGGGTTTATAAAGGATGCTTGAATGAGAACTATGGATTCATTCTTCAACTACTCATCAAAAACAAGGTTAACAATAGATTAATAATTGGCACAAGTCAAGAGAATTATTTTCAAATTTATTTATTATTTATTATAAAATGGAACTAGAAAGTAATAGGAAGTGTGAGATTTTAGAATCTATTCAAATTATATCAAGTACCAAAAATTTGGAAACAAAAATCATCACAATGGGATTGAAGAGAAATTTAATTCAACAGAAGAAAAGTGCCTTGAGGCTACCAACGATTTCATCATTCTATATTTTCATTATTGTAAGTTTTAATTTAATACTTTTTCTTCCATTTTTTCTTAAAGAAAGTGTCAAAAACGAAAAAAAAAATTTGAATTTTCTCAAAAAAAAATTTTTTTCCCAAAGAGTTGTTTTCATTAAGAAATCTTGCCAGAAGACGTGTGCCGAAAATAATCCAAAATCTTAAGTTAGAACAATGAGAGTTAATTTTCGACAGTTCAAAAAAAAAAAAATTTTTTTTCTTTTTTCATTTTTTTTTTTGCAAATTCTACGCAAACGAAATTTTTGATAATTTTTTTTAAAATTTCATCACTAGATCCTTGGCCTGACTGGATTTGCACAAAGTTCGCCATTATATGACGTCTACAGAGTTGAAAATGAGCCGGAACCAATACCAATGCATTTTTTACGGTAAGTTAAGTTTTATAATCACAAGTTTATAACACCACTTTATTATAATTTGAGTGGTCAATTGGATATTTTAAGCTGATTAAATTACTTACCAATAATTTCTATAGTTTTGTAAAATTTCATGACTAATTATTTTTTTTTAAATTATCAATCACAGATCACCACTTCAAATTGAACTACCTGAAAATGACATCGCTAGCCTTGACACAGATCGTTTTGAAAATTCAAATGGTATCAACAAACGTACAAGACACTCAGGTAGCAGTAGTTCAACAAATTTACCTGATTCATGTTGTCCAACTATAATTGATGTCATTCAACCTACTCATGGGAAAAACCGATCAGGTAACTTAAAAAAAATTACATAATCAATTTGCCATTCATGTGATTTAGTTGACCAAAAATGTCAATTGTGAGTGCGTAATTGTGAGCAACTGATGATGAGACATAGGTCCTTGAATTAAAAAAAAAAAAAGAAATTAAATTAAATTAAATTAAATATGCATTTGCTCATTTGGTGCAATTTTGATAAGGTAGTGTAGTTTGCATTTCCTAGGAATTCAATCTTTGGTTACTATTTTGAAAAGATAAATCACAAGGTGACCTTTTAAATCAAATAATTTTGACCTTTTGGGATCAAAAATCAAAATTTTTCCATAACAAACCTTGAACCAAATATTATTGTATATTTTTAGTTTTTATTAATTATTTTTTTTTTAATTGATTTCCAGGTGATTTAGTTGAATTGTACCAATCGGAGACAGTGAGACAAAGATTTTATGAAAATTCTTGTGCACCAAGTGTTGCGGACAAACCTTGTCGTTTTTTGGATAGAAAATATTCATCAGTGTCACGATGTGTACAATTGTACACATATACGTATGCTATGGTACGAGATTTTGGAACTTCAAGTTCAGATTGGAAATTGGACTATATTCAAGTACGAAGTGGTTGTTCCTGTCATATTTACCACTAAAAATTNTTTTTTTTTTTTTTTTTTTTTTTACCTTATGAGGTCATGAGGTCATTTATTGGTCTCATCACATCACCAATAATGTTTTTTTTTTAAAGTTATGTATTTTAGTCATATTACATTGAAATCTCTATTCTTGATCCTTTATAAGAAATCCTTTAGTTGTAAAATTAGGTGTTAAGTTACTTGAAGAATGGTCTCTTTTTTTTGGACGCAGGTCGTATTTAAAAAAAAAAACACACACACAAGTATTATTATTATTTTACTAAGTTTGTACATTAATTAATTTAATTATTTATTATTCTTATTTTTTATTATAACTCTTGCAAAATAAAGCTCGAGTAATTTATTGCAAAATTGCAATATTGCAAATATGATTGTGGTATGGAATTGTATTCTTTATTATTGGAAATTGAAATTAGTTAATTTGATAGATAGTAAGTTAATTTTTTGAAATATGACTTTATTTCAAGTCTTTGAATTTCAACCCTCCTCGTCTACGTTCAATTACAACTGTTTAAATTTTAAAGTTAATTTGTGTTTTTGAAAAAAAATTTTTTTTTTTTGCAAACCTTTAACATTGCAAAAATTTGAACTTTTTCACCTGGGTTTTCAAATGAGGTGTGGCGTAGGGTTAAGATGGAAATGCCAAATTTTTAAAATTATTGGGGTAGGGTGAGGTGATAAAAAATTTTATTTTTATTTTGAAAATGGCGCGAATAAGTCAAAATCAAGATTGAAACTTTCACTTTTTCAACTTGACTAAAACTTTTCAAATTACTTGTTATTTGTTAAATTTTTTATTTCCGTGTGAGTGCTACGGTATAAAATTTAAATTAACTTTTTGAATTTTTTTTAGGGGAAAATTTTTAAATTATTGTGTGCAATAATTATTCTTTTGAAGCAAAAAATTTATAAAATGTTATCATCATTGTTGATTTGGTTTACAATAAAAATTGTAAATTATTATTGTAAGTTTTTAATATAAACTGAGTTTTTGAATAAGACTTTGATTTAGCTTAAGAAAGATTAAAATAATTCAAATTTAATTTTTTAAATTCACTTTTCAAATTTAAAGCTCGTATTTTTAAATCAAAAATTTAAACAATGTGGGATTTTGTTCTTTCTCAATTATTTCAATTTAAAACAAAAAAGAAAATATTTTCTCAATTTTAGTAGTGTTCTCCATTCCCATTCAATTTTAGTGTTCAATTTGGCCTGGAATAAGAATCACTGACTCATGCATGAGTTTTGGAGTCATGAATCTGAGTCTCTAAACGTTATGAGTAGACTATTGGAATCATGACTCTGAGTCCTTGATTTTTAGGAGTCGACTCTGAATCAGACTATAAGAGTCATGACTCAAGGAAAATCAGAAATTAAATTTGTTTTTTTTTTTAATTTAACGAGTGGAAGTAGATGACAAAAAAATAAGGAAAATATGTCCTTTATGCTCATTTGTGCTTGTTGGAAAAGAGTCATGACTCCTAATTATGATAGTTGACTGCCAGAGTCATGACACTAGGGGTCTACTAAATAGCTTGCGTAGATTTGCATGAGATTGTGTAAAGTTCATCTTTTAGGTGAAATTGTGTCAAAGAGGAACTTTACACAATTTCACGCAAATCCACGCAAGCTATTGGTAGACCCCTACTGACTCCCAAAGGGAATCAGTCAGAGTCATCAAATGACTCACTGACTCGTAAAATTTTTTGTTATCAGAGTCATGGAGACCACTAAAATTCTAATTTTTTCGTGCCACTTGAGATGACCATATGTGCATGGTCGAAGAAAATTAAGTATATTTTACAGTTACCACCGTTCAATTAACTCACCTCTTCACCCACCCACCACTTTGGAAGAGGAACTGTAAGAAGTGAACAGACAGATGGATTTAATTAATTGATTTATTTAGCCATCTTTCATCGGTGGAACATTCTCTTACGTCTTTTCGTGGATCACAAGGTACATCCAATAAAAATCCGTCAATTCTATGTATTAAAAAAATATTATGATGGCTGACGTTATTTTATTGTGTCTAACATCTAACTTTTGAATGGAAAACTTTGACTGATCACTGGGCTAAGTGTTGACTAAGTTGTAATTAGATAGTTATTAAGTAATTCATATTGTAATTGATATTTTTTTTATTTTTTCACAGAGTCATGGCGGACTTAGAGGATTTTTTTGCCAAGCGTGACAAAAAGAAAAAGAAAGCTGGTAAATTTGAGGCTGACAATGTGGCTAAAATTCTGGAGAAAAAACGTGTGGACTTGACGAAGAGTTCATATCAACCTGTACCTTCAGAAAGTTCTGAACCCATCAGCGAATACAAGGTCTTAGTTCTAAACATTGAACTTCATTGAAATTATAGTAGTTTAGTTTACGGTTTAGTTTATGGGTATAATCATTTAGGCACAAGAGGACGACGATGAATGGCGGGAAGCAGTCGAAGCGAAACCAGATTATACAGGTCTCAAAATCCAAGAACTTGTACTTGACGAAGACGATGAGGAGGAGAAGGATTTGACAGTGGAGGATGAGAATCAACGGGAAGGTCCATGGAGAATTTATTCACAACATGACACAATTGAGACATCCACTACTGAGATACCTCAAGTAATTGTTCCAGAGACAAAGTCAATTGAAGTGGCTGTGAAAATTCATGTTGATGGTGAAGAACCTGAAGATGTAGAATCAGAAGAAACTGCTATCGAGCAAACTCCTGATGAACAGAATATTAAGAAAAAATATGTCCCACCAGGGCTGAGAAAAGCCTTAGAAACCCAAGGTCCCGTTTCAGCAGGACCAGCAAAAACTGCACCAGCTGTGAGTAGTGAGCCGAAGCCTTTGAACACAGGACCTGCAGCCGCATATATACCGGTGCATAAGAGAATAGGTGCAAATCCAATACCTTCAGGTAAGTTTAAAAAATTTCAATTTCTATCCGAAATTTATTTATCCCTATCCTAATTTATTTTAAGTAATTTTAAAATTTTATTTCCTCTCTCAGGTCAACGACCCAAAAAATCAGTAGTACCAAATATAAACGACAAAGACTTCTTCCCAAGCTTAGGAGAGGCAACTGCCGGGAAGAGTTGAGCTCATCTTATGACTAGGTCATCCACAAGTAAGATTATCCAGGGGAGGATCATTGTCCAATTCGAAATATCCTCCGCTTCAGCAGCCTTAAATCAGTAGTTCCATCGGCGAATTGAAAAAAAAAACAAACAAAAAAACAAAAAATTCTTCACCCAATATAAATTAATTCTTGGGCCTCTGTATCTTTCTTTAAACTTCTATTCTATTCTGAACTATAATTGAACGGAAGTCTATATACTATAATACAAATGTGTCATTGGAAGTGATTACCAAAGAGTGAAAAATCAAAGAGGTTAAAATTCTAATTTGATTCATTCATCATCATCTATCAGGGTCAACGACTGTTAGGGTTTCATCATCTCTTTCTTTTTTATCTTAAATTTAACCTAAAGGTTAGGGTTCGTTGTTGCCCATCTTAGGTTATTTTTTTCTGTCCATCTTTGGATAAGAAGTGGAGGATGAATTTTGCCCATGTACGAACTCTGACGCTCGACAAAGATTTGAACATGTGTTTTCGTGACGCAAGATCCATAAGTTCAACAAAAACAAGACTAATGACTAAGATTTGATTCCATCGTAATCTTTCTCGTTAATCACCAACAAAACAAAATCAAGTTCAAAATAACAACACAAGGAATAAGCAAGTCGTTGAGTTTTCATTAGGAAGAAGACGTGATGCTTGCTTATCACGGAGTGTGTTTGCAAGAAGATTAAACCGAGTTCAGTAATCCGTCATTCATATCTAGTTGTCTCGAAACTTTCGCAACGAGAAGTACGCAAACATTCAACATCAGCAGAAGCAGACGGGTTCGTGTAAGGTGAAAGAGATTTTATTGCTTTAGTCAATGACGTTATGATTCTATTATTGGTTCTGGTTAATAATTATAAACAGGATTCGGAGGATCCAATTCAGCCAGAAGGTCAAAGTTTAAGACCTCTGACGCACATTTTGTAAAACGGAAAGCTCTTGATCTTCAACATAATGCGGACATCAAAGGTTATGTTTGGTTTGACAAAAATGTTAGATCGGTATTCACAATTTAATCCATCTCCTCTCTCCATCAAACAATTTATTGATTTTGGTAAAGTGTATTGTTTGTAAATTTAAATATTTCAATTTTCATCCAGAAGTAATTTTTTGTAATTATTTTAGGGAGAAATGCTTGCGAGAAGACGTCGTTTACATTCCTGAAGAAAGAACTACCGGTACGATTAGCAAATATCATGAAAGAGATCCACCTTTTACCGGATAATCTTCAGAGAATGCCATCAGTTAATATTGTTCAGAATTGGTACATTCAAAGTTTTCGAGAAATACTTGAATTTGCAGATAAAGAGGCTGAGGATGTGTATATGCTCAACAAGTAAGCATAGTTTTCAACATATAGATCGTAAGTGATTATTCTAATTACAATTTCAATTCTGTTACTATTACTAGTTTTTGCGAAACTCTGGTGAAGATTCGGAATCGTCATTCAGATGTTGTGCAGACGATGGCTCAGGGAATCATGGAACTGAAAGAGTCACATCTTGTTGACCAATCAATGGAACACAGCATACAATACTTTCTTGACAGGTTCTACATGTCTAGAATTTCTATTCGAATGCTGATCAATCAACATAGTAAACTTCTCAATATAAACCAGCATAGCAAAAGGTATTAAAATTTAATTTGTTTCATTTTATAGCTCTTTTGTTTGGAAAGGAACAAACTCCTTCGAGACATGTTGGAGGGATTGATCCTTCTTGCAGTGTTATAGCTGTGATTCAAGATGCATATGAAAATGCAAGGTTCCTCTGTGACCAGTACTACCTTGCCTCACCCGATCTTGTTATCAAAGATCATAATGGTATAATATCTTTAAATTCTATTCAATTGAATTATTCACTTATCATTGTATTTTATTCAATTCAACTTATCAATTTTGCTTCACTTTTAGAAATTGAGCATGGGAAACCGATACACATTATATACGTCCCTTCCCATCTCTATCACATGGTATTTGAACTATTCAAGAATGCTCTGAGAGCTGTGGTAGAACATCACGGAGACGCTGGTCCACTTCCACCTGTTGAAGTGCTTGTGGTCACTGGCAAGGAAGATATAAGCATAAAGGTAATCATATTCTCATTAAAAACTCTTTGCAATAGTTTTTGATCCTAAGTATTGTGTTCATTTTTGATATCTTTCCAGATTTCTGACCGTGGAGGTGGCATCCCACGCACTACTATTGATCTTTTATTCCAGTATATGTATTCTACTGCTCCAAAGCCACCAGCTGATCTGCACAGTAACACGGTACCTCTAGCCGGTAATTAAAAGTACAAGTACGCATATATTCAATGTTATCATTTATGAGCCTGATTGGTTGATGTAATTTTAGGATTCGGTTATGGTCTTCCACTTTCTCGACTTTACGCTAGATATTTTCAAGGTGATTTAATTTTGACAAGCTACGATGGATTTGGAACTGATGCTATCATTTACCTGAAGGTAAAACCAAAACTAATTTGTTGACTATTTTAATACTAAAGAAATTGTACATTTTCTCTTGTCTAGGCTCTTTGCAACGAAGCGAATGAACTTCTACCGATTTTTAACAAAGCTTCATCCCGTCATTATACAACAAGCATTCCGGCGAATGATTGGAGTGCTGGAACTACTAGTGGTCGGATCAGTTCATTGGGTGGTTTACCCACCAATCATCAACTAAGTAGTAGATTCTAAATCTGGATTTTGATGAAAATATAAACTTTCTAACGTTCCATGTTGCATCAAATCCAGACCTAGCACGGAGTTATCATCTCGTATAAAATTTTGAATTTTAGCAGCTTAGCAAACAATGCAATTCGGGTCTGTGTGGTTGTGCCAAGATCGTCGACAATGGACGACACAAAAAGAAAACATGGTATAAAACCCTTGAACGAGCAAAAGTCGTGAGTACCATCATTTAAAAGTTATAAATACAAATACAACCTAAAGAATAGCAAAAATATCGCATTCAAAAAATGAACTTTTCATTTGAATCGTTTCTATAGATTTCTCTAAGGTTAACTATTAGGTTATAAATGAAGTTGATAATTAATTGAGTGTCATCGTCGTGAATTCGTGATCAATTTTCCATCGAGTTTATTACGGAGACAATAATCACTCTGTTGAATAAATCCGAAATTTATATATAAATATAAATGCTAATTATTACACGAAACATTCTTTTTGAATTAGGTAATCTCTATTTCACTTCCTGTACCCTTCCCTAACCTAGTTCTCTCTCCTGAGATAATTCTTTCCTGCATCCTAATTTTAATTGATTTTATCATCATCATCCGTAAAAATAAGGGTGCGATGGGACATGCGCTTTGCGCTAGGTGCGGCTTTATTGATAAGGTTAAGCCTAAATGATTCAGTTTTTGTTTGCTAACCTTGAGAATTTTTTTTTTGTGGTGAGACATCCAGTTTCATCTACTTCGACTCAACACAAATCGTATATGGGAAGTGGGTTTCATTTTTCTACAAACAAAAAATAAAAAAAATTGAGAATGAGTGATATAACTAATATGTAGTAAATTTAAATCATTGTACATTTACTTGATTTCGATCTACTAATCCAATTAAATCAATTTAAAATTAACAATTTTTATATTTTACCTAACCTAGTAATCTATGATGTGTTTTGTTATGAGGACTGATTATTATTAATACAGTGAACTAATAAAATTTTTTGTTATTTATTTGTAAATACTTTAGTGCGGTTAGAAAAAACAAACTCCAAGTACTGGTCCAGGGGACGTAATTCCTAAAATGGATGCCGAAAATGGACCCCCTTTAAATGGCCAAGGTTCTTGGAATCAGGAACAAAATTTTGTTTCAATTTGAGCATAAGACTTCATCCCCTCTACTGTTGTAACTCAAGTTAAATGGAACAGTAGTCTTATTACTTGGGAATCATTGACTAGCAAGAAAAAACGTAGATAATGGTGAGTTTTGTAGTATTGATTGAACATTGTATTATTCATTTCATTATGGTGGGGCTAGTTCAAATGTTGGGAGCAATCCGAGGAATGACTGGACGTGAGATCATAACTCATCATGGTTAAATCATTGTAGCAATTTCAAAGCGGCTGGTCAAGCCTCATCACCTAGATAGTAGAGGGTTGTTCAATAATAGAATAGATAAAAGTTTTTTTTTTTACTATTAACAATAATAAGAATTAAACAATTATTATTGTTTAATTAAAGTGTGTCAGAAAATTAAAAAGATGTTACATTTTTTTGGAAATGAAATGAAACTCAACAAATAATTTGCCCATTTGTGAAAATGGACCGGATAAGTTTGGTCGGATCGTTAGGTATCTAAGGTACACTTTAGAGTCTGTCAATAGCAAAAGGGCGAGTCAGTCGTCTCGTCGAGTAGAGTTGGTAAAGTCAACATTACATTAATTGAATTAAAATTAAAATTAGGAAAATTTTGTTTGAAAAGGGTTGAATCAAGATCGGGATTTCCAGAATTGTAACTGAAGTTTCTCAAATAAACTAACTAGCAAAGTGATAAAGTGACAAAGTGACAGGTAAACCAAACAAGACTTGTCCAATTAATTTTCTTAAATGTGGAACCGTCTGCTGAAGAGTTTGCTAATTAAAATAATTTTTTTTACTAGATTTTTATCATGGAGGTAACTCGTGAAGATTACGAACATGAGCAAGAACATGAAGATTCACCTGCTTCACCTACCCAGCAGTTGTCCACGGATATGGACCAAGAGTATTCTGGTCAGCATCATCAGAACCATATCCTTACTCCTAAGGAAGTCAAGATTTTGGAAAGTGCTGATGATATCCAAGAGAGACGAGAACAAGTCCTCGGTCGTTACTCTGCATTTAGAACAGAAGCAAAAATGAAACGAGAAAAATTAGAAGATTCACGCAGATTCCAATATTTCAAGAGAGATGCTGATGAACTCGAGTCTTGGATTTATGAAAAATTACAAGCAGCGAGTGACGAAGGGTTCAAGGATGTTTCAAATTTACAAGCTAAAATTCAGAAGCATCAAGCATTTGAAGCTGAAGTTGCAGGTAAGATACGATACAAATTTGTATATGAGAAAACTTGGAAAAAAATTTTTTTTTACCTAAACTTGATCCAATTTTTTAGCTCATTCCAACGCTATCGTCGCATTAGATAACACTGGTCAAGAAATGATTCAACAGCAGCACTACTCTTCCGAAGCAATTCGTAAACGACTTGAAGAACTTCATCGATTGTGGGAACTACTCCTTAATCGGTTGGCTGAGAAAGGACTCAGACTTCAACAGGCGTTGGTTCTTGTTCAGTTCCTTCGTTCTTGTGATGAAGTCTTGCTTTGGACACAGGACAAGGAAGCCTTTGTAACAGCCGATGAATTTGGCACTGATTTGGAACATGTTGAAGTTCTTCAGCGAAAATTCGACGAATTTCAAAAGGACATGGCTAGTCAGGTGATTATTTTGTTTTACGGAATCGTATGGTGAAAATAAATTCATAATTATACCTTGGTTTTGATTACAATATATATATAGGAGTATCGAGTGGTCGATGTCAACGCCCAAGGGGATAAATTGATAGCTGAAGCTCATCCAGAATTTGAAATCATCGCTAGGAAGAAAGATGACTTGAATGAGGCATGGCAGCGACTCAAGCAGCTTGCGGTAATGAGACAAGAGAAATTGTTTGGAGCACATGAGATTCAGAGATTCAACCGAGATGCGGATGAAGCAATTGCTTGGATTAACGAAAAAGATGTCATTCTGTCTTCGGATGAATTTGGACGAGACTTAGCATCAATCCAAGCACTTCAGCGGAAACATGAAGGAGTTGAAAGAGATTTGGCAGCGCTCCAGGACAAAGTATCCACACTCGGACAGGAGGCTGATCGCCTCTGTCAAATTCATCCAGACCATGGACAACAAACCCAACAGAAGCATGAGGAAATTGTAAGCAATTGGGAGATGCTCGTGGACAAAGCCAAGGATAGGAAGACAAAGTTGGATGACAGCTACTCACTTCACCGTTTCTTGGCAGAATTCAGGGACTTGATCTCATGGATCAATGACACCAAGAGCATAATTTCTGCTGATGAATTGGCAAAGGACGTTGCTGGGGCTGAAGCATTGCTTGAGCGACACCAAGAACACAAAGGAGAAATTGATGCTCGAGAGGATTCATTTAAATTGATTTCAGATGCAGGGAAACAACTCGTAGACAAGAGGCATTTTGCTGCCAGTGACGTCAGTGACAAATTAGCCTATTTAGACGATGAAAAAAGAGGACTTCTGAGTCTTTGGGAGGATCGGAGGATTCTATATGAGCAGTGCATGGACCTTCAACTTTTCTATAGAGACACTGAGCAGGCCGACACGTGGATGGCAAAACAAGAGGTAAAAAATTGAACTACTAGATGAAAGATTTATTCCCAACTAGATCACCCAAATTTACTAACATAGCTTATTCAGGAAGAAATTTTCATATCGGGATGTTTTTCAGTGACATTTTTAACTTGATACGCCAAAATTTGGCATATATTCAGAGAAATTCCAATTGGCACTTATTTTTCAGGCGTTTTTGGAGAATCAAGATTTAGGCGACTCTTTGGATTCAGTCGAAGCTCTTATCAAGAAGCACGAAGACTTTGAAAAGTCTCTTGCAGCTCAAGAAGAGAAAATCAAAGCATTGGACGAGTTCGCATCAAAGTTGATCGAAGGACAACATTACGCTGCAGAGGATGTGAGTCAAAGAAGAGCTCTTCTTTTACAACGAAGAAATGCATTGCTGGAAAAGAGTGGACGAAGACGAGCGACTTTGGATGCGGCGTTTAAATTGATGCAATTTGAAAGAGATTGCGACGAAACGAAAAAGTATGCATATGACACTACCGCTATTGAAGCAAGTACTTTAATTTTAATATTTGCAAATTTTTTCTTCCTTCATTGTAGTTGGATCCGTGGAAAACTCAAGTTCGCTAACGATGACTCATACCTGGTAATAATTTTGGCAGATGTCACAAAATTTATCAAAATATACAGTGCACTTCGGTTATAAGAGACGTTGTGGGAGCAGAAAAAATTCAGGTCTATAATTTTTCAAATCATGTCTGTAGGACCCAACGAATTTGAATGGAAAAGTTCAGAAGCACACCAACTTCCAAAAGGAGTTGACAGCAAATAAAACCCGTATCGACGAAATCATTCATTCAGGTCGACAGCTTATTGAATCGAGCCACTACGGTGCCGATCGAGTCGAGTCACGGCTTGAAGAAATCCTTGAACTGTGGCAACAGCTTGTTGAAGCAGCTGACAAGAAAGAGTCTCGTTTAGCAGAGGCATCACAACAACAACAGTTCAATCGCACCGTAGAGGATATTGAACTTTGGTTGAGTGAAATGGAAGTGAGTCTCAACAGTGAAGACTACGGGAAAGATTTGACTTCTGTTCAGAACCTTCAGAAGAAGCATGGACTTTTGGAGTCAGATGTTGCAGGTCATCAGGAACGCGTAGATTCAGTTCATGAGACGGCTGCGGAGTTTGTAGAGAAGGGTCATTTTGATGGAGACACGATCAAGCGCAAGGCAGATGCTGTGGAACGAAGATACTCAGCACTTCAGGCTCCTGTTGAAACTAGACGTCGTAAACTCGGAGAGAGTCTTCGAGTGCAGCAGCTGTTCAGAGACATTGAAGACGAAGAGGCGTGGATCAGGGAAAAAGAGCCAATAGCAGCGAGCAACAACAGAGGTAACTAACTTTCGAAAATTTTCATGAAACCTGTTGAAGAGTTTGTAAAATCTAAAAAAAAAACAATTCCACACCATGGGCTATCTTTTCTATCTTCTGGCATAAGAATTTTGCATGCTTCGGCGCTGGGCTCATGACTCAATAGCTTTTTTTCCTCTCATTTAGGCCGTGATTTAATTGGGGTACAGAATTTGATCAAGGTAATTTGACACTTTATAATCCTTGTATTTGGATAAAATTAAGTCTAAATTCTTTCATATTCTATCAGAAACATCATGCAGTTTCCTCTGAGATCTCGAATCACGAGCCGAGATTGACTTCTGTTTGTGAGAGCGGAAATTCACTAGCTCAACCAGGTAGCTTCCTCTCAGATGATGTCAGTGCACGTGTCAATAAACTGCAGAACCATTGGTTGGGTCTCAAAGAAAAAGCTGACAAACGAAAACGAGATTTGGACGATGCTCTATTGGTGAGTTGATCACAAAGCAAAAAATTTAGAACTTTTGTAACTAAGTTTCTCATGCCCTTAGGCTCATCAATACTTTGCCGATGCTAATGAAGCGGAATCCTGGATGAAAGAGAAAGAACCTCTGGTTCTCTCGACTGAATATGGCAAAGATGAAGACTCGAGTGAAGCGCTAATGAAAAAGAATGAAGCCCTCATGTCCGATTTGGAAGCATTCAAGTCTACAATTGAAGGGTTGAGAGAGCAAGCAGAAACCTGTCGACAGGCACCACAAGGAGACTTTGGTGGGAAAGAGGCAGTCATGGCCTTGTATGATTACACTGAGAAGAGTCCAAGAGAAGTGAGCATGAAGAAGGGGGATGTTTTAACTCTGTTGAATTCAAATAACAAGGTAAAATCAAGAAGACATAAAATTTTATTTTGTTTCCTCGTCAGGGAACTTTACTATTTTTAATCACCCTAGGATTGGTGGAAAGTCGAGGTTAACGATCGTCAAGGATTCGTTCCAGCTGCATATGTGAAGCGTATTGACGCAGGTTTATCAGCTTCACAACAGAATTTGGCTGACAAATCTAGTATATCTGCACGACAGAATCAAATTGAGTCTCAATACATGCAACTTCTGAATCTTGGGCGAGTAAGACAAGATAAACTGAATGAGACATGTAAGGCCTATGTCTTGGTCAGAGAAGCAGCCGAACTGGCGACATGGATTAGGTAATGACAACATCAACAATTGTAAGAACTTCTCTTGTTTGTAGGAAAATAGAGAAGTTTGATATTCGGGTCAATAATTAAATTAAATTCATAAGTTTGTTTTTATTTTAAAATCACTTTGTGTTCTGTTTCAGAGAAAAAGAGCAGTATGCACAAGTACAGGTAATCAATTGGAAATGCTTAACTGTTTGGTAATTCTTGTCTTGATAAAACCACTATTTCTCTTTATTTTAGGTGGCAGATGTCAGTCCCGAAGCGGATTTGGAACAAGTTGAAGTGATGCAGAAGAAATTTGACGACTTCCAGTCTGATCTCAAGGCCAATGAAGTCCGATTGGCTGACATGAATGTCATTGCAATGCAGTTGATGAGTATGGGACAAACTGAAGCGGCTGTAAAAATTCAAACACAATTGGAAGATTTGAATCAGAAATGGAGTTCTCTTCAACAGACGACACAAGATAAAGCTGACAAACTGGGTTCTGCTCATCAAGTTCAGCGTTTTCATCGGTGAGACAGAGCTACTAATGAGAAAGCACAGATCTAAAATATTTCTCNTCTTCAACAGACGACACAAGATAAAGCTGACAAACTGGGTTCTGCTCATCAAGTTCAGCGTTTTCATCGGTGAGAGAGAGCTACTAATGAGAAAGCACAGATCTAAAATATTTCTCTTTTTTTTATCTAGTGATGTGGATGAGACAAAAGATTGGATTTCTGAAAAGGACGAAGCACTTTCTAAGGAAGACCTTGGAAAGGATCTTAGGACTGTACAAGCTCTTCAACGTAAACACGAAGGGCTAGAACGGGACTTGGCTGCGCTTGGAGACAAAATCAAACAATTGGACGAAACAGCATCAAAACTTATGCAGTCGCATCCAGAATCGGGTGAAACGATCTATTCGAAGCAAAAGGAAATTAATACAGAATGGACACAGTTGCAAACAAAAGCCACGAGTCGAAAGGAGAAATTGCTCGATTCCTATGATCTTCAAAGATTTCTCAGTGACTACAGGTAAATAACTATCAACATTGAAATTTATTTGAATTTACATATGAAAATTTTTCTTTTAGAGATTTGATGGGATGGGTCAACTCTATCATGGCACTTGTGTCAAGCGATGAATTAGCAACGGATGTGACTGGTGCTGAAGCTCTTCTGGAGCGACATCAAGAGCATAGAACAGAAATGGATGCACGCGCTGGAACTTTCCAGACATTTGAAATGTTTGGGAAGCAACTCTTGGAGTCACAGCATTATGCAAGCGTTGAGATTGGTGAGAAATTGGAATCCATGTCAGAGGCTCGGCAAGAGTTAGAGAAGCAATGGATTGCACGAAGGATGCAATTGGATCAGTGCCTTGAACTTCAGCTATTCTATAGAGATTGTGAACAAGCGGAGAATTGGATGGGAAGTCGGTGAGTCATGGTGGCGACAGAAGGTAAAACCAATTTATTTACACATTTGTATTTTTTTTCTAGAGAGGCTTTTCTCCAAGAAGAGAAGGACAATGCAGACAATGTAGAAGCTCTAATCAAAAAGCATGAAGACTTTGACAAAGCGATCAACGGACAAGAAGAGAAAATGGCTCAGTTGGCTGCTTTTGCGGTTCAGCTCGTCACTGCAGACCACTACGCTG
Organism: Holacanthella duospinosa; assembly: GCA_002738285.1. Classification (NCBI taxonomy): domain Eukaryota; kingdom Metazoa; phylum Arthropoda; class Collembola; order Poduromorpha; family Neanuridae; genus Holacanthella; species Holacanthella duospinosa. The sequence continues at coordinate 868,928 of NIPM01000005.1, read as the reverse complement.
CACCAAAAATTGACAAAAAGAAGGATCAAGTCCTTCAGCGCTGGGAGAAGTTGAAGGAAGCGTTGATTGAGAAGCGTTCAAAGCTTGGAGAGTCTCAAACACTTCAGCAATTTTCACGTGATGCAGATGAGATTGAAAATTGGATCGGTGAGAAATTACAGTTTGCAACAGAAGAGTCTTACAAAGACCCTTCTAACATCCAATCCAAACATCAGAAACACCAGGCCTTTGAAGCTGAATTAGCTGCTAATGCTGACCGGTAAAAACTATAATTTTTTTTAAATCTATATTCGCTCCTGCCGAAAAGTATTTTGATTTTTATTAAATTATCGTTTCAATTTTGTTATTATATCGATTTGTTTCAGAATTCAAGCTGTCCTTGCAATGGGTCACAATTTGATAGAAAAGCGTCAGTGTGGTGGAAGCGAAGAAGCAGTTGAGAACAGACTGGACTCAATTGCTCACCAATGGGAGACGCTTACACAGAAAACGAGTGAGAAGAGTATGAAGTTGAAAGAGGCGAATAAGCAACGGACCTATATCGCTGCAGTTAAGGATTTGGACTTTTGGTTGGGTGAAGTTGAAAGTTTGTTGACGTCTGAAGATGCTGGGAAAGATCTTGCTTCAGTACAAAATTTGATGAAGAAACAACAGCTTGTGGAAGCAGATATCAATGCCCATGAAGACAGAATTAAAGGTACTAAGCGTACTTTCAAAGGGCTATTAAAATATTCTGAAGTCTTCTAATTTAGTTTTGCTTCCTTTTGTTTTCAGATATGAACGCCCAAGCTGATAGCTTGATTGAGTCAGAACAATTTGACGCTGCTGCAATACATGAGAAAAGGCAATCAATCAATTCTCGCTTCGAACGTGTCAAGAATCTTGGAGCTCATCGTCAATCTCGGCTCAATGAAGCATATACTCTACATCAATTCTTCCGAGATATTGCTGATCAAGAGTCTTGGATAAAAGAGAAGAAGTTGCTAGTTGGTTCAGCCGACTATGGGCGTGATCTTACTGGTAATCTAATTTATACATCGAAATATTGGGTATTTTGTTTAATTCTGGAACTAATTTTATTCTAATTGGATGGATTTAGGCGTCCAAAATTTGAAAAAGAAACATAAGCGTCTCGAAGCTGAACTGGCTTCACATGAACCCGCAATTCAAGCTGTTCAGGATGCTGGACAGAAGTTAATGGACGTGGCTAACATTGGAGTTCCTGAGATTGAACAAAGATTAAAGGCATTGAATCAGGCATGGGGAGAGTTGAAACAAATGAGTGGAAGCCGTGGTGAGAAGCTCAATCAAAGTTTGACCTTCCAGCAATTCTTGGCTAAAGTTGAAGAAGAGGAAGCATGGATTAGTGAAAAACAGCAGCTCCTCGTCGTTGATGATTTAGGAGATTCTATGGCGGCAGTCCAGGTAGGCTTTCATATTTAGAAAATTTTATAATTGTACTGATGATGCGCATCCAATCTATTTAGTACTAAGTATCTCCAACAGGTTTCATTATTTTAGTATGATTCACTTTTTCTAGGGCCTTTTGAAAAAGCATGATGCTTTTGAGACAGACCTTCTTGTCCATCGTGAAAATTGTGCGGAGATCACTCAAGCCGGAAACGAGTTGATCAGTCAGGAGAATCATCATAGCGATGCAATTTCACAGCGTTGCAAACACCTCCAATCAAAGATTGAGAATTTGGCTCAATTAGCTCAGAAGAGGAAATTAGGATTACTGGACAACTCTGCCTATCTTCAATTCATGTGGAAAGCTGATGTCGTCGAGTCTTGGATTGCTGATAAAGAAGCACATGTTCGGAATGAAGAATTTGGAAGAGATTTGTCAACTGTTCAAACACTTCTTACGAAACAAGATACTTTTGATGCTGGATTGGCTGCTTTTGAGCAAGAAGGAATAACCAATATTCGTAATTTGAAGGATCAACTTACTTCATCACAACACTTCCAGAGTGAACACATCCAAAAACGCTACCAAGACGTTTCTAAACGCTGGAATGATTTGTTAGCTTCTTCAGAAGCAAGAAAAGGAAGACTTCTCCATACACAAGATCAATTCCGACAGATTGAAGAATTGTATTTGACTTTTGCAAAAAAAGCAAGTGCATTCAATTCCTGGTTTGAAAATGCTGAAGAGGATTTGACAGATCCTGTTCGTTGCAATTCTATTGAAGAAATAAGGTAACTTTTGAATTATGCCGAATGTGTTTAAGTTAAGTTGACTAGTTAAACATGACAGTGTCAATACCTTTTATTGTTTTTTCCAACAATTCAGGGCTTTGCGTGAAGCTCATGCACAATTTCAATCTTCTCTCACGACTGCTGAATCTGACTTTCAATCTCTGGGAGCACTTGACAAAAAAATTAAATCGTTTAACGTTGGGCCAAACCCTTACACATGGTTTACTATGGAAGCTCTTGAGGATACATGGAAAAATTTGCAAAAAATTATCAAGGAGCGTGATGTTGATTTGGCAAAGGAACTTCATCGACAAGAGGAAAATGACAAGTTACGAAAGGACTTTGCACGAATTGCAAATGCTTTCCATCAATGGTTGACTGAGACAAGGTATGTGGAGGAAATAAATTTTCAACTTTGTTTAGATTATATTTTAAATTTTTTTAGAAAAAGTNTTGCAAAAAATTATCAAGGAGCGTGATGTTGATTTGGCAAAGGAACTTCATCGACAAGAGGAAAATGACAAGTTACGAAAGGACTTTGCACGAATTGCAAATGCTTTCCATCAATGGTTGACTGAGACAAGGTATGTGGAGGAAATAAATTTTCATCTTTGTTTAGATTATATTTTAAATTTTTTTAGAAAAAGTTTTTTGATTTGATTTCATTTTGTTTAAAATTTCTAAATTGTGATTATGATGAAGATATCGACTTCTTGGCTGNGTTTTTTGATTTGATTTCATTTTGTTTAAAATTTCTAAATTGTGATTATGATGAAGATATCGACTTCTTGGCTGGGATGGGTAATTTCGTTCTCTTGTTCATCTCATTAACTCCGTTTTAATGAGTGGGCTTGCTTAATTAATGTTAAAGTTTAACTGCCAATTTCTACATCTAACACTTTAGAATTTCAACATCCGATCGAGTTTTTATATCAGAAATTTAATATTTTATTTCTTGCACAGATCCTCTATGATGGAAGGATCTGGAACTTTGGAACAACAGCTAGAAGCTACTAAGGTTAATTTCTAATAATATTTTATTTTACTCTCAACACAATAATCAAAGGAAGGGTTAAGAATTCATATTTGTATAATTTTTATTTTTAGCGTAAAGCTGCTGAAGTTCGAGCTCGTCGTTCTGATTTGAAAAAAATTGAAGATCTCGGAGCAATTCTCGAAGAGCATTTGATTCTGGACAACCGTTACACTGAACACTCGACTGTCGGTCTGGCTCAGGTAAAAATTTCATGAGATTGTAAAAAATTTATTAGTTTTTTAAAATGTTGGATTTTGTTTCTAGGCTTGGGACCAACTGGATCAATTAGGAATGAGAATGCAGCATAATTTAGAGCAGCAAATACAAGCAAGGAACCAATCCGGTGTCTCTGAAGATGCTTTGAAAGAATTCTCAATGATGTTCAAGTATGAGCTGTCGGAAATTAGCACCTATGAAGTGAACACATTAAAAAAATTTTTTTTTTTTTTTTTTTTTCATTAGACATTTCGACAAGGATAAATCTGGACGCCTCAACCAGCAGGAGTTCAAANTTTTTTTTTTTTTTTTTTTCATTAGACATTTCGACAAGGATAAATCTGGACGCCTCAACCAGCAGGAGTTCAAATCCTGTCTTCGGGCTCTTGGATATGACCTACCAATGGTGGAAGAAGGACAACCAGATCCTGAATTTGAAGCAATTTTAGGTAAGTGAAAATATTCTTGAAATGATAATTTTTTATGTTAATTAAAAATTTTTTTATATAGATTCTGTAGATCCAAACAGAGATGGTCATGTTTCTTTGTAAGTATTATACTGAATTCTTATAATTTTAAAAGTTCATATTCTGAATATTTTTTGTTTATATTCTAATAGGCAAGAGTACATGGCCTTCATGGTAAGTCTCATTTTAGAACAAAAAAAAATCCAAGAGTTTATAATATCTGTTGGTTAATCTTCACGTTATTTTTTTTTCACCATTAGATAAGCAAAGAGACAGAAAATGTCCAAAGCTCCGAAGAAATTGAGAATGCATTTAGAGCGATTACTTCTGGAGAAAGACCATATGTCACCAAAGAAGAACTCTATGCGGTGAGGAATGGATATCTTGTTTGTTTTAAGAAGGAAAAAAATAGGCATATATGAAACTAAAAATTCTTAATTTTCTATTCTGTTTATTCAGAACCTCACAAAGGAAATGGCAGATTATTGTGTTTCTCGTATGAAACCCTACGTGGATCCAAAAACCGGTCACCCAACACCTGGAGCACTCGATTATGTGGAGTTTACTCGTCAACTCTTTCAGAACTAGAAGTCTCTAATGTAAACAACTAACTGCCTTGCGTTTTCGTTTGCGCATAAATTTAAAATTTTATTGCTTTAGGTGTAGGTAAAAGGTAAGAATAGATTTTTTTCCGCTGATCGATATCGCATGACAACTTTTTTGGCTAGATTACAGAACTAACTGTATTGAGGAATTGACTTGTATTGGATTTTGAGAACTAAAAGATGTCAGTAAATTTGTCAGGCTTGATTAGTGAATGTTGGAAGATTTCTGTTCGTCTTCGTCAGACTCCAAGTAACCTAGAATCTTGTCGAGTTTGACTCGTTGATTTTCCATTTCTGAGTAAATATCAAGAATTTTTTGTTGAACATCACTTAAAATTCGATTTTCAGACATCTCTATATAGGACATGTTATCTGATTTAATTGATCGGCGTAATGGATCTACATCAATCAGCGTTTTTCTTGTAGTAAAGTCATCGAATTGTAATGGGGAAATGTTGATATTGTCGAGATTATCTTCTTCAAAATCAAAAGCCTTAAATCAAAAAATATTTTAGACTAACTAGGTAAAAACAAATTATGTATGTGTAATCAATCCTACCCGATTGGTTTCAGCTAGGGATAAAAATGTTTTGAGACTTCTATCATTCCCTAACATGACTCTCTTCCCTTCTTCAATGTCAAGTTCATTCTCTTCAAAATCTTCATCACAAGCACATGAGCGACATTTGAGGTAGATGAATCGTAGAGCGTAGTACAAGTGACAGAGTATAACAAAAGGCGGTGGAAGTAACGGTTTGCTTTGGTATTCCATCACAAATGTAAAACGTTGGAACATCCACAGCTACAATCAAAATATTAAAAAAAAATTCTCTATTTAATTAGTTCTAATTAATTCTCTTACTTCTAAAGCAATTGCATCAACTTCCGCATAAATCCCGTTGAATACTGCAATAAGGACATTGACAATAAGGATATTCGCTACCATCATATATCTTTACAAAAATCAAGCAAAAATTATAATAATAATTGAGAAATTATAAGCAGAAGTTTACATTGTCCAGGTCAAAGGTATTATCCAATGTCCAACAGGACAGGCTGGTTGAAATTCTTCTCCACATTGTGGACTCAAAGATTCTAGAAATCATAAGTATTTAGTTTGAATAATTATTTAGACAAAGTTATCAGTTGGAAAGATGTAAATAATACGAGGTTAGATTTCGACCTTACCAATGTCAATTTCTCCGTAGAACATAACGTACCTAACGGAGAGATGATAGAATATTCATAGGGTTTTATTTCATTAACAGGTCATGAAATGTAAGTTTTTTTTTTAAATACAGATTTTTACGGTTCAAGAAAAGCTTCAGCGATGCTTCTCCATGTAGGGTATGTATCGGGAAATCGAATAGCTTCTCGCGAAATTCCAAATGCTATCAGTACAACCATTATGATCATTGCGAAGTAGATCTGCCAATGAAATGAGTCAAAATTAGGTCAATCTACGATAAAAAAAAACCGTGCCATTTGTTTTTAACATTTTGTAAAGCTGTTGTAATCAAATTCAAAATAAAACATGGTTGCCCAGATATGAAAAAAATAGCGTCGCTGCCCAGATATGAAAAAAATAGCGTCGCTGCCCATATATGACAAAAGCGCGAAATCGAAGCTGCCCAAATATGAAACCCTTGAATGGTGATATTGCGCAATGAATTTTCATTCATTATTTTCTCATCCTTGCCTCTGATTGGCTGTAGTAAAAAATTCCAATCAGTTGTAAGAAATTCCAATCAGTTGTAAGAAATTCTAATCGGTTGTAAGAAATTCCAATCGGTTGTAAGAAATTCCAATCGGTTGTAAGAAATTCCAATCGGTTGTAAAAAATTCCGATCGGTTGTAAAAAATTTCAATTTGTTTTTGTGACGCTAATTGGTTCCAAATTTGTTAATTTCATACCATGTGCTTCAACATCCTTGTCATCATTACAAGTTTTGGTCCAACCCAACGATGATTGGAGAGGAATTTGTAGAGTCGAAGGTTCCAGTAGATACTAGAGACTTTGTAAATTAACATTCCATAACTATAAACCAATTTATCCAGACCTGGATACAAACGAAGAGTAGTTCCTAAAAGGAAAGTAACAACCATGACAAAATCTGAAAGTGACCAATTATTGGTCTGGAACTGGTGCCATTTCTGACTCCAACTGTAAGCATCGACGGAAATGAATTCTCTCAAGGTATCAAACCCTTCATTAAGAATAATATTAAGATAATTACAAATTAATTTAAAATAAAGGTTAGTAGTATGTATTATTACCTAGGGCCACAATGTATGCAATAGTATACATTTCAACATAGCCTGGATTGTAATGATTCTGGGGCACGAGGATTACGTATGCCAAACATCCAAGAAATACTAAGTATCCGATCTGTGAGTTTTAAAAGAACAAACTGTTGGTTAGGCTTGTTAGAATTTAAAAAAATTTTTCAATAACTGTAATAGTAGTAAAGGTCATAGTCATAGTTCATAGGTTTCATACAGTATGCCGGTAGAAATTTGTAATTGGAGCTTTTTGAAATTCATAAAGTTTTCGAAAGAGTGACAATTCCTGTTTTGTAGTGACATAGCTACTCCCCACTGTCCCTGCCGCCGCTCGAATATCTTTGTATTTATCAATTTTCTGAATCTTTTTCTGAACAAGTTTCTTTCTTGTTTCAAAATCAGAATCTTCGGATGATGTCTGAAATTGGTTAGAGTAAAACTTTACACTTTGTAAAATCCTTTTCCTCTAATGACGACTAGAATGTTGGTTAAAAACCTTACAATATCCTCAATAATTGTGACATGATTTTGTAAGTTCTTGTCAACGGCATTGATGTCTTTGACAATAAAATTTGATCCTAAGAAGACGGTTTGATCTCCTTGAGGTTGTTTATAAACCATTTCAGTCTTATTAGCCAAAGCATGGTGATGATGTGTAGCTTTTTCTTCAATTTTTAACTTTTCAGTAGTATTTTTCTTATTGTGAGCTTCATCAGATCCAATTAGATTCAAATAGTTATTGAAACTTCGTTTCATAAATATTGAACTTGAAATTGAAGCTCTAGATTTTGAAAATGTTTGTAATGAAGCACTATCAAGTAGATCTTGATCTTCTATATTAACATTTAATTGTCCTTCTTTCTTCCCTTGATGTGGAAGTAGTTTTAATTCTTGACGAGTTTTAAAATCACACCAAAGTGCCAACGGTGGAAATAAAACTCCAATTAAAACCTACATGAAGGAAACGATTGTAACAGTTTTCAAAATTAAAAAAAAAAATCAAATTTACATAATTTCTAATAGTCAATCTAGATACCTTGAGTACTGTACGTTTCGTCAAACTCAATGGTCCCATCCATAAATCCGCTAAGAGAATTTGACAACAAGGATGTCCCAAAAGCATTCGATGAGTAGCAATAACAGCCAATGTAAGACATGTTTGTTTACTCCAATGTTCAAGTTCCATAGTTAGAAGTTTTCGAGCTGTTGAACCTTCTGTTTTGAAGCAAACATCTAGAAGAGAGTAGCTAAGACGTTCCCATTCATCAGCATAAGCTTGAAATTCAGCAGCTAAGTTTGTCTCTGTTTTCTCAGTAGTTGTAAATTCTTCAACTAAATATTTATTGAGTCGTACAGCAACTAAGGCTTTAGCCAATGCACCAATACCATGTTTCCAAAGTAAAAGTGCCATATTATGTCGTTTTGTTAGTACAGCCCAAATCTAATAATCAAATATCATAAATTTAACAAATTTATATCTTGCCAAGTCTTTAATTTAAATCTTACAAATAAATCATCAAACGGCTGTGTAAATGTAACCGTTACGCTTTCTGTTGCCGTTTCAGCAGGATCCCCTTTGTATGGATTTCGTTTTCGTGTTTTGAAGTTACTGTATCTTGATTTGTAGATATAACCCATCATATGAGCCATAGCAAATCCAACATCATGAAGTGTTAAGTTTTTCTCAAGTATTGTTGTAGGACCAGTCTTAAATCTTTTGTGTGTCTTACGAATTTTTACCAATTCGAACAACAGTGTTCGCATTACGATTGAATTAGTTCGATCCTTAGTACATATAAAATGATACTAAATTAATAAGGTTAATAAGTTCAAGAGTCTATAAGAATCGTTAATTTACCAAACTATAAAGTTCTTCGAGTCTCACAGATGTTAGAAATGTTTGCATATTGAGTCCGTGTTCAATTAGAAGTTCAACAAAATTCAATCGATTTGAGGATAGTGCTTCCATCATAGTCTTTTCCAAATCATCTACATGTTCATTAAATATTGAATCAAATGATATTCATAACTAGTAAATTTTTGATCAAAATTTACCCAAGGACCAATCCCTACCATATACGAAAACTTCATGTGTAGCTATATCTACTCTATCCCAAACTAGAGTTAGACTTAATTGTTGATACGGTGTCCAATGTTGTGAACGAAATAATGAGGCTAGTAGTACAGTGTCAAAACTTTCACTATCAGGATTACTAGCGTTGTAGATTGTTATCTATAAAGATAAAAAAAAAAGATTTTTTTTTAAGTTTGACCATTAGATTTAAGTATTATTTACNAGTAGTACAGTGTCAAAACTTTCACTATCAGGATTACTAGCGTTGTAGATTGTTATCTATAAAGATAAAAAAAAAGATTTTTTTTAAGTTTGACCATTAGATTTAAGTATTATTTAGTCAATTACTAAGTTCTTTCTTGTAATGATTCGTTGCATCTCATCAAATAACGTATCACAATCTTTTTCAGTAACATTGTACCATTTGATCATTAAAGCACAAACTTCTGCTCGAATGTCTTCCAATGTTAATCCAGTGTAGATTCTTTTGAGAACATTGGTTATAAGGTCAGTAGTGACTCCTGTCCCAGAAAATATGACTACAGGTACAGGTGGATCATCATACAAGTAGTCGAGGATATTACGAAGTGTATTAAAACTTCCACCAATTACAAGACAAACCACTGGAGTATCACATCCACCACCTAATTTCATAAAAAAAAAAAGAGTCAAGTTTAGAATAATCTTAATTGTTTAAACAGTTTAAAGAGTAAGGTATTATTTAACTTGGACTTGTAGGATTTCGACCAATACGTTTCTCTAATCTCAATCGAAAAACAGATTCACCACCTGATTTCCCTACAGTCCCATTATCTACTAGTAAAAAATTTGAATGTTTAGGATTGAGCATTAAATATTTTGAGGATGACTGCTCCAATGGATTGTAGTCAATGTCTCTATTATGACCAGTAAGACGGTGACGATCTTGGACGATTCCAAAAGGGCAGATCCCAATACTTACAAGACCACGCCCTCGTTTGAGACCAAAGAGTCGCTGATTGGCTAGAGTATTTCCAATATGTTTGGCTACACCTTTTGTAATAAATTGAATACTTATGGTTAGACTAATTTTTAACATAAGGAAGATTGATAAAATAATTATAATTATTATTGAATACCTCGATTTAAACCATTGGTTACTATCCAAGCTCCAGTAGTTTTAGCAGCTTTGATTAGTCCAACTTGAAGTATTTTACCTAATCGTGGTGGTAGATCAAAATTAGTATTTGAGCCACGAATGGAGATGAGGAGTTTGGGCATAGGAAGACCCCAAACGAGTGTCATCAATTGAATTACAGTTTCTGGATTTGTATCATGAGAGAGTCTGACATACTATGTAAAATGTTATAAATTAATAATTTAATGTCTCTTTAGATATAATTTATAATTTGATAGTTAATTGATTTTTATAATTACGTGTGATTTATTGGGATGATGTTCTCCTTGGAAAACTATGGTTCCATAAGCATCAGTTTGAAATTCCTTTGTATGAACAGAAGGAATCCAAGGGTCTCCGCTAAATCGATGATGTGCTACTTCAAGTATCAAATGTTCTTTTTCTAAACGTCCACATTTACAAAGTTGTTCATTATCTTCATCACTTGAGGGCATAAAAACTACACATTCTCGTTTTGTTATGTTGAGCTCTATCCATTTCGTTGGAAGCTACGGAAATCAATTTATAATTGATTTCGATACATCAAATCAAATTATTCTTTAAAATATTAATTTTCTTAACTTAACTTACTCGAATGTCTGTTGCCATTTTTTATTCAAATGAAGAAACCGGGAATTAATTTTTACTGCGCAAGCGTGATAGAATTCTCAGTTACAAATCTTTGTCCTTCTTGGATAGTATTATTTTATGAAAAACAAAAGCTTAGAAATTTGTAATTTTATTCACAAAATTTATGAAAATATATAGTATAACGAAAACATTTCAGTTTCCATGGATACACATGAAAATGTCATCATTTTGTTTGATATTCCGTCATAGTAATAATAATAATTTATTTACACTGAAATTGTAGCACTTCATAATTGAGGGGTACTGTGAAACAATTTCTCACTGGCGGGGAACTACCTGTTTAATTTTAAATTTAAATTGCAAAAGGCGAAAAAGGGAGTTTTAAAATTAAATTTTAAAATTTTAAAATAAATAAAAAGTAGGTAAATATTTTTAGTTTATTTATACTTTCAGAATTGAGAGGTTCGTTTCATTGATTGATTTGATTGATTTATTAGCAAAATTAAGTGGATTGTGTCAGTGTTGAAAAGTGGGTGAATCTGAGTGAGGTGCATCATGTCACGTCAAACTTCCCGAATTGCGGACCCAAAAAAAGTTGTAAGTTGTCAAAATGATTCCAATTTGTAGTAACATGTAAGAATATTCCGGTTCAAATTGAGTAATTTTTAAAGTCTCAAAACTAAATAATCTTCTTTCAATTCAACAGAATCAAAAAGTAACCCAATCGTATTTCATAATATTGTCTGATCTTTGAAACAATGGTAAACTTTTACTCAGGTTTTTCTACTAAAAAGTCCTAAATTAAAATGACTAAACTACATAAAATTAAAGTAAAACTAAGGAAATAATAACGTAAACAATAATAATATATCCTACATACTAGCTGAGCGTTTGTAGTGTGTGTGTGTTGTGTACTAAGACTTGGAATTGAAATCGATTATTTTAACTCGTCATTTTCTATTTTATTTTTTAGAACTCTGAACTCTTCAACCTCACCTATGGATCCCTTGTTTCACAGCTCGTCAAGGATTATGAAAATCCAGAAGATGTTAATAAAAATTTGGATCGGATGGGGTTAGTTATTATTTCTAACATGCTACGTAGTAGAATGCCATACGCTAAACTCAATCACATGAATTCAATCTGATTGTAATTTCTTTTCTAGTTACAATATTGGAATCAGAATTATTGAAGATTTTCTTGCCAGAACAAATTTTCCAAGATGTGGAGACATGAGAGATGCGGCTGACAAAATTCAGGTGTTTTATTTTTTATATAATCAATCATCCATAGTTCAAATCTTTTCAGGAGCTTTTAACNTTCTTGCCAGAACAAATTTTCCAAGATGTGGAGACATGAGAGATGCGGCTGACAAAATTCAGGTGTTTTATTTTTATATAATCAATCATCCATAGTTCAAATCTTTTCAGGAGCTTTTAACTTTTTTATTTTATTTACCAAATTTAGCAAGCTTTCAAGATGTATTTGGGATTGAATCCTTCAATCGGAAATTGGAGTGGAGCATCTGACGAATTCTCTCTAACATTTGAGACTACACCATTTGCAGAATTTGTTGAACTACCGGATTCTTGTTCCAATCTCAAATATGCCAATATTCTACCAGGTGTCATACGTGGAGCTTGTGAAATGGTAAATACATTATGATTAGTTTAACAGAGTGATTAATTTGTCATCCTGTCTCTTCTGTAGGTGCAAATAGAGGTCCAGTCATGGATTCAACAGGATACACTCAAGGGTGACAATGTAACAGAGATACGTGTTCGATTCATTAAGAAGTTAGAAGACGCAATGCCCGCCGGAGAAGATTAAGATGAGGTTAAATGGTTTATCAGATGTCACATTACAAACATTTCCAGTTTAATTTGACAGAATTCAACACAATTTGAAAAAGCCGATGAGACTTGTGGCTATTGGTGGCGCAGTGCAGGTAATAATTATTTAACATTATTTTTGCAACTATTGCAATTCATTTCATTAATGTACGTTCTAAGTAATTATATTACATTACTGTTTATTCTGGCATAAATTATTAGATTAGTAAACAAATTTTTTAAGATTTGTTAGGAAATGGAATCATCCTTTCTTGGTTCTGCACCAGCTAGCATCAACAGAATGATACTCGATAAATTGTTGAAGGGCAGTGATCCTACTGTACATCCCTGGCTTATGCTGTTGGGCACAACCTTCACCCCAAGAAACAATACCAATTTGTACTGACTGGTTATTAGCTTGCCTCAGTGAGAGTGGACCTATCAATATAATTCGTTTCTTAAAAATTAGGGAAAAATTAGTGAACATAATTAGTCAAATTAAGACCCTCACCTCCTGAATCTCCCTGTGGAAATATGAATCAACAAATCAATTATAATAACCATACTTATCATCACTTAATATAATTGCGATATATGAATCATGAACTTACAGTACATGCATCCTTCACTCCATCTTCAAAGCTTTAAAAAACAAATAATAATTATGCAGTCAATGCGCATATATCTCGACAAAGATTAATTTAGATGTGTTGTTAATTAAATATGAAAATATGAAGATACCCAGCGCATAGCATGCGATCAGTTAGTTTGTTGCTTGTCCAGCTCTGACACTTCTCCATATTGAGGACAGGAACAGCCAATTTTTGTAAAAGTCTTGTAGTTCCCCCAGCATCTTGATTACCAAGTCCCCAACCCACAACCCACGGTTTAGTACCCTCATAGGGATCAGTTGTTCCTATTGGTGGAAGACAAATGGGTGTAGGAGCATCGGGACGGACTAGGTCAATTTTTCTATCCAATTTTAGCAATGCAACATCATAATCATAATTTTCCGCAAAAAGTGGGTGACCAATAATTTTAAGGACTTTGAATCTCTGACTCTTTTCATCTGCGTCAGTTTTTTGTGTTTCATTCCAACCTCGTGATTGGACTGAACCTTTTTCTCCTAAAGCAATGCCGGCTTTCCAACCTGACAGAAGTGTCATGTCTAGAATTCTAGCATGATAAAGTACTTCAATTTCTGTAGGTTTTGTTTTTGTGAAATAGAAACAATGAGCAGCTATGTAATTCAAAAACAAAAATCAATTTGAGGTGTCTAAATCTTAAGATGTAAGCTTTACATAATGAACCTGACCTGTGAGAACATATCTAGAATTTATAATACCTGCAAATTCAAGGACACAACAAATTATGACCTGATAAATTTTAACAAATTTTTTTTTTATATGAAATAGGGCTTACTTCCACCACAAGTTGGTGAACGAGTTCCAGCCGTTACTATTGCCACTTGCCATGGGAATTCATTCATTTTTGCATCTTCTCCTCCAACAATTCGATCATCTTTGTTATCAATACCGCAAACTAAAGAGCAGTAACCATTTTTTTTTAATTGTCACGGGTTTGTAAAACTTGAAAGGTTTTTATCATACCACAACGGAATTCTTCTTTCTTCTCAACTTCAGACGATTTCAATGGTCTTGGTTGCCCTATTGATTAAAAATCAAATCATAAATTTGGTCAGGTCAGTTAAGGTCAAAATAGTTTATAGGATATCAACAATCAGAAATTATCTATAAAATTTCAGGTCATGTCCATTAGGATTTTACATTTGCTATAGTTAGATACTTGGGTATACTCAGGCAAGTCAATAGTTGTTGAAAAAGTATTTCACAAAACTTCCAGCATTAAGAACTAATAAGGTTCATTTATAGGTTATAACTTAAATGTTACTTAAGGAAATTTTATGATTTGACTTTAAAAATTTTACCAGCAGAACACCTCGCTTCACATTGAAATCCTTTCCGACTTGATACTGCTCCTTTGGACACAAACTTGACATAGAGGTCAAGTTGTGACTTGGATGCTCTCACACCATTGGTAAATGGTACTTTTCCACAAAATTTTTCAACTCCTCCCACACCATCAGAAATCTCCAAGTACTCGTCACTACATCCTTCACTTGTAGTCAAGTCAAGGTCAGGGCAAACAATTTCAGGAGTACAAGTCGTGTCACCCTAACATTAAATGATATTTTAAAGCGTCANGTCAAGGTCAGGGCAAACAATTTCAGGAGTACAAGTCGTGTCACCCTAACATTAAATGATATTTTAAAGCGTCAATTTTATTTTTTTATTAATCAAATTTATGATTAATTATTAGTTCCTTACAACAAATGTCCAATCACAGCTCACGACAGGTGGANTTTTATTAATCAAATTTATGATTAATTATTAGTTCCTTACAACAAATGTCCAATCACAGCTCACGACAGGTGGACTTGTGCTTCCAAAAAATGGTGAGCTGAAGATGACCGATTTTTCCTCTTGAAGTTTGTAACCAGAATCACATTCATCTAGATCAAAGTAATTAATTAATTATTTGACCTTTAGGAATTTACTGATTCATAAATTAGATTAATCGACCTAGGTATAACTGTATTGTCTTTGCTGAGGCATCTGCTCCTCGTTTAACTTGAATAGTTCCTACAGCAGGTGCAATATTATTCGGGATCAGTTCACTTCCTGTAATTCGTGAATTGATTTCCTAATCAACAAAAACAAACCAGCCACGTTGCAATTTCTTTCAAGCATTATTAATATTAGATAATTTCATACCTGAGTTAACACTAACAAACATATCGCAATTATCTGCCACATTGTGAGAATTTATGCTGATTTTTACTCTTTTTAAGAACTATTTCTTTTCGATAAGAAGAGAAACCAAAAAAATTTCGAGAAAAAAAAAANTGATTTTTACTCTTTTTAAGAACTATTTCTTTTCGATAAGAAGAGAAACCAAAAAAATTTCGAGAAAAAAAAAAACACTCAAACGTGCAATTACTTTAGAACTGAACCAGTTAGCTGGTATCAGGTATTCCTGAGCTTTTCTTGGAGCTTGTTTACGTTAAATTAATTAATTTTTGCAAGNTGATTTTTACTCTTTTTAAGAACTATTTCTTTTCGATAAGAAGAGAAACCAAAAAAATTTCGAGAAAAAAAAAACACTCAAACGTGCAATTACTTTAGAACTGAAGCAGTTAGCTGGTATCAGGTANGAAAAAAAAAACACTCAAACGTGCAATTACTTTAGAACTGAAGCAGTTAGCTGGTATCAGGTATTCCTGAGCTTTTCTTGGAGCTTGTTTACGTTAAATTAATTAATTTTTGCAAGTCATTATATTCTGCTGATTACAAATTTTTGAATGAATTCAATTGTTGTAAAAGTGGAACATAAATAAGGAAATGAAGTTATTTGCTTTCTCTGTTCCCATTTCCCGTCTTTTTGTTCTGGAGTAACAAAAGAGAAAAAATTTAAGCTTTCTCTAACTAAAAAAAAAACAGCAAAAAAAAATGCAAAATCCACAAATCTTGCGAAATGAAGCTTCTCGTCTCGTCGAGTACCAACAATAGATAGCGAACATCTAATTGTTGTGATGGTTTATATTAATTTTCTAATTAAAGTTTCATAGGGCTCTAAAGTTTTCTGTATTTTAGTTCTGCAGTTATTCTTTTTTTTGTCTAACATAAAGGCGGGAATTTTAAATAATTGTTTGCTAAAAAATTTTTTATTCAGTAAACTAAGATACGCTACGATTTGAGTTTCATTTCATCATGATTTTTATGATTCATTCCAGTGTGATCATTTTTATTCACAATTACCAAAGCTTTTGAACAAAAACTAATTAGTGACCAGCAGATACAGTTGTGACTTGTTCAGTCAATCAAAGCATTATTATTATTACGCTAACAGGACGGGGTAACTACATTGCAAGTCACTAGACTCAGGCTGCCTTTTGGAAGTAACTTAAGTTTAACTTTATTAGTTTGGATTTGATTAATCACAGGTTTAGGTAAGGAAGCAACTTTGAAATATTGGTATTGGTATTAGATATTATTATCAATGGAGATTTGGAATATGTTAAAAAAGTTTTTCTTTTTACCTTACTTTTCAGTATTTTGGTCAAAGAACATTATCGTCAAACAATGTCCAATCCTGGTGGTAACATCCCTGCACTTCCTGTCCAGTTTAAACCTCTGAATCACTGTCTCAAAATAGCTGCAGAACACGATGTTCGGGATCCAGTTGTTTCATATTGGTGTAAGTTATAAGTACTTTTAAGTTTACTAGTTTTCAGTTAAGTTGTTAACTAATAATTAATAATGTTCTGTTGCTTTTGTAGCGAGATTCTATGCTGTACAAGAAGGACTTCGTATTGATAAAACCTCACCTGAAGCGAAGAAATTTCTTTTTGCTTTGATGGATTGGTTGGAAAATAGAAAGAAGGAACTCCGTGATAATGAAGCAATTACAAATGAAGCAGTTGCAGAAGCTCATATTGAAAATTACATCCTCAGAATCTTCAATTGGGCAGACTCACAAGACAGAGCTGGTGTATTTAACAAGTAAATCTTAATTTTTAAATTGAACTGAGGAAGATTAGATATTAATTATAATTTTTGGTGAANAGACTCACAAGACAGAGCTGGTGTATTTAACAAGTAAATCTTAATTTTTAAATTGAACTGAGGAAGATTAGATATAATTATAATTTTTGGTGAATTTTGTGATTTTCTGTATTTAAATAACAGAAATGTAGTAAAAACTTTTTACACTGCTGGAATTCTCATCGATGTTCTGNATGATTTTCTGTATTTAAATAACAGAAATGTAGTAAAAACTTTTTACACTGCTGGAATTCTCATCGATGTTCTGACAAACTTTGGAGATTTATCTGAAGATTTCCAGAGTACAAGGAAGTATGCCAAATGGAAAGCTGCGTATATCAACAACTGCTTGAAAAATGGTGAAACTCCGATACCAGGACCTCCTGGTGAAACTGATGAGGATGAGACTGAAGATCAGGAAGGTAATTCCCCAAATACTTCTTCAAATTCCCAGGCTCCAGCAGCAGGTTTCAATTTACCAAATACTTCGCCATCATTTGGTCAAGTTTATCAGCCACAGATTTCTCCAGTATCGAATCCAATACCAGTGTCTATCCCATCTTCCTCTTCTACTACAGCTGGAACCAGTCAATTTTTATTTGACTCGGTTAGTGAAACTGGTAAAGGTAAGTTTATTTGTAGTGCTTTTTATTTTTATTTATGCACTTTCAACTAATAATTAATTTATCTTAAATTTTTAACACCTGTGTTGTTTTGACTTTTCAGGACCAGTCCCATTGTCTGTTTCTGATATGGCAAAGGCGCAAAAGTATTGCAAATGGGCAGGATCGGCTTTAACTTTTGATGATGTGCCCACAGCCATTACGAATTTGGAAAAAGCCCTTCGCCTTCTGCAGACTGGACGCGATGAGTAATCTAATTCTTAAACAGTAACAAGAAAAATTCAACACGCTTCTACATGCTTTTCATACGTTATCAATTACGTAATTCCAAATCCTGATTAATTTTTACAAAATGAACTGTTAGTTACAGTTGCTTAACTAGATCTAAAGTTACAAAATTCAACCAATTGTGCAAGATTAGGTTAGTAATTTCTTTTTGTTTTTTTTTTGTTTGAGTAAGTTTGTGCTGATGCTGATTGATGAAAAACAGTGCCCTTATAGATATTCACATCTAAATTCAATGAGTAAAGCGATGGAATGTTTACTCTTGCTTTTCCGCATTATCCTTGAGGAGTGCATCTTGTCGAAGTTTTCGATCTTGTTGATATTCCACAACCAATCGACAAGATAACATGAAAAAGAATACCTAAAAATTAAAAAATCAGGATTTGGAAATTATGTTTAAAAAAAAATTTATTGAAAAGCATTTTTTTCTACTTACCAGTGCTGGCGCAGTTCTTTCAAACTTTTCATCAACCATTAGATGTGAATAGACGTTTAAAACTGTGAGCATGAATAGAATTCCATTCATCATTCGTTTCAATTGAGCTACATTTCAAATTTCAACCAACAAATAAGTACTCATCAAAATTTCGTAAATGAGAAACTTTTTCTGTTTACAAAATTAAGAACAAAATGATTTAAATTATCATTACCATTTGGAGCAAAGGCAAGCAAGGCTCCGCAACAGATTTCCAAACCTCCTATGGTACGCCTATACCATTTCGATGCTAATTTGAACCCTATTGTTTGGGCCAGAGGGAAAATTTTGGCGTATTTCACAAACTCCTTTCTCTAAAAATTAGATGAGTTTGGAAAATATTTTTTATTATAAAATTTGCTTACACTAATGCTAAATGCTGAGTGCAATTATATAGAACAGAGTGGTAACGAAAGACTTTACCATGTCTTTGTGGAGTTCCTTGTTGATAAATGGAGTAATTTTGAGTATTCCAATAAAAATGAAAAAGATTCCTAGCAAAATAGAAAGACTTTTTAATACAACTTTCGTCATTTTGAATAATTCAATTTGACTATTAAATATACTGAAGAGGAAATTGAAGTTAACAAATTTTTCAAAGTGTCCGTAGTATGGACATAATGAATCCGTAATTGAATTGAGATGAATACATAGATTAAAAAAAAAAGGGGTAACACTATTTATGTTCTATTCTAAACTTTTGTTTTGAAAATCGATCAGATGAAGAGAATGGCTAAAAAAAAAATTTTTTTTTTTTCAGCTATATACCTTACTAATGTATCTAAACTGATATAACCTTTTGTGTATTTGTACGACATTTTCCGGTTTTCTCTCTCTTACAAAAGTCCCGAATTCGGAAATCTCCGATCACACATCATGGATAGCAAAACTTATAGCTTTTAGTCGAAATGAGTTTTAAACTAATCATAGTCAATAGTCAGTTGGCTGGTAATGCAATCGAAAAAAATCTTTAAAAATTTTTCATTAAAAAATTAATTTTGACGTTTTTTTAAACACAATAATTGGAATGTTACTGTTCATCAAATTTTAATTTCTGTATCTCTTTTCCAATTTTATTTATGTTTTCCTTGAATAGCGCCAAATTATTCAAACCATTGGATGAAAGTATGTTACTAAAAGTTTGAATGGCGTGGAATCTAAAAGTCTGATCTACACTACAAAAGCATAAAAGCGTAGTGATTTAGTGAATTTTGATAAAAATTTTGATTTTTGTTATGGGGAAAAAAAGGGATTAGTTATTTAATTACTGAGTCATACTGTATTTACGCTAGAGGACTCGAGGAAGATTTGAACTAAAAAAACGGGTATAACTCTGATTCATTGACTCCGATTGATCATGAGCATGACTCTGATTGATGTGGCTCTGANTTTTATTTATGTTTTCCTTGAATAGCGCCAAATTATTCAAACCATTGGATGAAAGTATGTTACTAAAAGTTTGATAAATGTGGCGTGGAATCTAAAAGTCTGATCTACACTACAAAAGCATAAAAGCGTAGTGATTTAGTGAATCTTGATAAAAATTTTGATTTTTGTTATGGGGAAAAAAGGCATTAGTTATTTAATTACTGAGTCATACTGTATTTACGCTAGAGGACTCGTTGAAGATTTGAACTAAAAAAAACGGGTATAACTCTGATTCATTGACTCCGATTGATCATGAGCATGACTCTGATTGATGTGGCTCTGAATTATTTAACAGTTATTGAAACCCACTTTATTTTTGTGATCGTCTCAATGTGAATTGGGTGACTCATTGAATCATGACACAGACACGCCTGTGATTCTATGCATTGTCGACGTGTCTCTGAGTAGTGAGCTATGACTCAGTCTTTAGATTTAGGTTTGGTATTTGAAATTAAATTGAAGAAAATTTTATGTTGGCATTGGAGTTAGGGACTGCTTTAATCGACTCTGAGTCAAATATTTAAAGTACCATGACTCATTGAGACATGTCTCTTCAGTTACTTAAAAATTGGTTAGTTCGACTCAGGTATTTGTTTATTGAGTGACTCATAACTGAGCTATGACTCAAACCGTCAAAAGTGGGAGTCAATGAGACTTAATCCGTCAAAATTGGGAGTCAATGTGACTTAATCCGTCAAAAATGGGAGTCAATGAAATTGCTCACTGTTCAGCTTCGAAAATAAGATCTTTTCTTTTTAAATTCTGAGAACTACAGAGATTTATTTATAGTAAATAAATTATAGATAAAAATTCATAGCTAATTGACTGATAGATTTATAGTTTCAAAATAAATTCATAAAAAATATAATTTATTTTTTCAAAAAATTATTTTTATCGCAAGTTTACTATTGTTCATTCGACTCGCAGTACAATATAATCTCACGGCACGCCAACATCTGGTAATATAGTTGGACGTTTAGTTATACCCAAGAGAAGGGTGTTGTTGATTTCTTGATTGTATTGTGTTAATTGACTATTCTAAAGTTTTTCTTAAGTGAATCAATCAAGCTCAAGCCATATTTTAATGAATTTAGTGAAATTGATTGATTGAGTTACTTACATCAAGCTGAAATCTGTGATTGGGTGGAGGATTCACTTTCTATCCACAATCATTAAACCTGTATGTCTCTACTGGTGAATGAGTGGACGGTTCAGCAGGTGGCTGAATGGATTTCTGGTTAGTAAACACAAGCTCTCGTTCCATTCTAATTATCTTAGACAGGTTTTAGACCGCGTTATTACTTGTGAATTCTTTAGGATTAGACCCGATTATTTGCAATTATGGACCCGAATTTATCAGGAAACAAATCAGTGGTGCCAGGCTTCTGAACCTGATGGCAGGAGATTTAGAACCGATTGGAGTTCAAAAAGTTGGGGATCAACTCTTACTACATGATGCTATTCAATCGCTCAGAAATGTGAGATTAAATTTAATTGTAAGCATCAACTTCTGATGGTTTTTTTTTTAAATAGGAAATGGAGACTGACAGGATCACATTGCAAACATTAGCCTCAAACCTTTGCGTTCGCTGTAAAACCTATCGTTCGGTAAATTTAGTATTCTGAATTATTTATTTAGCTTATAACACGTACTGACATAGCCATACTGTTTCAAAATAATCATGTGCATGTGATTGAGGGAATGTATAAGAACTTAAATAATAGGTGTTAAATTCTTTTTCAAGGAGTTGAGTGATTTACCAAAAAAGAACAAAATTCCAACACAGTCTCTATCTACCGCGGCTTACTTGTTGGATGCGAGCAAAACACTGGTCAGATGGCTCACGCGATATCCCTTTCTCGGTGTTATTGAGTACGACGAAATTACGAAAAAACTTAGTAGACATTGTTTTGAGTTGGCACTGTTGAGCCAAAGAGACTCTTTTGCTGACAATGCCAGCGAAGTAAGTGAATAATCGATTCCAATAACCTTCATAACTATTTATAAATATCTTACAGGAATTTAATTGTACTTATTATTTGACGTTTAGGAGGTTCAATATCTTTGTACAAAAGTGATCGAGCTATGTGATTATCTTATTCATTCCAAAGACTCTCTTGCATATCAGCCAGCTGCAGTTGACGTTATCACAATTCGAAAAAGACATGAGCAGGATTTGGTAAATTTTTCTAATCTTTGTTATCTTCGAAATTTGTAAAGGTTATCTTGGTCTCAGGGTCTCCAATTCGAAACAAGTTATTTTGGACTCCACCTTGTTTCTGGTGTAGTACTGAACTCTCCTGCGCAGCAGTCTGGGGGTACACAACATATGGAAAGAGGAGATGAAATCCTACAAGTGAATTATCAGACTGTGGTTGGATGGGATCAGCCCAATGTAATCACGTTGCTTCATGAGAACCCAAGTGAGGTGATTTTAACTGTAAAAAGAAGACCAAGGCATGCTAGTAACGTCTTGGGTCATATGTATCTCAAGCCCAACAGAATGCCCATGAGAAAAATTGTTAGTCCAGTTATAGAAGAAGTTGGGGAAAAAGAAATCGGGTAAAATATGCCACATAAAAGTCAACTATTGAGGCTAAACTTTCAACGTAATAACAACTGTAAAAAATTTTATTCTTTCAGGGACAGAGAATCCAAGAGAGCTTCAACTGTGATTGGAATTGGAACAATTCAGGATCAGTCAAGGAAAGAGGTTAGTGGAGTGGTTGGTAGCGAAAGTTCAACTTCCAATGCTGAAGCCAGGTTTTGGAAACTGTATCCAACACGTCCGAAATGTTTGCTTCGTCGTAGAGCAACTGTAAGTGGAACAAGTCCAATAAGTACGCGACCGCCGGTTACGTTTATACAGGTTTGTTTCTAATATAACATCCAGTTGGTTTGCATTTGGATATAATTTTATCATTGTTGAGTATAGGACGATAGTGTGGCTCACAAAAGACGCCCGCCGCTAGATAAATCAAAGTCAGAATCAAACAAATTAGATGTAGAGGATCAGATTTTGAAACTATTCGTTGGTGACTCAAATGTCAAAGGGTCAAGAGTAACGCTTCCATTCATGGAAAACTTGTCCATTTCTGACGCCACAGTTCAATTACCCCTGACCAATAACATTGAGTCCAAACACCCTGGAACTACAACTAATAATGAAAGTCAAAGTTCCGTTCCAGAATCTACACCGATCTACACAGGATATTTACATGAAAGAGCCCAGTGGAAATTTGGGCCAAGATGGAATCGCCACAAGTCTTCCTTGTATCCAAAACTTCTCAATATAGGGTCTCGTTCGTTTAAAATTAGCGACCAAGACTATCGAATTGCTCCAGCAATTGAAGTACATTCCAGGCCTTTTGCTTTCAAGTTGGAAAAATGCAAAGAAACGCAAGGTTTGAAATTTTTATTTATCAATAGAATAGACCCTTTAATATTTCATATATGAAGTGTAAAAGTTCTTTTTGATGACCTTTATTCAAATTCATAACCTAAAGTTTCCATTTTACAAAAAAAAACTCTTTGAAAGAACTTATATCTAAGTTTTGTTTACTTTTTACAGAGAAAGCAGTAATCTACGTTGCAGCTGAATCTGAGAGAGAAATGGGAATATGGTTGAAATTACTGTGTAAAGAAAGTGGACAGCCTTACCCTTTTGAATCCTACGGACATCCGGATTCTGTTTCCGGTGCAAAATTCTATCGCCGAAGCTTCTCTCTTCAGTGTAAGTTAAATCCACAATTAATTTGAATGTTAGGGGATTCATTAGTAGACTTATTTGATTCGGGATTCGTTAGTCAGTTAGAATTTTAGAATTTTACATTCAGCAGATGGACATGGAATAAATTATATTCCTGGTTTCAGAAATTCATTGTTCATCTTCATCGAACTTTGACTTCATACTTTTCTAAATAAATTAATTGTTGTAAAGTTTTAAAATTTAGATCCCTTATGAAATTAACTAACAATTCATTCCAACAATGCCATCAGTTTATTGCCCATATTTGACATTTTCATTTGTAGTCTCTCTGGTAGTATTGTTTCAGAAACAATATGTTATTAAATTTGTCTGAAACGAGTTAAATATTTATTTATTCCATTTCCGTCTGAAGGTAAAACTTATTGTTAGTACATTCTGTTAGTAGTACATTCTTGACTGATTCTTCGATATATACTGTATTATGTTAACCTCCTATTTTAGCCACGACGGCTCCAGAGAAGCCACCAAGGCGGAGCTCCTTACCACCCAAACATGAGCTTAAAGTTTCACCACGTTATCGAATGCCCTTAAGGACTGATATTGGAAAGGTTGTCCTATATTTCTATTGAAATGAGCTAGCAAACGCTTCAGCGTCAGCTATGCTTTAATAATCGAGTCATAAATGCTTGCTTGCTCGAGAAGCAAAAGAAAAAAAATTTTTTTTTTTTTGATTAACCACAGATGTGTAACTGACTCCATTAATTCCAATTTTAGCCTTAATACAAGACGAGCTGATTGAAGTGGCCAAAATTTCCATGTTTCGGTAATCCCAATTTATTAATCAGCAGGATTTTTACAAAATACTGCTAAGCTAACCAGAGAATTGCTTAAGCTTAGGTTATTACCTCTCCTTGTCTCTTAATAGATTACGCATTACTTATTTGAGGAGCTAGTGAAAAGGTTGAAGAGTCATTTATTATTGGTTTTGGATAAATGCTATTCGATTGGCTCGTTTAACTTTTGGTTTTGAATTATTGTTGATTTCGTATTAGTAGTAGACATTATTATTGTTATGGTAGGATTTAACTGTAGTTGCGGTTGGGTGAAAAACAAATGATAGTCTAACATGTAAACCCGATTACTGTAAAGCTTTGATTAGTTCCGCTTTCATCAGAAATTAACGCAAGCGTTTGGCAGCATTACGTGCTTATGGAAAAGTAAACGTTAAACTTGCCATTAGTGTCCATTGTACTCAAGGAATGAATTTTAATTTAAATATCTTATTGATTTAAAATAGCTTAAATCCCAATCAACTTCACGATTGGATGAGAAACGATTTCTAACATCGACTTCAACACCACCACCCTATGTCACATCAAATATTTCCAGTATCACTATTACAAGTCTGAAAAGAGATCACGGAGAAGAATCATTTCCTGATGGTGTTCCAGCAGGGAAACAACGTTCGAGTACAAAACATTTGAAACAAATAAGTAATTATAATCCTACACTGTTACCACTACAAGTGCCGGATCTTTCATGCAGTCCCTTCGAAATGAATCTAGATGGTGAATTTAATATAAATTGAAGCAAGTTTAGATCGAGAATTTAAAAAATTTTTTTTTTTTTTGTTTTGTTTTTGTATTTTAGGTCAACAAGTGTCAGCAACAGAGCATACGTCTGTACACAAGACTCATTCACTGGACAATTCCCAAGTTCATTTCCAAGGAACTAAATCAAAATCCTGTAGCAATAGAAAGAAAAGTGAAAGTAGTGGTAACAATGGTAAAACAGATGTAAATCGAAATCGATTCTTTGATTGTCTTTCTCATGATTCCAATCACTACTGCTCCTATTGTGGTTCTCGACTCAAAGTCCCACTCCGTGACACCGGGTCACAAACAGATGACAATCTTTTCATACTAATCCAAGGTGATCATCAAAGTATTGTTTAGACAATCACGGATTTATACTCAATGATTGAAAAAAAAAATAACTTCCACATTTTAGCTTCTTCGCGTATAAACAATCTTATTTTTTCTATCATAATTATAATAATATTGCGCAAGTACTTTGAGCAAAGTAAAAAATTAACTATCATTTTCATTACTATCGACATTGGAAACTTTATCGAATACAGAAGTTCATTGCAGCTTTTCAGAATTTTAAGTTGACTTATCTTATCATTTTCAAATTCCTGAAATCTCTACAATGAAATTTTCCATTGCGATAAAACCTCCTAAAATATAATTTTTTTTTTACAAAAATTCTTACTTATAAATTATTATATTATTAAAAGTGGTACCTAGTAGGTATTTTTTTTTGCGTTTACATGGGGTAGCATCTTGAGATGAGAGCTCATTCTATAACATTTTTTTTTTCTAAAATATGTAGTAATTCATGCAGTGGTCAGACTCTTGGTACATGTCCCAATCCATTTGGCTTTCCCCAAGGAATGTGACTATAAATTATAAAATTTATCTTGTTAGTACTAAGTCAACTGTCATTATGTGAAACTAGGTTTGATCTAAATTACCTGGTCGAGATCTCTTGTCCAGGTTGCATGACATTTCCCATCACAATCAGGACATGGGCGAGAGAGAGCATAACCACCACATTCTGCACAGTCAAGTGATGCTTGTTCTTCAAGCCAATGGACGCCACACCTACAATCCAAAAAATTACAAAGGTCAACAAGACTCATCTCTTACATTACTCTTTCTTAAGAAATCAATGAAGTTTATTAAACTGACGTGAAACAAGATTGAAGATGAATACGAAGTCCTTCGATGGTCATTTGATCAAAAGAAAAATAATCATAGTCTGATGAAGAATTCTGATAGTCCACAAATGAAATATTTTGGAACATGGAAGAAAGGTCAACGGAATTGTTGTTAGACCCTAGAAACAACAAAAAAAAAGAATAAAAATAGAACAAAAGGAAAAGTGATTTTTGTAAGGTCACATGTCAAACAATAGGAAAAGGAACTTGTTCAATAGCCTACTACAACTACACACTAATCCTTGGGATTTGGAGACAAAAACAACATTTCTTGACAGCATGTTTCGATAATGACCTTGTGTAATCATCAGGGAGGCTCTTCCTCTGTATGTCTGAATGACATCAAGGTTAGTTAATCCAATTCATCAAAATTATATTAATTTTTTCTATTTTTTTTTTTATTATAATCATTCAACTTAATTTATCAACTTTTCGAAGAATTTAAAAAAAATTGATTATCCAAGTTCAACTAAATTGAAATTTTGAAGTTCAGTGATGTAAATTAGTATGATCCTATCGTAAGGAAGAAGGAAGATGTAATTCTAAAAAACTAGTTGGGATTATGTAGGACGGAAGGTCAAAGATAACCTACATTGACATATCGAACCATCATGTCATGTGATGATGGGTGATGGTGTAATAAGACAGAAGAGGCTTTAATTTTGATAAAGTAACTAAAGTGCATTAATTTTTTTTTTTTCAGTACAAATTTTTGAGTAGTAGTTAATGGAAAAATTTGGCATAAAAGGATTTATGCAAATTTTTTTTTTTTTTTTTTATCACTACATTGAGTAATTTTGGTCAAGTCAACGTCGCCAAAAGTTACTTTACCAAATTCACTTTTAGTTCAATTACCCCAAGAGTATCAATGTGAATAATTGGAGATGTATGTGTGAATGTTAAGTTTTAATTAACGTTGACTAATGGAATTTGTGTATTATTCCATGAGACTCAATTTGAAACTGCTAACACAGAACAGATTTGCAAAATTTTAAACTTGTTGGAATTTGGAAAAGATTTGCAAACATAAGGTCTATGACCAATTCTTTTGTTATTGCGAATAGACAAATATCTAAAGAACAATAATAACAAAGCTATAGAGTGTATTTGTCATTCCCATCATTTGTAACTTAATGAGTAGGAATTTGACAGTGTCAAATTAATAATTACTCAAGGTAGAAGATTAGAATAGAAAGGTAATCAAAACTTTTTAAATAGAACTAATGGCCTGTTAACTAAAGTCCAATTTGGCAAACTTTTACAGTTATTGCACAATTATTATATTTTATATCTAGGGACAAGATAAAAAAAAACTTCTCGTATTTTTTACTTTACTTTTGGCAACATTTCTTGCATTTTTTGTTTATTTTTTTTTTTGCATTTTTACCTTGATATTAATGCATTAATACAGTGAATTTTTTTCAAATAGTTTCAGAAAGGAGGTGAATGCTAGTTAGTAATCCTTATCATTTGAGAAGTATTGGTTAGTTTAAAATTTGGCATGATGTGATTGGTCGTCATATAAAATTTGACTCCGCCTTTAGCGACATTGAGGAATAATTCCACTGTAATAGTACTTTGATCTAAATTCCTGACGTAGTTTTTAACAACTTTTTAGGCCAACTGATCAAATAAACGTAAAACTATGAGAAGCAACGTGTGAATTATACCCTCAACAAAATAAAATCCCACGTTGTTTCCCGGAACTGAAAATAATTTATTGCTTTCAGTGACTAGGGTGTTATCTTGTTAATTATTTAGCATTTTCTTGTGAAAATTTCAGGGGGAGAATGCGGAAGGCATAGGAGTCAAAATTGTTAAAAAAAAAGTCTATTGTAATTGTTCGTAATCATAGATGAAAATTGTAAGAAAAAATGAACTGACCTTCCATGGANGGGGAGAATGCGGAAGGCATAGGAGTCAAAATTGTTAAAAAAAAGTCTATTGTAATTGTTCGTAATCATAGATGAAAATTGTAAGAAAAAATGAACTGACCTTCCATGGATGGTTCCCAATCTTCATTCTGCATAATATCAAAACAATAGTTCTTCTTCGGACGGATACTAAGAATTTCTTCATCTTCAAAGCTCGCAAGTCTTGAAGTATCAAAGAAACAGTCTTCTTCACTGATCCCATTGCATTCTTCTTTCTCAAGCTGACTTCCGCCTGAGGTTCCAGAATTTATTATTTTACTCTTGATTGTAACAAAATGATCATCTTGATCGAAACAAAAAATTTCTTCTCCTTCAGTTTGATGACCCATCTCACACCCCAGCATTTTTGATGACCAATGAGCTTTCGTTTCCAGTAAGTTTCTCAACTCTAATGTTACAAATTGTGAAGAAGAGAGAAACTAATTGATGGTTTTTATATTATGAAAAGAAATAAGGATTATTGTTGTAGGAGATCGTGGTTATTCAACTGATATTGAGTGAATGTCTAATGGGAAATGAAACCGTTGTCAATCAGGGAAAGGATGGATGGATGATGAAGTCTCAATGTTTCCACGAAGAGTATTCAACTCATCGTCATAGACGTTGAATTAATACTCCTCATGTGGTAATTCCCACTTGAGTTGAAGTGTAGTGACTGGGACTATACGGATTATTATGGTATGATGTGATACCCCTAAGTTGCTCTTGCTAGTACCTAAACCTTCAATTTCTATGATTATATTGTTCTAACAGGTGACAAAAGGAAAGACTCTGAATACCCGATGCATTGTTCCATCAATTATCTCATCTCAAGTAATTACTCCGTTCTTGTGGTTTGGAGTCTTTTGCACTTTTTCCAAATCCTTCATTTCGAAATAGGGGAATTCTGACCAATTTAATTATGACTTTTCTTTTCTTTTCTTTTCCCACAAGATGGTTTCCCACCGATTGTCTTTGGATACTTATGAACGGAAGGTGTCATAATAATTCCAATAATTGTTGTGGAAAAAAAAAACAATGAAGACAATATTGATTGATGGATACGGATGGTACAGGAGGAACAATTGGTATGGGTTTTTCTTCTTNTCGAAATAGGGGAATTCTGACCAATTTAATTATGACTTTTCTTTTCTTTTCTTTTCCCACAAGATGGTTTCCCAACGATTGTCTTTGGATACTTATGAACAGAGGGCGGATATATACTTTCTAAAAAACAGCGTTTTACATACTTAAATACTTGCCAAAAAGCGACGAAATACTGATAAAAAAGTATAAAATAATTAACAATACTTTGTTATTTTTGGTAAGTATTTACAATTTTTTTAATTAATTCACTTAATTGAAGCCTAAAAACCCGGTTGTATACTAATTTGGATCATAAAAATCGAACTGTTTGATTTATTGTTTAAGGAATGTTTAATTTAAACACTATCACAACTCCAATACAAAAGTCAGATGATTTTTATATAATTTAAAGGAAATTTTCATTACATTTTTTCTGAAAAAAAAAGTTGGTTTCTCCAGAAAGTATACAATTATTTGGCGCTGGTGTTAACCGACGTAAAAGCATGTCTTTATTATAACTGGGACCGCAAAAAAGCGTTTGTTGCAACTGAAGGTTCGGCTTAAATCTTTGGGTCCCAACTGCACACTTTAGTCCAATTTATTTCGGTCCCTCGGAATTCGCCTTGCCGAAAATTGAATGGACGCATAATTTAATTTTAAATATACTTCTTTGAACAAAACTGTGAACTTTTACGCTCTGCAGTTTATCATTTTGACTCATCGGAAAATTTAGAGCGAATATGAGGGAAATTATCCTCGAAAAACGATTAATACACCAAATTACTTGACAAAGTACTTTTTAATTACTTAATATTCAAAATTACTTTCGAAAGTACTTCCTAATGCCTAAAAACCAAAAGTACTTAAAATACTTTTTTATAAGGGCATTCCATTCATCCTCAAATTACATGAATCGGAAAGATACGAAGTTACAGAGGTGCAGGTGCAATACCCAAAAAGAAGTAGATAAGTAAGTATCCGCCCTCTGCTTATGAACGGAAGGTGTCATAATAATTCCAATAACTGTTGTGGAAAAAAACAAACAATGAAGACAATATTGATTGATGGATACGGATGGTACAGGAGGAACAATTGGTATGGGTTTTTCTTCTTTTTTTTTTTAATATGAAAATATAAAACAAAGAACCAGGATTCCCGGAGTAAAAATGATCCCAGCAAATCAATTTTGTTAAAATTTTATATATTAAAATGGTTTCATGGACATGATTTTCAGAAATAATTATCAGGCAACCCTTGATTCCCATTTTCGAAAAATGAAATAGGTGTTTAGGACAAGGCATGAAGGATTTTGAAATTGTGAAATTTTGACGAACTAAAAAATTGCAATTATTGCTATTTGCAATTTTTTTTTTTTTTTTTTAAATTCATTATTGCTTTGTGGGAAAAAACCAATGGGATTAGTATTACATAAGTTGACATAAGTTGGGTCCTCTGAGAATGGGATTTTCTCTTGATAATTTTAATACTGTAGAGAAATTTATCGTGGTAGACGGGTTTTTGCAGACAGTTATGGTTTTGGTTTTTTTTTTTTTTTTGAAATGGCATTTCCTATCTCTGTTGTTGTGGTTTGTTGATACGTGCGTAAATTATCATGAATTTAAACTTCACTAATTACTGTCAATCCACTCAATCAGACTCATTATGAGATCATCAGAATAATGTGACCAAAAATTTTGAGAGTCTATGACTTTTGACTTTTGAGTTGGACATCGACTTAGCCCAGATGTTATCATCGATGTTAAATTTCTCCAAAATCTGACGTCAATTCTGCTGTATTATTGAATGATTAATTGTACTATTGTTACCAAGAATCCTTGACAGATAACTTGATTAGGATTTTGGGAAACAAAATTTCCAATCAAATCAATAATCTATTCAAATTATATAAAGTTCATTGAAAAAAAAACTAATTTTAAACGTTTACTAAAAATTGGACAACTGATGCAACAGGTACTCGAAAAAAAAACTAATTTTAAAAGTTTACTAAAAATTGAACAACTGATGTAACAGATTACTCAGGATTTTATCAATCGTATCAAACAATTACATATAAAAATTTAGGATTTCCCCGAAAAAAATAAAAAATTTTTTGTATTGCTGCGTAATTTTCTTGATTCTAAAAATTCGCAATAGTTATTTAATCTGTCATGCTGATTTAGTTAAACTTTTTTGCCTATCTACTCCACACACCCCCCACCACGTCAATCTATTGATAAGGTTGCTCAAAAGGGAATAACCTTATCACGCTTTCTTTCAGTTCATTGAAGTCATTAATCTTTAAACTCGAGTCTGATTACATTAAACTTAACCATACCGATTAAAAACCAAGAAATCGTCCCTGTATTAATTTGAACTGACCTAATGATTTTTTATAAGACAAAAAAAAACCATTAAGAAAGACTGATGATTGATGGTTATGGTCTGCCCGACATAAGCAGCACGAGATCAAAGTATCTCCCGTTAGTTTAATGGACTCATTAGGAAAATTTTTTTTTAAACTTCCTTTAAATATTTTTCCAAAACCAATAACAAACACTAAAATGATACTGCTGATTTGAATGTTTTGTTAATAATTTTTATGTACCATGAGTCCAAATTATCCTTTCAGCTTCGTACATTTTTGCTAATGTCAAAAAATCACGACCTACAAAGAGAAGAATGAAGGTTAGTTTATAAAAATTAAATTATGAAATAATAATGGAATTGGAAGGTCATTTAGGTACCAAGTCTTATGTAAGTGTAAAATGAAGTCATGATAATAGTTCCAATGGATATCAATTGATACCACTCAACTGTTCGTAAAAGTATGAGCATTGTGAGAAGAATTAGTGATGTATGAAATCCAATGAGAAGTCGAGGGAATGAACTTCCATTGAATAGCATCTAATTAACAAAATAATAATATTATTATTATTAGTTTGTTGAACAATGAATTAATGAAACACTCTTTCATTTGTCTTTACTTGAAACCTTTGATGTGTTGGGTTTCCAGGTTCAGATGCTACGCACAATACACCGTCTGCTTTATACAGTTCACGTTGATGTTTGACAATAGATCCTGGTGGAAATAAATTATCCCCATACCATCTAAGAAATAATGTAAGAAAATTATGTCATTATATTAATTTAAAGAATAATTATTCTTGATTCTTACAATTGAGATGGAATATGATTTGGTCTTAATCTTGTCCAGCTTCCTAAATGACAGGCAACTTTATGTAAACTGTCTGAGAAATCTGGACAAAATGCTCTGCTTAGAAGTAACGAAAAAATTATCAACCAGCAGAGAATAAGATGCTGTGAAACCCAATACAGGTCATAGTGAACATAGGGCTAGAAAAATATTTCAAAAAAAAAAATTCGATTAGGATTCAATTATGAGGAACTACTATATCTAATTGATGCCAAATTACCTGTGCAAAACACATAGGTATGAATGTAGCGTNAAAAAAATATTTCAAAAAAAAAATTCGATTAGGACTCAATTATGAGGAACTACTATATCTAATTGATGCCAAATTACCTGTGCAAAACACATAGGTATGAATGTAGCGTAGTAAGATATGATAGTTGACATACAAAGAACTTTCCGTAGACGACAGTTGAATTCCAAACGAAGTGACTCAACTTGATCTCTGATGGTAGTTGCTTCATTACTACATATATGATAAGGAAGGGATTCTGGTGAATCGACCTCTTCCATTTCCCATAAAGATTGTATAGAAAATCCATATACGTAAGTATAGAGAAATATACTGAAAAGAAATTACTGAATTAGATAAAAGACTAAAATGAAATAAGATTCTGTAGATTTTAGATTATATATTACTTATTTACTTACGGCATGAAGAGGTAAAGAATATGAAGGAATGATTTCCTTTCTTTCCAAAAATAAAATGAAGTAACGAATATCCAAGAGACCATATGAATTGTAAGAATAAATTGAAGGAGACGATGTGTAGAGCTAGGCATTAGAGACTTCAGCATCAAGTAAGGAAGTCTTCGAAATAAAACAGCAAAAATGAATGCTATAATCTTGAAGTCAATCAAATGAAAATTCTAAAGAAAAAAAAAATTTTTTTTGTTTTTTTTTTAACTTTCGCTTTTTAGGATTCGAAGTACACTAGTAATGCCTAGTTATTATAATTTCTTACCACACCGGAAGAATTGAAGCTCTGAGGTAACCACCAAACAGTTCTGTACAAATGTACAAACTGAAGTGCAGTGAAGAGTGCGACATGAAGGCACAAGATTAGTTCGAACACTTCAGTTGACTCTCTAGGTAAATTAGGAATCCTTATGTGTTTCACATCGTACACTATAAATCTAAATATAAAGAATTCTAAATAATTAATTTATAATACCAGAGTTGTTATGTGTAGAGTTTGGAGTAGGATCTTGTAAAGTACCATGTACAACCGAAAAATTTAGGTTGGAGTCGGACGGTTTTAGTAGTGTTACCTCTCATCTTGGACAGGACTCACAACTGGATAGACCAGATTTTGTTTCGACGAAATTGTTCTGCCCAATCGTCTCCCTCCTGCCATTATTCTCTCAAACAGAATCATTCAATCTGAAAATTTCAAAGATCAAAAAAAAAACATTATTTTTAAATTAAAGCAAGTTTCTACTAAAACAGGAGAGAAATGTGAAATTAAATTACATTTGCCTTACGAATAAACCAATCATAGGGTTAGAAGATAAGTCGAAGAGACTCCCCGCTTCGTTTGTTAGATTAAAGCGATTCAAACTAATTAAGAATTGAGATTAAGCCGAATGTTAATCACAATCGATGACGTCCCCACACACATCATCTCAAAATGATGTCACGGAGAGCATAATATCCTATATCACCACCACCACCACCACCACCTTCCTTCGTTACCAACGGGCATCCACCGTGCACCGCAATTTACACGTTATTACATTCTTTTGTAAGAATAATGCTTTCCATGACTCCCACTTTGGTCTGACTCGTGACAACCTTCATTTAGAGTTCCTATGGACTTTAGTATCGCTAATAAGTTACACAGGAAATTGTGCGAAAAGTACAACTTTTCATTATTTTTCACACTTGACCTACCTATCATTTGTATTAAACAGATTTAAATCTCTATAGTGAACACATTTTTAAATAATACATAAATAGAGTTTTGTGCCAAGCTATTAGGTGTTTCCATTGCGCATTCCCATTAATACCTAAGCTATCTAACAAAGGAAACAGTGCAAAAAAGTTTAAAAAAAAAATTTCTTGAATAATTTATCTAAGTATGACCTACCTAAGAATTTGGATAAACAAGAGCTAAATTGCGGAAGTGAAAACATTTTTAAATAGCACTTAAATAGAGCTTTGTGGTAAGCTATATTCGAGGTATTTCTAGCCTTTAATAGCGNCGGAAGTGAAAACATTTTTAAATAGCACTTAAATAGAGCTTTGTGGTAAGCTATATTCGAGGTATTTCTAGACTTTAATAGCGAAGCTATACAGGAAATAGTGCGAAAAGTTAAATTTTCTTGATATTTCCTGCTTGACCTAATTATTGACTATTTTTTTAGGATTAGGATTTGGATTAAACATTAATTGAATTTCTAAAAGTGAAAACATTTTGAAATAGCTCATTAAATAGAGCTTCGTGGCAAGCTATATTTGGGGTTCCCCTGGCCTTTAGAAGGTTATTACTTTTTCTACTAGTGAGTGGTGACTGGGACCTTCAATTACATAAATTATAAAAATTACATAAATTACATAAATTACATCAAATAAATAATACTAATTTTATGCAAGTTTAACGTTTGTCTTCGTTCATTCTCCTTTGTCATCCTCATTTTGCCCAGATTTGGACAATTGTACCTTGGTTTGTNTAACGTTTGTCTTCGTTCATTCTCCTTTGTCATCCTCATTTTGCCCAGATTTGGACAATTGTACCTTGGTTTGTGTAAAAGACAAGGCGGGAAACGATGGAAAATTGTTGCATAACTCAACTCATAAACTTTTTAACTTTGTGATTTTTAGTTTTTTTTTTAAGTTTTATTTCAATTTCAATTGAATTGATTGTTTTAGTAAAGTTAATTGTGTCATTGCATTATTNTAACGTTTGTCTTCGTTCATTCTCCTTTGTCATCCTCATTTTGCCCAGATTTGGACAATTGTACCTTGGTTTGTCTAAAAGACAAGGCGGGAAACGATGGAAAATTGTTGCATAACTCAACTCATAAACTTTTTAACTTTGTGATTTTTAGTTGTTTTTTTTAAGTTTTATTTCAATTTCAATTGAATTGATTGTTTTAGTAAAGTTAATTGTGTCATTGCATTATTGGTTAGTAAGTGAATTGACAATTGGCAGTACGCAGTAGTTAGAAAAATGAGAACCAAAAACCACCTTACAAAGTACCATTCACGTAGCCGTGTGTCAACATCCAATTTTTGAAGTCTATGACCTTTTTGCATCCGAGAGTAAGTGGCATTATCAATACACTCTGGTTTCTGACTAGAACCATAAATTATCTTATTTATTACACTCTAGACAGGTGATGAGGAAGTTGGATTTTATCTTATCAATATATTTATTGAAACAAGATTTATTGAGTTATACACTGCTGTAGTCTGGATGTAGAACTGTAGAAGTG
Organism: Holacanthella duospinosa; assembly: GCA_002738285.1. NCBI lineage: Eukaryota > Metazoa > Arthropoda > Collembola > Poduromorpha > Neanuridae > Holacanthella > Holacanthella duospinosa. The sequence goes on along the minus strand of NIPM01000005.1, from coordinate 832,891 downwards.
CCTAGCTTGGAAACAATTAAGAAATTTTACCCACACGAGAAATGGAGGAATCTTTGACACTGTCCACATTACAACTGCTTCAACCGGAACTAATGAGCACGGATTTACTTCGAGCCATCCTTCAAGAGGTATAAAGTTATATTATCTTTATATAATCATATCTGTATTTCTTCTCTAAAACCCATTTACGTATCAAATTGAGTTTAGCGAGGAGCTGCAATAACAATGGCGCACAACCGAGAATATTTAGTTCAATTATATGACAAGCTGGTTCTTCCAAAACCTAAAAGACTTCTAAATCCACAGAAAAGAACGACGCAGAAAATATTGGAACAGTTAGGCGGATGTTGTAACTTAGAATCCCTACAGCCTGCATCAAACAATCAACCTCAGCCAAAAGAGTCACAATCAAATTTCCTTGGATCCTCATTGTTAGGGTCACAAGTGCATGTAATTTCGACTTCAATCCCAGTATCCTTAAAACGTCGAGTAGCGATTGATGAAGTAGAGGTCGTTCCGTCGAAGCGAATCAATGTCATTACATGGCCATGATATGTTTACAGGTTGTTTATAATAGGATAGCCTAAATAGTATCCTTTATATTTAAATGTGATACAGTTTACAGTGATGGTGTTGTTTACTCATAAAATTTTTGTTACTTTTGGAATCGACTAGAGATTTATCTAATTACCTAAAACTAAATCCTAAAGTTTCACACATGAAGAGATTAACCAATTTCTTCAACTACAAATTTAAGTTGAAGTATTAATGAATTTCAAAAACATTACATTTTTACATACAGAACTATGAGAAAGTGTCTGTATTGACTGTTTAAGAGCGTTAACAACACACTGGAGTATTCTTAGACGGTGAATTGTAAATTTGCCTAGGCTAAATAATTAAGTTGGAAGTCCTTTTGAACTTAACATCATTCCAAAATGAGGAAGCAATTTACGTGAGTTTATGTTAGACTTGAGTGAGCTCTTCATCGATTTTTGTAAGTGACCAGACTTCATTGGCTGCTAGAATCAAACAATGAAAGTAAACTAGAGTACTTAGGCTGGTTTATGATGACTTACCAAATTGTTTCATCCGTGGTAAATCCGCTGCTTGCATTGTAAAAATACATTGGGTTTCTTTTTATAAAAACTGAAGAAGGCTAAGCTCCCACCTGCCAATTTCCCATTTAAATAGTTGAGAAACATGCATGCAGAAGAAACATTCCAGGAGAACAAATATCTATGCTAAGTTAGTAAGAATCTATGCTATATTTAAAAGGGATCTACACTAAGCAAAGATTTAGCAAATGACTCACTCTCAAAAGGAGATGTGGTGCCAAACTGGCCGCCATTAAGATCCTTACTTTCAAGCAGCATTGGGTCTGCCTCTGTTGCTTCCTTTGGATGAGAGGATTGAATGTAAGTTCCATTTGACACAGGAAGTGTAAGGGTGTCACTAACCTACAAGTAACAAGAAAAATATATCAAAATCCGTAACTTAAAATGGTAAAGTTTCATTTGACCGACCCAAGCTGATTTTGTATAGTTTGTTGTCGCTGAATTGTCATTTCGACTATTGGTTAAGTCGCATGAGTATACATAAATATGTAGCTACAGTGGTTACATATTGCTAGTGTTTACCTGAATTAGTTTCCTCACAACATCTCTTCCTATGATGTGATCGAACATAGTACTCAGAAATTCATCGGACATAATCGTCAATCTGGAAGTAAAATATAATTTTGAATACATGTGCACATTAAGGACACAATGAAATTTAGTCCAAGAATCATAAGAATGAAAAGTTGCCTCAATTTGTCTCGATGCCAGACTAGAATTTTGCTCTCTTCCACTGCGGTAATCGTGACCTAGACAATTAAGTTGACGTTTTTTCAGTGGAGACTGACAAGGATTTTAAATAAGAAACAAGAAATTTTCAGAAAATAAGTATTTGAAATTTTCTGGGCTCCCACATTTCATGTTAAGTTATAGTTTCTTTCTCTCAAAAGAATTTTTTTTTTTTTGAGCGAAAGATGCAATTAATCTGGGGAGCTTCGACCGGAAATGAGAGACCGAAATTTCGCAAACACTACCTGAAATAATTCATCCGTCGAAACTCCAAAGTCTGGCAAAAGAAAATAGTTATAAATTTTAGTATTTATTCAGAATCAACAGAACCGACTCTTAACAACTCAATGACCTTGGAAATACCAACAACTTCGCTGCCGAAACCCTGGTGGATCAAATTAAAATTTTTAACAACCTTCAACTCTAATACACAGATCATCCTATCCCTGTAAATAAGTTTAACGTTTTATAGTCATATACAAATCGATCAACGAAACAAGTTAATCAAATTATTTCTATCAACTGCATCAATAATTGATCAACGAACGAATTGTATGTTTTGTTAATGTTAAGAGTCGGTTCTATCACTTGACTTAAGTTTGACTGTCACTTTAAACATATTTAAAATATCTTACATTCAGGCGAGTCTATGAATTGAAAGGGAAGAATAATGTGAAGTGGCCGTCCTTGTTGAGAAACAAGAAGTCTAAAAAAAAAAAAAATTTTTTTTTTAATGAATTCTTGCCGAAGATAATTGATTAGAAAATCCTACCTTCCCGAGAGTAATAACCCCAAACTGTCAACTCTATATAAAAAAAAAATCAAAATTTATAAAAAATTTACAAAACGACAAAACAAAGAGATTATATCGTACAGTCTTACCTTGTACTTTTCTCTACAGAATAGGGAGCATTTGGCAACAGAATGCGTGTAGTCTTCTTACAACTAAGGATTTTATTAAATTGATCTCTGGTTATACGCAACTTCTCAAAGATATGCTTATACACCTAAATCAACATTAAAATTGAGAATGAAATAACCTGACAAATAAATACCACTATAAAATTATAGGGTGTGGTATAACTTTAATAAATGACTCAATCCAATAATCTTACCTGCTCTAGTTCTTTGGAATAGGATTGACAAGCAGATTTACATATTCCTCCCATAAAGTAACTTGTATTGAGGACAAGATGGACGGCGGCCCAGATAACCATATCCAAAGACATGATTACAAAATAACCGAATGTGAATAAGGATAGAGCGTAACCAATACCACAGAAACGTACGGCCTTTCGTTGATTTGGTAATAGGAAAATGATTAAAAGGAAGAATTGTGAAAGCTGGAGTGAGATGTGGTGTATAGGTGTCCAGTCTATAAACAATCCAGGACTCAGTATCCATGCAAAAAGTCCTAATCTTTCACCTTCAAGGAGAAGACTTGAATTGACAAATCTTGAGCAAGGACCATTTTTACCAAAGATGGTAACATCATCATAATTGCTACTAAAAAAATCCTCTTCATCTCCGCCATTCATTGTTGTAATGAAGGCTTTCTTCAGCATCAGCTTCAATCTAATTCAATCAGACTTAAACTTTCACGACTACTATTACTCTTTACGTCCCCTTACAACCATTTCACAGTATAGAAATTAAGTAATTATACTTGACTGATTGATTCATACACTAAACACTACTGAACCCTTACAAACAACTTACGTACTAAAATAAATAAATCAAACTGATTTTTTTTTTATTTGATAAGAATTTTTCTGATCTTACTAAAAGGCACCCCACACCACTTTGATATGGGCAACAGTAGGGCTCAACAAAACTAAAAATTATTATTACAATTGAATGGGTTATGGGGATTAAAATTTAAAATTTAAAATTTAAATTTAGCCACTTTCGAACAATTTGTGGGTAGGAGTAAGGCAACGTCTGCTTCATGCTACAGTGCAATAAAAGGCAGCCCTTAATACAGCCTAACGCCCGATTTATACTTAATGTCATTCGTCCTTCATTCGAATGAAATGCAGTATGATTGATGAATTTTGTAACAAATTTTGCAAAAATCTTAATTGTCAAGGTAAATTAAACTGGAAATTTTTTTTGCAAACTTCATCAATCATACTGTATTTCATTCGAAGGAAAGACGAATGACATTAAGAATAAATTGGGCGTAAAGTTCTTAGGTTGTTAAGTTGTTATGTTCAATGGGCCGTTTTTGTTGGGCTGTAAGATGAAGCGGTGGCTATCTTATTTTAACCCAAATTGTGGCTCTATATGATTTTATTTTTGTATTCTTATTTTTTAATATTATACCTTATCTAAATAAAATAGAAATAAAAAATAAACTTTAAATTCAAAATTATCTTAAAGAATAATAATTCTAGAGAATAATCCTTACAAAATTTAAACAAGTTCTGGCAATATGGTTGATCATATTCATTTGGATTCAATCATATAGTCAAGATTTGAAACTTACTTTCATTGGATCGGCTCTGTGGCACAATTGATAGTGTTTAAGGTATTTAGGTCGTCTAATTCAAAGATATGGGATCGTCTCCCATGAGAAACAAAATTTTATAAAGAATAATTTCTGTTTTAAACCTTGGCGAATGAATTCGTTCCTTCCTTGTGACATTGCAACATCACAACCTTATAANTATCCCATGAGAAACAAAATTTTATAAAAATAATTTCTGTTTTAAACCTTGGCGAATGAATTCGTTCCTTCCTTGTGACATTGCAACATCACAACCTTATAATTGGACTACTCTCTGCCCATACCAAAGTGGTGTAATGTATAGGGTGTAGTTTTCAAATTTTCTAGACTTTTAGAAGGAGTAAAGAATTTTGATTGGTTATTGAGAATGAAAACAAAAACTTGACATAATTTTAAATCTCAAAAATCCCGCTAATTTTATTTTATTTTGAAGAAATTAGGGGTACTTTGAATCTGTCGATATCCTTGACTTGAGTCAAAGTGGAATAAATTAATAAAGCATTATTTAAACGCATAATTTAAAAAATTTTGAATTTTAAAATTTTAAAATTAGAAAAAGTTAACTAAATGAAAACTTTAAGTAAAAATGTAAAATTATTTCTTATTGTTGTTATAAATTTAAATAAGTCTGTTGGAATTTTAATTTTAATCATAAAAATGGTAAGTTTGAACTATAACACTTGAAAATTTGTGATGTAGGAGGGATTTCCTGTCAAATATAAATTTAGTAAATTTCTCATGAAATTGAAACCCAAACCGGAAATGAGAGAAAGTTATAAAAAGAAAGTGCCTGAAGTAACTTTCTGACTCAAGCGGAATTAAAAATTTGACAGGAATTTCCTTGTTAGAATATTAAATTAAAATTATGATATTTTTTTTTTTTTTTTTCGTCACGAAAATTTTTTTTAATAAACTGTAAATACTCTTGGATCCCATCTTCTGTAAACTGTTCCTCGTACTTTCCCTTCTTCGTCGTACTTTCTCTCCAAATCTCCAAGTGTATGCAGTTGAGATAATGTCTATGGAAAAATAAAATAAAATAAAAAAAAGAGGAAATTGAAAAAAAAAATCCCTTCCGATGCTCATCTTTTTTTAAAATTCATTGACAGAGACACAGAGTTTATAAATTTTAATAAACATACCACTTGATAAAATAGACAATTTGATGGATTCTCGTCACTTGCATCAGGACAATTTTTTACCTAATAAATATATTAAATCATAAATTAGATAAATTAAAAATACACTAAGAAAGATAGTAATTTTTTCTACAGTTACATAATAACTTAAATAACTTAATGTATTTGTATTGAATCTTGTATTTTATAAAAACTCAAAAAAAAAAAAAACTCAAAAAAAAAAAAAAAAAAAAAATTTTTTTTAATTAGAATTTTAAATTAATTAACTTACTCCATCACAAAGTTCGAATTCTTCCAAACAACTGTACTTCCCACGATGTGGAAAAGGACAAAAATATTTTAGTTGTCCGTCTTCTGATCGCCCACATTCTAAAATAAAACAATAACTTTCACTAACTTTTATAAATTAACAAAAAAAAAAAAAAAAAAAAAAAACCTAAGGATGCGTTTAATTAGGTAGTTTAGTTGAAAAGAATAAAGAAACTATTTATAAAAAATAATAAGTTGTTTTTTCTCATTAATGAATCTAAAAATAATTTACACTTTTATGTTATGTAACATCTAAAGGGATGTCGGTTTGTTTTTAAAACTAAAAAGTCTACAAAAGTTTTTAAATGGGAGAAAGTAAAGTGAAAGTTTTAAACCGTTGTTTATCTTAAATTAAACCAAACTAACACAACTCATTTTTTATTTTTTTTTTTATTTATTTACAAAAAAAAAAAAAAAAAAAAAAATTAAAAATTTTTTTTAAAAAAAAAAAAAAAAAAAAAAAAAATGAAAATTTATTTTAAAAACTATACACTACAAAATTAAAGCTTTTTATCTTCATTCGTACGTAATGCATACATTGTTTTCAAAAGTGCTTTATTTATTTATTTTTTAAATAAAAATTGAAAAAGACTAAACAATAAAAGGATTAATTTTCACTTTCCGAATCTTTTTGAAAATGAAACATTTGATTATTTTTTTTTTTTTTGCTTTCATCTTATAAAGGGAAAGGTACTCAAATTACCAATTTGAATGACGCGTGGAGTCAAGAAAGACCAACTAACAATGATAACAATTGAATTAATAGTGAAAGTTCTGTCTATTATTCTCAAAAAAAAAAAATTATTTGAAAAAAAAGTTATAACATAACATAAGTAAAGGTGGTAATACAGTAGGTGTGGTATGGTAACAAAAGTTACAATAGTTCGTTTAACTTAAGTAAAAAAAAAATAATTTATCTTGTACTTAATAAAGTAATGTCCGATTGTGTATTGATTTACATTGCTTCCTTAAAGTAACTCCAAAGACCCGAATTTTGGTTCTTCATGACCATATTTATTAAGATAAATGACTAAAAAGAAATTTTTTTTTTTTTTTTTTTTTTTTTTTTTTTTTTTACAAATTATGGTGTTTTTTGAAACTTTTCCTGATTTATAAAAAAAAAAGTTTTTTTTTAGTATCAGGTATAGTGTGACTTCGGATATATAGTGAAACATTTCAATCGTAGGGAATTACTCCAGTGGGACTTTAAGACACATAATTAATTAAAAAATACATTTTAAAAATACACTACATGTAATCAGTTATCGGTAAATCGGTTATAGTGTAGATTCTCAAATTTTTTAGATTTTTATTTTTTTTTAAATTCATTTAAAATAGAAAATAAAATAAAAAATGAAAGCAAGAATTAGAAATGCGATGAAGAATTTTTTTTTTCGGACTTTTTTTGACTTTATAAAAAATCAAAAAAAAAAATTTACATGACCCTTACCTCCAGTTTGAATTCTTATTCTAGATGGAAAATTAGGATCCAAATGAATTGGATATCTTTTGTTTCTTGTTTTCTCTTCCATAGCGTCAAATTTTGGTAAAAGTTCAATTGATTCTTCTTTCTCTTCCAAATCATCATAGTCATCTTTACTAATTATCAATCTACTCCTCACTGGCACTGAGTAAAATAAAAAAATAAAAGTAAGGAGGAGACTCAAACTAAAAAAAGTGAAAGTACTATTTTTGGATGATACCATATTCTTTTTTTTGTTTTTGTTTTTCTTTTTTTTTTCTTCTTAAATTTCTTACTTTTCTTTAAAAAAATAACAAAGAAAAGAAAATTGGAAGAGAAGTTATCGGGTGAGAAGAAAAAGTTAAAATGTTGAAATGTAGAGGGTGAGATCATTTATAGAACTTTCTCGCCTACATTTCATTACAACTGTCGCCTGTTGCTTTCTTTTTCTTTTTTTTTTTTATTTTACTTGCGCAAAGAGTATAAATTTTGACTTTCTCTTTTACTAAAATAATCTTACTTGGGTTGACATGGATCGCTGTGATTTTCAAATTTTTTTTTTTTTCTAAATTTACATCATCTAATGTAACTATTTATAAGAATGATTCTGTAGAAAATATTTGAAAAGTTATAACTTCAAGAACTCAAGTTTTTTGTTACTTGGATTATTTTTCACTAGTCTCCATTGAATTGGAATTTACTCATCGAGTTTAATTTATTAACTAAAATCAGATATTTTAGTTACGGAAAAAAGCTACAATTTGTCAAGTTGACAACTAAGGAATTTATTAGTTAAAGAGAAGAAAGTTTTAGTTTAAGAGTTATTTTATTAACTCATTGGAAGAATGAATAAAATTGTTCAACCAATAGGAACAAATCAATACACAACTTTCTCCAATGTAAAGTTCCTATAGAGAGAAAGTTTTCAAATGTACAGAGTGGTTCATACTTTTTTTTTTTTTTTTTTTTTTTGGGGGGGGNGGGTGTGACAAGTGAAAGTCAACAATAGAAAGTAACAATAAGTAAAAATATGAAATAAAGAAAAGATATATTTTTTTTTTAATAATCTTTATTAATGTAAGAAACAATGAGTTTTTCATTGTCATTGGTTCCATTAAAAATTGGCCAATAAGAAGCAGCCAAATGAAAGATGATGCTATTGAAAAACAAACCTAGGGTTATAATTCTTACATTGTTACAAAATGACTTGTTAAATTTTGTTGGTTTTGAGTTTATTATTGTTTTGTTGCATTGCATTGTTGTTTTGTTTTTGAATTAGTTTATTTATACTGATTAGTAGTTTTTTTTTTTGTTTGTTTTTTTAATTTTGTTTTGGCGAGCTTTGTGTGTCAATTTTTTTTTTTTGGTGTGGGCGTTTTGTGTTCCTAAAATGACTTTTATAAGAAAATAATCATAAAAGATCATTTTTGGGCGTGGGTTTAAAAAAAAAATGAAAGAGTAATTTATTAGACGTATTTTTATTTTATTTCTCCCATCATCTGTAGAAGCTTATTTATGATTCTACAGCTTAACCAAAGAATGTGATGTGAACAATAAATATTTCCAAGAATTCATGAATTAACCTATTAAATCCTTTTGGTTTTTAAGCTCTTTTTTAAGAATTTTCTCACATTTTCGATGAATTCGGATTATCTTGTTTCTTAATCATTGTTCGTCCTTTGACTTGGAGAAAGTTAAGTCTTTCCGGAGTCGGAGTAGGGGTAGTAGTATTTCTTAAAGAAGATTTTCTTTTCATAACTTTTTCTTTTCTTTCTTGAACACGGAGTCTCAAATCAAGTTTTTGTACATGAAGTGTAAGATCAAGTATATTTTCACTTCCTGTTGTAGGTCTAGGAGTTGAAGTAGATGTTTCATTTGTCGATAAAGAATTTGCAGATGATTGATTTGAGTTCTGGTCTAGAAAATTTCTTCTCTTGAGATGAAATCTAGTGAAAGTTGTATCATCAGTTTGAGTACTAACACATTTTTTACGACTAGTACCAACTATTGTTGACTCAACCTCATCGACACCAACTACTATTATTGAATCAACTTCATCGACACCTAGTACTATTGTTGAATCAACTTCATCGACACTAAGTACTACTGTTGAATCAATCTCATCGACACCAACTACTCTTGAATCAACCTCAACCTCACTACCAACAACTACTAAATCAACCTCATCAATCCCACCACTAACTATTGTTGAATCAATCCCATTAACATCAACTACTGTCGAATTTGTAGTACTCGTACTACTTATTACTTCTGTTTTCCCAACAATCAAACTTATTAAACTTAAAGACTCATCAGATGAACTTTCTTCATCTTTCTCACCAAAATAATTTATACTAGGTATCAAACTTGATGTATTAGAACAAGACTCTGATGGTTCCTCATCTTCAGTTTCACTAACAAAAGATTTAACTTTCACTTCTTCAACTTTCTCCATCTCTATCATTTGATCATTCAAAGACTCAACATTTACATCATTCGTTGATGTCAATTCTTCAATATCATTTTCTAACACATCAAGAATTTGAATTATTTCATTCTCATTGTTGAAAACTGGCCATTTTGGTTTCTTGTCACTACCAACAATGTCAAGAGTTGGGTTTGAATTTGAAGGAATCAAAATTTCAAAATTGGAGGACGTGGTAATGGTGGAAGACACTTGAGTATTGATAGAAGACGCAGGAGTCTCGACAAGAATTATTTCTTCTTCAACAATAATATTCTCAATATCATTCTTAATCCCTTTGTCATTGTTGAGAATATTTTCATTATTTTCATCACTATCATTATTATTATCATTCTTGTCTCTCTTCTCTTCTTCTTCTGGTTTATTAGTACTAGTAACATATTTTTTATCTTCTAATAGTAGTACTTGATTAGGAACTTCCAAAAGTGAAAGTACATTTAACTCAATCCCATTATTACTCTTTTCAGTTCTAATGTGTTGGTTTTCATTTTCAAAAGATTTAACAGATTTAACTTGTTCAAAAATCTCAGTCTTACTAATTTCATTATTTTTCTCATCATCCTTAATTTTTAAATTATTTGATTCCAATGGATCAGATTTCAAAGATTTGTGGAGAAGACCTTCTTGAGAGAAAATTGAAACTTTGTTTTTAGTATCCTCTTCCACTGAATCCAGTGAATCCACTTTTATCAAACTTGAGTCAGTTTGGTTAAAATCTGTTTGACTTTCTCTTTGATGAAATTCTGTGGGTGGGATTGTTGAGATTGAATGTATTGTTTTTCCAAATTCAGTCCCTACTTTAAATCCTGGGAGACGAATCTTGACTAATTCATGAAATTCTTCATCTGATCTTGTAATGAATTTTTGTATTATAATATGACCTGTGAGGTGCTCGAGTTCTTCAAATAATTGTTTTTGGTTCGTTTTGGATATATTTGTAACTATTGGTGAAGTAGCACGGTCTTGAGTTTGAATTAGAAATTTTTTAGACCTTCTTCTACTCCCACTAGGCTCAATTTCATTTTCTAAATAATCCTCAAATTTAAAACTCTCAAGATCATCTTCAGTTTGAGTGGATTCATTTTCAATATCTATAGGAAGAGTGAGTGTTCCACGGTCCATCGTTTCTGTACTCAGGTCTTCTTTTATACTAAAATCAATGAGAAAACTTTGAGTAAATATTAGTAAAGTAAAATAATTAATTTTTTATGAATAATTATTATTTACCTAGTTCCAATAAGAGAGTGTTTGGGCATATTTTTAAAGTCAAAGACCCAAGGTATGCTGCTACTATTCCTTCCTGATGACTCGTCCTCTGATACAACTTTCACTTTTGAATTTTTTCTTCTAGGAACAGTACATTGTGTATTGAGGTAGAAAGATATAGGTCTAAAAAATTTTTAATTGCATAAATTTTGAATAAATTTTCATAAATTTGGCATAAATTTGGCATAAATTTGGCATAAATTTGGCATAAATGGTAGCATAACACCCTAATTTTAGGTTAAATTTTGAAAATATATTGTTGAAAACCAATAAATTGTTAGAAAAGCTCTCACTCTAACATATTCTATCACTTTAGAATTAGATTGACCAAAAAAAAATAGACAATTTTATTAGTTTCATAACAAAATTGTTAACTGATATGGTAAAACTTCATTACTTTAAACAAAAAAATTTATAAAAATTGTATCCGACCTACTTTATTTAATAATAGTTCAAGATTATCCGCACTGTTCTGTATAGTCCAGTCCACACATACTCTCAACTTACCTTATCAAAACTCATAGACTCACTCATCAAAGTCAAAGTACACAAATTTTTACTAAAAATCCNGACCAAAAAAAAATAGACAATTTTATTAGTTTCATAACAAAATTGTTAACTGATATGGTAAAACTTCATTACTTTAAAACAAAAAAATTTATAAAAATTGTATCCGACCTACTTTATTTAATAATAGTTCACGATTATCCGCACTGTTCTGTATAGTCCAGTCCACACATACTAGTCTCAACTTACCTTATCAAAACTCATAGACTCACTCATCAAAGTCAAAGTACACAAATTTTTACTAAAAATCCTNTCTCAACTTACCTTATCAAAACTCATAGACTCACTCATCAAAGTCAAAGTACACAAATTTTTACTAAAAATCCTACCTAAATCTCCATTTTATAACACTTTATCTAAAGAATTTTATTGGCAAAAGTTTAACCTGTCAAAAACATAAAAAAAAAAAAAGAAAATGATCATTAAATGAATGAAATAAATCTATGGAGAAAGTCAGTGAAGCTTCGGATGTAATTTACAAGCAGTTAGACTTAAACTAAATTGAGGGGGTCTCTGAACTTAATTTAAATTGCAAAAATTTATGAGATAGAAAAATAGATTAGAATTTGTTAGAAAATTATAGTGATTGGAGAGAGTTAAAGAGAAATTTACCCACCTTCTTGTTGATTTTTGGAGAAAATTGACGAAAGTAGTTCTCGAATCACTGTGTTTTGGTAAATGTTGGAAAAGTGGCAGTGACGAGGCCCATGGACGGACAACATCAATACTTTCTCCTCGCACCTTTCTCTCCATCGAGACTTTTTCTATCCTCCTAACAATAAGCCTATACTCTCTCCCTTCATCGATCTTAATCCTACTTTCTTAGCCTTAACTACAACTTTTCGTGATTCAATTACTATCAAACCAAAGAGAAAAACTACAAGAGTCAATAACCTTATGTACTAATTCATTCCTGACTCCATTCTCTCATGTATTTCCTTTTTCAAACGATACTTTCTCTTGTCAAATTGAAACAAAAGAAACCTTTTAATAATCCTACCACATTTGTGACAACCCTAATCAATTTAAGAGCTCTGTCACATCACATCATCCTCCTATCAATTTTTATTTATTTCNCATTTGTGACAACCCTAATCAATTTAAGAGCTCTGTCACATCACATCATCCTCCTATCAATTTTTATTTATTTCCTTTAGTCTTATTATTCAATTTGTATTATTGAATAATTTTTGGTTAGACATGGAAATCAATTGGATACTCATTTCCAATCAATCAATCAATCAATCAATAATTTCATATTGATTCGNCTTAGACATGGAAATCAATTGGATACTCATTTCCAATCAATCAATCAATCAATCAATAATTTCATATTGATTCGTACTGATTTTTTTGGTCTTAAAAACTTGGAGAAGAAAGTAACTTATTTCTCTGATGTTGAAACTTATGTGTTATGTGTTATGTGTAATGTGTAATGTGTACTGTGTAATATAGTGTCCCAATGCCTTACTTTCACTTTATTTGAGAATCTTCTTCATTGTCCAAGTATTGGCTAAATACTGGATACATGGTACCAAGTTACACCGATTTTTCTCATGATTTACAAAACTGCGTGTGGTTTTTTATATTTATTAAGGCCATGAGATGATGAAGAAATGGTTATTATTATTAATGAATTGAAAAATAAAATCGATCATTGTTTTGATGCCAAAAAAAAGTGTGCAATTTTTGGAGGATTTTGGCACTTTGGAACACTTTCTCTTTAATCAATGAGTGAAAAAAAGCTTTCTCTTATTCTCTTTTTAGTATACTTTCGTTATTTACCTTTTTTTTTTTTACTTTCTCCTGTGTGTTTGAGCGTATGAATTTGTAACAAAAAACAAACGACTTAACTATATATAAAAAAAAAAAAAAAAACAGTACGAAAATTGCATAGTTAACAGGTAATAATAGTAGTTAGTTCGTGGAACCTTTGGATTTAGCCCCTGACTGGATATAGATATTCTATAGGTGGACCCTTATCCCTTTTAGTACTTACTCGGACTATCCCTTGAACATTTTTATCCTGTTTGAGCTTCCTTGCTAGTTCCACAACATATTGTGGAACAGGAGATGCTCTGATTGGCTTACCTCTTACTGGCGTCATCATTGTTGGTGTAATTGGAATTGGTCTATGAAACTTAATATCAGGTTTCTTATCTATTCGTTTATTTACAGATTGTTGATCTGGATTTGCCACGTTGAGTCGTATTCGTGACCCTGAAGTTTGTTGTTTCTTATCTTTTTCTTGTTGTTGAGCTTCTAAAAAGTCCTTACGAAATTCTTCAGGAATATCATCTTTATCTAATTCAGATTTGATAAGAGATGCAATGTCAGGATCAATTCCTGCTGGTAGTTCAAAATTTGAAAATCCTAGGGAACTATCTCCATTTCCTTTCACTACTAGAAAAAAAAAAAGAAAAAAAAAACGTTAACACGGATATAAATTGTGAATTATCAATTAGGTATTAGAAACAGCTTTGTAAATTGTAATAGTACCAGTAGTTGTTTGTTGTGGCTGATTATAGGGTTGTTGATGTTGATGTTGCTGAATTTGAATCTGTTGATGATGTGGTACAGGAGCAGGTAAGTGTTGGAGTTGTGGTATTGAACTAGGTTGAAGTTGTTGTTGCGGTATCGGGCTCGGTTGATGTTGGTAGAATTGTTGATGCTGGATTTGTACCTGCTGGTGATGTGATTGCGGTACAGAATTACTTGCTTGCACCTGAAACTGTTGCTGTTGTTGTTGTGGTTGAGGTTCATGCCCTGGACCTTGTGGTTGAATTTGTTGTTGAAGTTGTAGTAATTGTTGTTGTGAATGTTGTTGATAGGCTATTGTAGGTTGTGGTTGTGCTGTTGCAAAATATTGCTGGAGTTGTGACAAACTTTTGAAATTGTTTGGATTCTGTATTCAAAATAATTAATTTATACGANCAAAATATTGCTGGAGTTGTGACAAACTTTTGAAATTGTTTGGATTCTGTATTCAAAATAATTAATTTATACGATTTGAATATGTTAAAAGGGAGTAAATATTTACTCAAGAAAGTACTTAAGAGTCAAAACGTTATCATGACTCATCTTTACCTGTATCAATTGTTGTGTAGGATAACTAAGTTGAGGTACTGAAGCAATTTGTNCAAAATATTGCTGGAGTTGTGACAAACTTTTGAAATTGTTTGGATTCTGTATTCAAAATAATTAATTTATACGACTTGAATATGTTAAAAGGGAGTAAATATTTACTCAAGAAAGTAGTTAAGAGTCAAAATGTTATCATGACTCATCTTTACCTGTATCAATTGTTGTGTAGGATAACTAAGTTGAGGTACTGAAGCAATTTGTGGAGGTAGAGCTGCTTTTACAAGGTCATCTGAAAGTTCCGGTGGTTTGATAACCGCTGCAATATCCTTCATATTCCCTTTCTGCTTAAAAAACTGTGAAGATGGAATAATTTCAATTGCTGGATCATTTGAGTAATGACTTTTATGGCTATGTGGTTTAATTGCCATTCGAATTGCATCTGGACTTAGGTCATGATATGACTGAGGTTTCCTACCATCCTCAGCATTGAAATGTGTAGAAATAGCTGGACTAATTTCATATTCATTCTGTGATGGTTTTTTGTTGTTATAGTAAATATTTGTTAAGAATTCGGAAGTAGATGTCTTCAGAGGTGTATTAGACTCAACTACGGTAGTAAAAGAACAAAAGAATTAATTAACTAAGGTCTCATTAAATCCACGTTTTCATTAGTAGTCAATACAGAACCAATCAAATCAATTCAAGCTTACCATCCTTTGTACTACTACCATGGGAATAGTAATTTTCTTTAATACTTGGTCTCGAGTAATGAGAATTTCCATATCGAATACTACTACCCGTGTAATGAGAGTTTCCACCGCTTCCGTGACTAAATTGATCTGGATATTTACCATCATGTTCCTGATAGGTAGGAGTACTAGGAATATATGGTTTTGAACTACTACTGTAGTGTGTACTCATCTGTCCAGGGTACATAGCTGTAGGTGCTGTGGGTTTGTTTCCAAAAGTGATTCCAGCTTTGAATGTAATGACTAGATTCAATTTAATATCATTAAAATATATAGTAATTAACATTTTTATCGAGTGAGTGAATGTGTTACTTTTATTTCCTCCGGCCTTTGTTAGTGGGACCCAGTCACTGCTACTTGCTTGTAAATTGTCCTCATTGTGCATTCCAGCATTGTAACTTACCATTGGCTTAGCATTTGACGTATGACCTGCACCAAAGCTAAATCCCATTCTAATCATACCAAAAATAGAATTTGATTTGAGTCAAGTATGACAGTCAGATGATGAAAGGTTTAGGTTGACTTATTACTTGAACATTTTGAGTAAATCATCAAAGGCACCGCCGGATTTTGGTGTTGGAGGCTTCATATATAACATTTCTTCGTACGTAGGGTCTTCGGATCGTGCAAATAGATTACTAATCCTCTCTCGAGCTTCCTCAATTTCATGTTTTGAATATTTATTGTTGAATTCGATCCATTGATTGGCAAAGGATTTCGGTGA
Organism: Holacanthella duospinosa; assembly: GCA_002738285.1. Taxonomy (NCBI): domain Eukaryota; kingdom Metazoa; phylum Arthropoda; class Collembola; order Poduromorpha; family Neanuridae; genus Holacanthella; species Holacanthella duospinosa. The sequence goes on along the minus strand of NIPM01000005.1, from coordinate 816,750 downwards.
AGCAGGTAGAGAACTATTGTAATTCAACAAAACTCAAGATGACATATNTCGGTGAAGCAGGTAGAGAACTATTGTAATTCAACAAAACTCAAGATGACATATATGAATTTAATTACAGATTGACATTTAAAAGAAATATTTTCCCAATTTAAATACCTTGAAGCTGGATTGGTCCATTTCCCATCGTAAGTATTTTTGGAACGAAGAACTGTAGATNCCCAATTTAAATACCTTGAAGCTGGATTGGTCCATTTCCCATCGTAAGTATTTTTGGAACGAAGAACTGTAGATCGATAAGCATTGATGTCATCATCACTGAGGAAATATTTCGGTGTTCTTGGAGTTGTCTGTTGGAAATGTGAATTCCAAGTAGAAGCACTTTCTTGAAAAAGTGGATCTCTTTTGAGTAGTGATTCATAGCTAGCGGTTGAATTTGGCCAGTGGTCACTTGTCGTTGAAGGTTTGAAATATGGTGCTGGTGTTGTGGGTTTTGGAGTGGACGCGTAGTACTGTGATGCAAAATGTGGTGGGGCAGTTACCGGTTTGAACCCTAATGATTACCAATAATGAAGTCTTCCAGATGAATAAATAAATCAAACTACTCAAACGCCAAATTTTAGAAGTAAAAATCCCTCTTTATTTTGCAAAATTAATGAAAAAATTACACAAAGTTAATATAAAATTATGAATTGTGTACTGATAAATAATTGGGATTTTTGCTAATAAAATTGGCATTTGTAGACTAAAGTTTAAATCATACCTGAACTATATTCCGGGGATACAAAGGTATTCTCTTTCTTTCCACGGTTTTTGAGCAAATGAGGTCGTTTCCGGAAGAATTCAAGCGTTTCACTGTCCAATTCGGGACTTGGTTGTTGTTGTTGCTGTTGTTTCTGCTGCAATTGTTGCTGCTGCAATTGTTGTTGCTGCTGCAATTGTTGTTGCTGGTGTTGTTGATAATTTTTAAGTAGCTGCTGTTGCTGTTGCTGCTGTGCAACGATTGATTCATTTGGGCGTGGAAAGGCCGCTTCGTCTTCAAACGCTTGACCATATCCGCTAAGTGTCGAAAGCCCTTCATGGATTAGTCCTGGTATGGAAGAGGCAGCGTTTGTCAACGTCTCAAGTATCGTTTTCGACGGTTTTTGATGTTGCTGTTTCAAAGGGCGTGGTGGGACCATTTCATGGAAACCGTTCTATCGGTATTTGCAAAGCAAAAAAAATTAATTTTTTTTTTAACTGAGACATTTTTTTAAATTAGATTTAGGTCAAACTCACGTTGAAATTTCCCCAGGCTGGCTGATTTTGACCTCTCCTATTGTCATCTGGAAGTTTAAATAGTTGGACTGGACTCTCAGTCGTGAGGCTAATTTGGTTAATGTCGACCTTTTCTGTTGTTAAACTAATTTTAGCTGGATCTGGTTTATAGTCGTACGTAAGACTAATGGTATCAGCGTAGTTCCGCTGTTGTTTTTTCCGTAGCTTCTCTACCATCGCTTCCCATTGCCTCTGCTGCTTGAGATGATGATCCTTTTGACCCGCAGCGTATTCAACTGCTCCTAAAATTATAACAAAAAGAATAAGGCAATGCGCTAGTTAATCTAATAATAATAATTTTAATTTGTCTTACTTGCGTAATCATTGGAACCGTCAGTGGACGGTTCAGTCACTTCTTTGGAACGGTGGCCTTTGACTTTGATTTCAGGACCCGGTAATCTGATTGCCCCAGGCTTCTCAATTCGTTTCTCTTTATCTTGACCAGGTAAGACAAATGGAAGCGGAGTAGACAAAATTGTGTTTTCAGTAGCTACGTCAAATTCCTTATTGGAAGCAGATTTCGATAGAACCTTGCCATAAATTCCCATTGGTACAAACATTTTGTTGAGTTTGTAGGTGACAACCCGTGTTTCTGGTAAAGTTTCTGCAGTGGTTGGAGTTTTGGTCACTTGCATAATGACAGGATGGTAAGGCTTTCGTTGAGACGGTGGTACAGGAATGATAATCATCGACGAATTGTTATTTACAGCTGGTTTTTCTGTAGTCTCCTGTGTCGTCGTAGTAGTTACTACAGTTGTCGTTGGTACTGATGTCGTTGTGGGTGTTGTTGTGATTGTAGTTGTCGTAGCCTGTAAATTTTCAAAATTTTAGTCTTAGAGGTTTAGAAAATTGCGACATGGATAAGATTGTAAACGTTTTTTAACTTTTGATAAGGTTTACAAAGGTCAAAAACAACTTTCATCACCTGTGTTGTAGTACTTGTTGTGGTAGGCGTAGTTGTGGTAGATGTAGTCGTGCTAGGTGTAGTTGTGGTAGTAGAAGTCGTGGTTGTAGTTGGGTTTTCGGAAACACGCTTTGCGATTGGTTGAATAATCTCTTCTATCACTTCTTCACTAGAGTCCTCCTCATTATCCTCTACCGTTGGTTCCTGAGTAGTTGTCGTTGATTTGTATTTCAGTCTTTTAAGGAGCTTTTTCACAGGGAACGGTTTTCTTGTCACCATGGCCTTGACCGGTGTTGTCGGCCATTCCGTCGTTGTCGTTTGTTTGTATTTGGTGAATGGAGTACGGGGTTTTAATTTTAATTTGAAAGAAGATGATGGCGTCTCCAATGGTTCTTCAGTTGTCGATGGAACTGGAGTAAAATTTCGAGTTCGATTCATAAATGGTGGTCGTAATCTTCCAATAAACGGTCGCCTTAGGCGATGTGCAGGATCTAATTCAAATAATTTGAGAAAGTTAACAATTATTCATATGCTTTGAGTGAGTATTGTTGCCAAATGTAACCAATTGTCTACAAAAAAAAACTTGTTTTTAAGTAAGCCACCTTTGCTTTTAAGCAAAAGGAAAGTCGTCAAACGGGTGTTCGTGAATTGTAAGAAATTTTACTTTCGATAAAAGTTCGTTTTGGTATTAATTATTTGGTTTTGGTATTGTTAATAATTAAAAAATTTTTTTTTTGATTTTTAAATTATTAATCTTCACAATAAAATGTACCTTCAATGAGTGCTTCCGGTTTCGGTAATTCCTCACCAACTGGTTCATCTTCACCTGGAAAACCATAACCCAAGCAAATGTATCAAATTCTACTAAAATTAAAATTTTACTTCAATTGCTTCAATACTTCGAAAAATTAAAAATTCCAAAATTTATAAAAATTTTGGGGAAAGTCAAAAAAAAATAAATAAATAAAAATAAAAATTCAAAAGTTACATTATTTTATCAATAATTACAAATTTTTGTCAAACTTTCTTACTTTTAGAAACTGTAACAGTGATTGAGACATTGGAAGCGCTTCCTTCATTAATCCGCTTCCGCGTTATTCTTCTTCGTATAAGCGGTTTGGGGATTTCTACTGAGGTATGGGTATTCGAGGAACCTTGGACTTCCATCGACGCATTGTCATCCGCAGTCACAGGTCTCAAGGTCACTGTTGACATATACAAAAAAAAATTATATCACATNGGTATTCGAGGAACCTTGGACTTCCATCGACGCATTGTCATCCGCAGTCACAGGTCTCAAGGTCACTGTTGACATGTAGAAAAAAAAAATTATGTCACACATAGTCTCAGTTTTCAACATTTTGTTCTAAGCATCAGAAGCCAACTGCTAAATCTAAAAAACTTGAAGCAGAAAGAGAAAATTCGAGAAAATCTTTGCTTTAAAAACTTTTCTAAATTTCTTTAAAAAAAAAACGCTAGGAAAAAACTTTTATCATGTTACCTAAACAAATGAGTCCAAATCCAATCAAAAGGTTTAAAAAATGCCTCCGAATCTCCATAATCAGTCAAAAAAAAAAAAAATTCTTTGTCACTTAGCAACTAATTAACTTAATAAATTAAATCAAGTGGTGAAAGTNAATGAGTCCAAATCCAATCAAAAGGTTTAAAAAATGCCTCCGAATCTCCATAATCAGTCAAAAAAAAAAAAAATTTCTTTGTCACTTAGCAACTAATTAACTTAATAAATTAAATCAAGTGGTGAAAGTACCAGAACTCTCATACATATGAGAGTTGGGACAACAAAAATTTCAACTTTTTTCTTTCAAACTGTCACTCTTTGTTGTCTTTGGGTCACCCAGACACGAGTGACATGGTAGCCAGTGTCACTACAATGGATACCCTCTGTTCAATCCCTCTAACGGAAGAAGACTGATGAAGGGAAATGAATTTCCGCCTGTAATGAAAACAGAATCAAATTCACTCTATTCTAATTGGTCAAAAAAAAAACCTGAAGCAGGTCGACCAACTGACCTCAAATTTCACTACCACTGACTGAAGATGATTGTCAAGTTTTGCCTCATGCACCTTAAAAGTTCATTCGTCCCTGTCAATAATAAATAAATTCTGCTGCTGCCCTTAGTTGTCCTTCATGTCAAACTCGCTTTCTTTCACTCTACTCAAACGTCAAAAGAGTATTGTTCAAAGTTAAAATTATTACATTCCGTTAGAGGAACCAATCACCAATCAAAATTCAAGAAAACCCAAACTTTCACACAAGGATATACGCTCAAACTTGACTTTTTTTTTTACCAAATTACTATAGTATTATAATGATGCCAACGACCGGAAATTACTGTTTACATCATTCCTCGCAATTATTGGGAAAGTGTAATTCGTCATTATTACACTACATTTATTTCTACATAAGGTTTTTTTGAAAAAAAAAAAAAAAAAAAAAAAAAAACTAGTCCCGTCATGAACAAATTATTAAAAACCAATTAATACTTGAGCCAAAAGGTCAATATCCTATCTAATTTTTTTTTCTTAAATCTTTAATATTCATATAACAATGTAAATTGCAACAAAGGAGTAAATTAAGGGGAATTCCAGTAGATTATGGTTGAATTATGAAATCATATATTGGAACGCAAAAATTTCATTATTAAGTACTGTTTTTTTTTTTGAAGCTACTTATCCACCTTTCTCTATGATTATGATTAGATTAGGATTAAATACCACTCAATACCAAATTGAATTGAATTTTTACGAATTTGAAATAACATCAAAATGAAATCCATTTAAAATCCATTAAGAGAGTTTCTGAAACTGCGCAACTTTTTTGAAAATTTTTTATTGAAATATCTTGTTCAATATTATTTCATAAGCCATTAAATCATGACATAGTTGCTCGCGATGCTTACACTTGCTAATTTAGTCAAACTTTGCCAAAAACTAAATTATTTTACGAAATTTTTTTTTTGTTGCATTAATTTGACCAAATTATAAAAATGTAATACTTTGAAACAGAGAGTAAAATGTAGGTATGTATATCGCTTTCCCACAGATTTAAGTCAAATTGACTCTGACCCGCTAACCCAGGGATGAACCGGTTTTTTTTTCTCTGTCATTTTTCTTTTTTTAAGTAGAAACAATAGAGACTGAATTTATATGATTAACACTCAACCTTAACTCATTTTCCTTTCAATTTTGTTTACTTAAAACAAAGGATCTACCTGAGTCTTAAGACAGACTTTAAGAACAATGCTTTGTAAAAAAAAAAGTTAGTTATAAATTCACACATGGGAATCACGCGATTTCGATAGTAGTTGCTAAAAATCCCCCCCCCCCCCCCTCCGGTGTAATAAAGTATGTTATGAAAAGTGATGGTAACTTTGTTATTAGAATGTCAAGGATTTTAATAATTTTCACTTCCGGTTATAAATTATCATTAGACGAAAGTATTATGCAGTGAGAGCGTTTCTTCAATTGTTAGTTACATTATTACTAGTAGTTACGTGAGAAATAGTTCAGCAATGATCGGAAAAATCATACACAAGTTTATGTTTACTAAAACGAAAGTAATTAACTAGTAACTTTTGACCAAATCACTATTGAAAAGAAGGTGGGTGTTTATTCGTCAAATTCAAGTTAATTTTTATTACAAATTCTAGTAATTGCGAAATACGGTTGAATTCACAGGTACTCAGGCATCGTTGATTTGCAAGGTTAAAAAAAAAAGTGAAAATTCTTGCGTTTTTGAACTACTCAATAAATTACTTCTTCTTTTTTTCAAAAAACGTGACTGCCTGGATTCTGTATTGTTGTTTTTTCTTTGTTATGTTATTTGACTTTTCACAATTTGTAGAGATATGTCGTCCATTGAGTTTATTTACAAACAATACCTACTGATGTTGTCCTTTGATATTGAAGTACCCTCTGTTTCTATTTTGGTCCCTTGGAGGATACTGTAACAAAACTGAAGCCAATTGAGTGAAAGTTGAGCTTATTAATTTTGCTTTCTCTCGTGTCATGTAGATCAAAGTTTGAAATAATCCACTCCCACTTCCACAACCACGATCCACCTTAGAAGTTTCAATTGATTGTGTTGATATCTTTGAGCGATTGTTGTTCTTTCCTTTGTTCTTGACATTATCTACCGGAATTGGAAGTTTCATACCAATTTTAATCTCAGGAGTATCAATTTCCGGTGAAGACTGAACATATACTGCTGGAATATTTTGGACACCATCAATCTACAATATCAAATTTAAAACTATTATGACGATCAAGTATTTATAAAACTGTAAGAAATTATTTACAGGTTTAACAATTGTTTCTGGGTTATCCATAGTTTCAGTTGAATTTGACATATTTCCAAGTTCAAAGAGTAACTTGGGAGTTCTAGATGTCGCTGAATTTATTAGACTCTGTTCTTTATCTCTATTGTTGTCACCAGTAGTGGCTGGAAAACTAACAGCATGGTTTTCATTTGTAGTTGATGTCTTGTTAGTATTGTCTGAAATCTCAGTATTAACCAGAATATGATCCGGTTTAACTTGAATAGTGAGAAATTTATTTTCATTGTCATTGTTTGAATCAGGTGTTTCAATTTCTGATCCAGAGGATTTATCTTCATTTTCATCATCTGGTGTACGAGTTTCGTGGTCATCGACACTGAATACATCTTGAACCACCTCCTGGAGATTTACATCAGATTTATTCATCGAAAGATCAATAGCTCCTACACTGGTTACCGGCATATTAATGTTGGTTATGATAACTTCTGCTGAATCGGTTTCAATTTGTTCAACTGGAAGTTGAGTACTATCAATTTCATCCGTATTGGTTGTAAAATAAAAAGATTGGTTTTGATTCGCTAGAACTTCATCCCCGTAGACAGGTGAATGAGTCGGTTCAATTTCAGTAGTCATCGGATAGTCTGTATATTCAATCTCACTGACTGGAAAATGAGTCACTTCCGGTTCATTATTGGCTAAATTAAAATTTTGAATACTGTTATTCGGAAGATTTACAGTTTGTTGAAAATGACTAGTATTGTTCTGATTTTGAAGGTCGTGGTAATCTGCATAGTNATTCGGAAGATTTACAGTTTGTTGAAAATGACTAGTATTGTTCTGATTTTGAAGGTCGTGGTAATCTGCATAGTTCAGAAAATGTCCAGAATCATGTTCATCATACATTATTTCTATTTCTGGATCTTCAAAATCCTCACTACAATTTNATTCGGAAGATTTACAGTTTGTTGAAAATGACTAGTATTGTTCTGATTTTGAAGGTCGTGGTAATCTGCATAGTCCAGAAAATGTCCAGAATCATGTTCATCATACATTATTTCTATTTCTGGATCTTCAAAATCCTCACTACAATTTCATAAATTTAGAAATTAAGATATTTTTAATTGAATTTTTTTTTTGATTGAATTACCTAAACTTAGCATCGCCTTGATGAGTTGATGAATTAATGTTAGGGCTAAATTCTAAAGCATCTTCTGTTAACATCAACATAGACATTTCAATGGTTTCCCCATAGTTGGTTTTCTTGTACTCTTTTCGAAGAATTCGTACAAATGGGGGTACAATGGGCATTTCTAGACCAAAAAAATCCATTGTTACATGATTGATTATTAAGATTTTTAAAGATAATTATACAAGTTAACTTAATTGAAATTTTTAGTTTCTNCTTCAAAATCCTCACTACAATTTCATAAATTTAGAAATTAAGATATTTTTAATTGAATTTTTTTTTTGATTGAAATACCTAAACTTAGCATCGCCTTGATGAGTTGATGAATTAATGTTAGGGCTAAATTCTAAAGCATCTTCTGTTAACATCAACATAGACATTTCAGTGGTTTCCCCATAGTTGGTTTTCTTGTACTCTTTTCGAAGAATTCGTACAAATGGGGGTACAATGGGCATTTCTAGACCAAAAAAATCCGTTGTTACATGATTGATTATTAAGATTTTTAAAGATAATTATACAAGTTAACTTAATTGAAATTTTTAGTTTCTTACCAATTTTAGGAGGATTTTTGACGGATCCAAAAGCATTGTCACTTCTCAGCTTCCTAATGTGACCTGGTTTAACAATAACATGGACTTGGTTCGAACTCTGTGTCTCTTCGCTACATCCCAGTAACAATGGAAAGTTGATCATCAACAATGAAGAAAATTTAATCAATTGATACATAATTAACTTCTTATGAGTATATCTTAACCAAAAATGTTAATTAACCATGAAAATTATAATTTCGTTACGTTATGATTTCGTCTACGAGTGCTTCTACCGTTACTACGGTTTATTATTATTGTATCCCTCAACTAAAACACCACACAACGTCAATTTCTAATTGGATACTAATACAACCTAAGGTTTAAAAACCTTCAGGTCAGTTTATCATTTAAATTACAGGTAAATCATGATGAAAAATTTCATAAGAATTTCAAAAGTCGTGAGAAATTGTAATATAGATTTCATTCCTTAAGCTTACAAATAATCTTGTTAGCTTTATCATGACAATGGCCTAGTTCCCGTTAATCTCATAAAGTATTGTTAATATTCGCAAGCATTGTTGAAGACCCACCTTTATTGTTAATAAATAGTAATCTCATTCGTAAATCAAATCTATTTTTGCACTGGTAATGTGATGTAGAACATGCAAGAAAAAAAACAGAACGAGATTTGGCATATCAATGTGATTTTCGAACCCGGACGTATCATATCATATCTTATAATTTTTGCTTGTGGGAGCTTAGTATTGGCAATTTTAGTAAATAATAAAATTTACATTACGGCACATCCTTACCTGACGCTGACATTCCCTATCGGTTATCATCAACTTCGTACACACACACTTGCGAAAAACTAATTTTTTTTGCAATAATAATGATAGTACAATACATTATACCTAGCCAATGGCAGTAATTCTAATACAAAATTCTATCTGAAATTCCAACGGAGTCATCTTTCGCACCTGCCTCATGCAGGTAGTCTTGAGGCATGTCATTCATTATTAATTATTCTTTTGTCTTTTTCCTTACCTCCAATTTGACCAAAGACGTAGTGAAACTCGTTTTAAGTAAAATTCTGGAAAAATTCATGAGAAGTTTGGATATCACATCGGATGTATAGTATGGTTAGGTGATGGAGTATACATTGATGACGGATTGTCTAAATAAGAGCTGGACGTACCCAGTAACCCCTTGGGCGACAGAATAGTAGATGACTAATGAACATGGACTGGACACCTCCTCCAATCTTATCAAACTGCCACGCTTCATTAATGATTCTCCAGAAAACTTACATTTTATTATGTTGACCTCGGGAAATACATGATCTTCCATCAAGATAATATACGATTTGGATACAAATCCTGTCTTCAAACATCATAACTATACCATAACTGAATTACGTAGTAATCGATTACTGAAGGATCATTAAAATGTGTAGTAGAGTGTAGCACAATGAAGTATAATGTAACGTACTAGTGTGAGGACCTAAGGAGAAGGACTTAACCCTTCCAGTCATGTCGGACGAATTCCATTGGTTCTAAACATAAAACTGAATTTTAAAAGATACCGCCAATTTTATTTTGAATTTCAAATTTGAACATTCAAAAATGATTGGTTGAATTTGAATTTTTTGTGCGGTATCGATTTTGAAGGACGAAGTTACATAAGAAATTGCAAAATTTGCGAATTCCTAATTAAACTTGGTCATTGGTGATTGCTTGCATCCAATTAATTGATACAGTGCGAAATACCCTTGATTAATTTGGTAAGAATTAATTCTACATTAATAACTAAGAAATATCGTCATTGCTCGAAATTCTAAATGCTTGGAGAATTTATCTTATTAGTTGGGTTGGAGCTGGGAAGAGGTGGGGGGGGGGGGGTTGCTCGTGGAAATTGTTTTGATTTGAGAACGGAATAGATTTCTGCCAATTGATCAGATACGCAAATCCGTCAGATTTATCCTTTAGGTCGAATCCTATATCACCGTAGAATCGAAGGAATTACCTTTTTAATCATAATAAAGAAAAGATAATAGGTAATTACGTTAGGTGGGGACGGGGGAGAACAGGATGTAGACGAAGTAGAGAGTCATTTGCCTTTTTTTGCAAATTGCAATGTTAAGTTTTTTTTTTTGCACACTCTTTATTAATCTTCCCAACGCGTCATTCAAATCTCTCCTGCTGAACCTGTTACAGGCAAAAGGTAATAGTAGATAGTACTATTGCGAAGTTGCAAAAAATTGGCAAGCCAGGAGTTAGAAGAGAGATCATCACCAAAGCGCAGCAAGAGAGACAAGGAATTACTACTATTGTGAAAACTCAGGTAAGACAGAGAAGAAATCATTAATTAGATCGTCGGTAACAGATGTTGTATTTTTTTTTTATTAGAGAGAGCTTTGAAGACGGACACCATCGGTAGGGGAAAGGGTACAGACGAGGAGGAGGATCCGGGATCTAAGATCCAATGTCAGCCTGACCCCAATCTACTTCACCAAGACCACGATCAGATCACCAGTTCCTCATCGAACACATCCTAGAACAAGTCTTTACGTCCAAGACTTAAGATTTTGGTCATTCGTCCATTCAAACATCCTCCGGACACGCTTTCCTATTATTGGATATTCAGTATCAGTGGTCAGTCAGTATTAGTTATCAGGACAGTAATTGTAATTCCTATTAGAAAAGTTTGAATGATCCCACAAAACAAAAACAACAATAGGAACAATTTAACTTTATCTGAATCACCATATTGACAATAGCCTCGGATTTTTCTTTTCTTTATATTCATCTCAGGTGAGTAAATTAAGTTTGTTAAGTCAGTTGAGTCTGAATTAGATAGAATTTTTGATTAGATAGGTCATTGCCTTGTTAAATTACATCAACGACTCTATGTTTACGAGGTGGGTCACGCTCACGGTGTTGCTAGAGGTCTTGGAACAATGTGTAACTTTTAATTGATATATTATTTTTTTGTAGACTTTCTATCATGGATGAAGACATTTTGAGATTGAAGAAACTTAATTTAGAATCTGAAGATTCGTCATATGATTCTGATTNCTCTATGTTTACGAGGTGGGTCACGCTCACGGTGTTGCTAGAGGTCTTGGAACAATGTGTAACTTTTAATTGATATATTATTTTTTTGTAGACTTTCTATCATGGATGAAGACATTTTGAGATTGAAGAAACTTAATTTAGAATCTGAAGATTCGTCATATGATTCTGATTGTGAGACGTCAGATGGGACCGCACATAATGACGTGAGTCGGACGGTGTCAGATACATTGGGTCAAGAGTTCGAAGAGTATATCACAACGTCTATTAGTGGAACACATGGGTTTTCACTAAATGAGGTACAATATTTACATGGTTTTTAATTCTTATTTTGTAAAGTTACCAACCACAAATGACAGATTTTTGTCAATGAATTACAGCTGGGTTCAATTCGTGTCACGGATTTTAACTCAATACTTCGAGCTGATGACCCTTTGTATCAATGTCGTGTGGACTTTGCCCGTAAATTAGGATATTCTGAAGAACAATTTCAAGTAAATTAGTTTTAATTTGATTTCCTTTGTGAGTACACAGCAATTAGTAAATAAAATTTATTTTGATTAGATCGCACTGAGCAAACTCGGACCTTCTCCAAGTCAGAATGAACTTTTGGCTGAACTGATTCAACTTGACTGTTGTAATTCTGCTAGTCTACCTCGTGAAGACAGCGCTTCAGCTGATGCCGCTGCAGCAGTTGCACTTACATGTGCTAAACCAATTATTCTTCGACATATAGTCGTAGATGGGTCAAATGTTGCCATGAGCCATGGAAACAACAAAGTATTCTCTTGCAGAGGGATTCAATTAGCTGTTGAATATTTCAAACTACGAGGACACAAGGATGTTACGGTCAGTGGACAAGGATTTTGATTGGCCTAGTTTTCTTTTACATAAAATTTACAATTAACAACTCATTTTATTTGCACAGGTCTTTGTACCATCTTATCGAAAAGAAAGTCCAAAACTTGATGATCCAATTACAGGTACACATCAGGCTAGGCTCCATGAGCCTTAAAATTATAGATTATAGTCACATTGTTTCAATTTTTATTAAATTTTACATTTTGTTTATGTAAGATCGAGAGGTGCTGACCCATTTAGAAAGGGAAGGGACACTTGTCTTCACACCATCGCGAACAGTTGGGAATAAACGATTAGTTTGTTATGACGATCGGTATATTATCAAACTCGCAGTGGACACGGATGGGGTCGTGGTGTCAAATGACAACTATAGGTCAGTTAGTTTTATTTATTTCGACTCTGATGATTAATCTTTTCTTTTTTAAGAATTTACTCACAGTTCTCATTTCTTTTAATTTATATAGGGACCTTACTATCGAGTCTCCCGAGTTCAAAAAGGTCATTACGGAACGGATGCTCATGTACTCATTTGTAAATGACAGGTGAGTACAACTACACTAATTGACATTGATTGGTTTGAGATTTCAAAATCTCACCTGAATTCAACGAACTCATAACTCAAACAGGCTTTTCCTAATTTCATTTCAACTAATTCAAAAACACATGTTTTTTTAACAAATGTTTCCACTCTGACTCACCGTGTCAGTCATTCTTGTTTGGAACATTTTATCATGATCAGTGAACCATCTGCTTCATGAATTATTCTGTCGCTGAATTCGTCAACAATGCTTACAATTATTCCTTCAGTTATTTACATCTCATGCTTTTGAATTTTTGAATTTTGAATTTTTATGATTTGCTTTTAAATTTTTTGGAATCCTAATAATATGAATATTTTTATTTTGTTCAGATTCATGCCACCAGAAGATCCTCTTGGACGAAATGGACCAACTCTGGATCAATTTCTATCTAAAACTCCTTTAAAATCAGCTCCACCATGTCCATATGGTCGAAAATGTACATATGGTTCCAAATGTAAGTATTTCCATCCCATCATCAAACAGAGTGTGAGTGATTGTCTTCGAAAACAAGCTGCTCTCAAGTCGACACAGTCCCTACCCCTTAGTTCGAATAAACAAACACCAATTTCTCGAACAAGGTCTGCAGTACCTCTTGGGAATGGTCTTCCACTCCCTCATCATCATGTCCAACCAAATACACACAAAAAGTTGCAAAGACAACTTTCAATTAACCCTGTCTGTGACCCCAGGATTAATCTCAGTCAAGGATGTCAAGGATTCTCAAGTTCTTTATCTTCTACTTACCTCAGTCCATTTCCAACACAACCAGGACTCAGTGAAGTCTGGTCACCCCCAACACATCCACCGTTTGATGAAGATCGCAAGAGAATTTATTTCCATTTAGCTGCCATTTTCCCTCAGGATCAAGTTACACATGTTATGAACTTGTACCCTTGTGAAAATGATCCCCAGGTAATTTGTAAATATCTAATCAAATTGTTTAACTAAACTGAAATTGAATGGTCATTCGACGACAATAACACAGTCCAAGTTGTTGTTGTCATTGTGGTCGTTGAATTTCAATAATTTGGGTGTCACATTTACAATGTAAAGCAACTTATAGCGGAGTATCTTTTTATAATCGTGTAATTGATTACTCGAAAAGTTTGTTTATAAATCATAATTTATGAGGATTTAATTATTATAATTCAGTAGATCAATTTATATAATTTGCCTTGTGCAAATTGTTAGTAATGAACACATGTAACTGCTCAAGCAGTTTATCTTCTTTTAAACGATTAAAGATTTTTTTGGAATCTTGTAGAAAGTATAGAATAATACTTGGATTCGTAATTCATTGTTGATGATTAACAATTAATTAATACTCAAACGAGAAAAAAAAAACCAATAACAAAAAAAGCCTATAGTTTTTATTCAATAAATCAAAAAATCTAAATTAGATTTGATATAACAAGGCAATAATATTTTGCGCCTAACGTCATGAGTCGAAGAAGCTGGAGGAGATCCATCAGCATAACAATAATTAACTTAAACAATGCAACCAATAATTCAACAACTAAAAATTAAAATTTTAAATTTTACTAGCTGCCATAGTACAGGGATAACCAAATCTTTACATTTTACCAAAAATTTTCCTAAAATTTAATAAAGTGAGGCCAATTAATTGCACATGCATAGGAATACATAGGCGTTCAAAAAACAATGAAGTTAGCACATTGAGAGTTTCATTTTTCATGTATAAGCAGTGTGAAAATGAGTATAAATAATGAAAATGATGGGATCAAGGTTGCTATGAGGAATTTTGACGTCTTTAATCAGACGCTTTTTGTAAATTTCTCATAGCAACCTTGGATGGAATAATATGGGCAAACTTTACATTAGAAAACAGTTCAAATTACTTGATCTCAATAATAATTAACTAATTCCAAGTTGATTTTTAAAGAAAATGGTTTTAACTGTGAGAGATACAAAAATTTGATTAGGCCTGTAGATAATTGAGCCAANTCAAATTACTTGATCTCAATAATAATTAACTAATTCCAAGTTTGATTTTTAAAGAAAATGGTTTTAACTGTGAGAGATACAAAAATTTGATTAGGCCTGTAGATAATTGAGCCAATTCCATTTAGAACTTAAATTTTAAGAAAAAAAAAAAAAGATTTAACTTATTAATTCTTAAAAAGTAAAGTAATCATGATTATGCAGAAGGTGGGATCTATGAGGTTGACAGGTATAGAGTTGTACATTTTGGAACATGAGTTAATTAATCAGGAATTTGTAGCTTTGGTCATTTAATTATTAAGTTAGAATAAAGAGCTTTTCTAACTAAATTTTATATTGTTTGTTATTGGCATTGGCAGGAAATTTACTTTACATGAAACCCACATCACTTTACCATTATTCATATTATAATATCCCCGGCTGGTTGTGATTTGTGAAAGATAGTTTGTATAGGGTCAGAGGTTAAATTAGGTCACTACATGGTCTCTACTTTTTTTTTTCTTAAATAATGAGTAAAAATAATTAAAATTGTAATAATTTAAACCACAAAAGTTATAAAGAGTAAGTCATTACTTGAATTTCTCCACCTATAGCTTCATTTTTGTTTGAAAAAGTCTACTACTACTAATTTAGTAGTCTGTGCAAAAGTGAAATTAATAATTTACAAAATGACAAAAAAGTATTACAAAGTAGATATCATGGCGTTGAGATTTTTATAGTACAGTAGTAGTGTTAGTTTAAAATTAAATTAGTTAAAGCTTATTGTTTAAATTCTTATTGAAAAATTATTATTGTGACACTGAAAAATAGTCCTGATTTTATAGTATATTCTCCAAAAAAAAATTATTAACTAAATAATTTAGAATTTAGCCTAAGGGGGAGGGGAGGGACTTGAGGTGAAAATGTAATGAACAGAACCAAGGTTTTGGTATTGTAAAGCAGGTTGTTTTTTTTTGGTTTGAAATAGTGGTAACTGAAGCAGCTGCAATGAAAAAAAAAATGCTTAAGCGCTAGCAAATATATTTTTTTTTTTAGCCAGATCTGCATCCAAATGCTCCAGTAATAAATGAAAATATGAAAAGAAAAATGGCGTCTGCGCCAGTGGCAGCGAGGAATGCCTTTAGTAGATGTTTACTATCCCCATCTTTCACTTCATCTTGGAAATATTTTTGGCTCACGAGGCAAACGAAGGATCCTGCTGTTGCAAGAATTACGAACAGATTCACAAAGAGCCAGAGTCGAGCACTCAGGCGTCCTCCCTAAAAAATTTTGAAAAAAAAAAATTTTTTCAAAATTTTTAATAATTTTTTTTTTTTTTTTTTTTTTTTTTAAANAGAAGAACAACAGAGGAGAAATATACTGGTGATCAATTGAAGGGCACCAGCAGCAAATGATGTTGCAGATACCTATGGATTACACAAACAGACTTAAGTAAATATAAGTACTACTTATATTGAGACTTTAATTTATATAAATTAAATTACTAAATTATAAAATATATCAATTAATTTTTTTTTTTTTTTTAATTCAAAACTTACTCCAATTTTAATCCTATCAATTTGATCCGGATCGAATTTATGTGTACTTCCACCAAAAGTATCGCTTATCGCTTTCGTTGCTGAGGATATCCCTTGATTGAGCTGTCCAGCATTGGAGTTACGGTGTTCATAACTGTCATGTAACAACCAACCACTTACTCCAACAACTAATGCAGCCAAAATCTAAAAAAAAAAACAAAGCATTAATTAACATTTTAAGAAAAACTAAAACTAAATCTAAGGACAATGAACCTCTCCTAAGTCCCAACTTATTAGTAATTTGGTTATCTCTCCTTAGCAAAACGCAAAAAAAAAAAAAAAAAAAAAAAAAAAAAAAAAAATTTTANATCTAATTGAGTATATAAAAATTTGACTATTATAAGTACTAAGGTTAGAAAAAGGAACGTACAAAATGACAATTTCACAATGCAACACATAGGAAGAAGAACACATGTGCCAAATGTTTATTTAAGAGAGTGACTAATGTTTAAGCTAAATTACCAAGTATCACACCACAGAGTTTATGCTAATGCTAATATGGTGCATTACCTAATAATAAGAACCCTACTGCATTTCAAAGTAAAAAATTTTTTTTTGTTTTTGCTATAATGCAAAATTTAATAAATAATAAAAAATTGTTGGAACTTACAATAGACATGAAGCCAATGACTCGTACTCCTGCAACCAGTGACATGATTGATTATTGATGACTCCTCTTTCAAAAAATTCAATCCTACTAGATAGATTGAAAATGGACCAAATTGGTGATGATGTCGATGTATAAATATTTTTTCTTTTTTTTTTTTTCAAAAATAAGATACTATTGAGAATTATTGTACTTCTTCTGTCCTTCTCAGGTTTGGAATTAAGGCGACGCCTAATGAAATTAGAATACAAATACAACCAAGTCACATTAGTCTCGTATTTTTTTTCTTTTTTTTTTTTTTTTTTGCAATTTTTTGGCAAATACCTTTTTCCCACAGTTGACAGTGGAGCCACAGCCTTTCTTCTCTGTTGTGCTTTTTTGTTCTGGATGAGGCTTGTAGACTACTATTTTGATGTGTGCTGGGTATCGACTTTTTGGCAAATGTGGTCGTGCGCAGATTCTTGTCTGTTTGCAAAGAAAATAAAAAAGAAACCTGTAGTGTCTGTGTGTAAGTAGTTAGATAGAAGAAAAAAAAAAGTTCAAATGTGAAGGATATTTTACCAGGAGTTTGAAGTTTGATGATACTGAAAGTTGTTAACGCTTTTTTTTTCTTCCTTTTTTTATGATTATTTGGACATATTTTTTTTTTTATTATGAAAACAAGAAAGGGTTGAAGTTGAAGTTGAAGTTTTGAAACTAAAAACTGAAGAGGTTGAGGTTGAGATGCACGCTTATAAATAACAAGTTGAGTCGAATGAATAGAATAGATGAGGAATTAGTTTCTGATATTTCTGAAGAAAAATATGAGAAAAAAAAAATTGACCTTGGCCTGAGGCAATTGTTGTTGATTACATGAAAAAAAAAAAGATTCAAAGTAATATTTACCCCTTTTCTTCCTGTTACAAAAGTTTACCTTTTGTAAAATGAAATGGGGATCTTTTCGGCACACCTGGAGGATATAATCATGTTATAGATCAAAAAAAAAAAAAAAAATTTATAGGTTTTATAACACTCATAGTCAGGAGGCAAAACTAATTTATGAAATAGTTTACAAAATGGCTTTCTTCCGTTTTACAAAAAGTATCATGCAATGAGTGCACGAAAGCGGAAACAAAGTAGAAAATGTTGATCAAAGTTTGTCATAGAGAAAACTTTGAAAAGCAAATTATTAAAAAAAAAAAAAAAAAAAAAAAAAAAAAAAAAAAAAAATTTTTTTAACCCTTTTTTTACGCAAAAACAAATTTTTTTTTAATGAGAATTTTAACCCTTTTTAAAAGTAAAAGTTGAAACTTGATTTTTAACTATAGAAGTCCCCATTGACTCACATCAATTTATTACATTTTGATGTTTTTTTTTTATATTATGTTATCATTTTATCATCTTCGATGGAATCCGCTTTCGATAAAAATATTTTAATTAAAATGTTAACAATAATAGTTTAAATTATATAATACTGAATTACGAATATTAATTATAATATGAGGAATCAAGTCATAATTTTTTTTTTTTTTTTTTTTAAAATAATTCCCACTTTCAATCAAGATCCAAAGGGTTATTTTTGTTTTCTTTTAACGTAAGATGACCAAATCACAGTGTATGTATTCCATTTTTATATCTTTCATTTTCTAAAGAATTATTTTTTTTTTGGGCTAAAATTTTTTTAGATTTTTTTTTGTTTGTTTGAATTTGGATAGAAGCACTGCGACAAAAGACGTTATAAAATTGGATGAGGACTTCCATTATAATTCACAACAGTTAATTATAAATTATAATGAAACCGTTAACGTTAAGGACTACACAGTCAGGAGGAAAGTTTATGTTCCTTTTTTTTTAGTCCGAAGATTTGGAACTTTTGTTCTATTCCATTGTTATAGTAATGGAATAAGTATTACACAGTGCTACAACAATTAATTAACTTAAAGATAGAATAATTAAAGAGTTTTATACACAGTATTCTTGTATCTTTTTTTTTGTTATATACACATTTTCGGTAAAATTTACTTGAGATCGAGTAGCGCATCAATCTCTTTGTCATCAAGTGCTGAAACAGGGTGACCCCCAACGACTTCAAATGAACGGAGTTCTTCATTAAGTTCACGTTCTAGTGCATCATCATCCGATTCAATTTTTTCTCGAGCACTAGGCCGAGTCTTCGGTTCATCTAAAATAAGAAGAATTATTCAATTAACTAATATTAATCAAGAGAGAAGGTAACATTCAAACTTGGCTTGAAAATCAAAGGATGTGATCTAAAAAAATTTTTTTACAAAGTATTTAGTGATGTCTCATACCCTCACTCATTGAGTCTTTTAGGAGAGACACTCGGTAGAAATAATTTCTCCAGAAATGTTCTTCTGTTATCACCTGGAATAGAATTATTTTTCAATTTAATGATTTTGATTGAATTTGAAATTTGTTTATGTAACTCCATATTTTACAGGTGTATGAAGTTACAAACTAATAAATTAGTCAAATTAGTTTATTTGAATAACTTACTTTTGGAACGAGCTGGTATCTCATTGTCTCCAAATTAGGATCTTCTTTTAGAATTGCTTTAGCCACTGGAGCCATTTCTTCCCAATCCCACGTAAAGCTCACTCCAGAAGGCGGACTTCGGACAAAATTCCGACGATCCTGAACCAAATTACAATTAAAAGTTTGAAGTTTAAAATTATTTAAGAATCAGTTAACCAATTATAATATAACCAAAAGAGACTTACATTAGACAATGAGATTATCTCTTCCTTGAGTGCTTCCTCTTTCGGATGTCCAATCCATGGAGCTATTGCTTCATGCTTACCACTCTTTGACTTGAGGAATGAGTCGTGTTCTTTTTGGAATTCACTCAGGATATTCTAGACAAATAAAGGATTAAGATCAAGATCACTCTTTTATACTTTAAATTTATAATAATTATTCAAAATTGACTCACTGTATCTTTAATTTTTTGTCCAGCACCCTTGATTGTGGAAAAGAGGAAATTTCCTAAATTCTTTACTTTTTCCAACCCAATTCCTTTGTCTCCCACCTCGCCTTCACTCACCTGAAATCAATCAAATAAATATAATGTAAATTCAAAATTCAAACTTAATAATGTCAGCACTCCACTCATCTAAAAGTTCTAGTTGTTGAACTAAGTCTCAAGAACCACTTACCTGATTGTCTGAATCTGCCCCACCCGTAGCACTGGAAGCATCTGACTCTTTATCTGGAGAAACATCACCTGTATGAGCAGGGGGAACAATCATTGTTTCTTCTTTCAACTCTTCTTTCCCTCCTCCTATTTTACTTCCACCCAGCCAAGATGGAATGTGATTTCGAACAGAATTTAGAACCCTAGATAATTCATTGTAATAAAGACAACAATACTAATTAGTAATTAGTAAACTGTTTATATTAGAAATAAGATTAATGACTGACAAGTTGTCTTATTATTATTATTTACCCAGTCTGTGGTTGCTCAGTTCCACCCGTTCCTGGGTTCTCTGTGTCTGTAATTGCCGTGACCTGTGCTTGTGTGGTGAGGTCAGTACCATTTGGATTTTCACTAGATCCTCCTCCTCCTCCTCCATCCTTGGGTTGCTTGTTACCAATGAGTCCTGATAAATTTCCCAACTGCGTCGTGAAACCAGATAACATGTTCACGAACTCTTAAGACACCTGTCACCGGGTAATCTAAGAAGATCTAACCAAACAGTTGGAAAGTAACTAATTTTCTTTACCAAATATCCAACCAATATTCAATAGAATTAGTTTTAGAACTGCTGGTCCGTAATCCTAGACTCAGTCTACGTCAATTTTTCTGCGGAGCGAGTGTGAGGGATAGTTCTATGGGATCCTCCCTAGGTTCCTATCGATCCAACGAAAGCTCAACGCACCAACGCAGAGACTTTTACTGGATTCGGAGGAAAGTAGAGGAAGTCCTTCTTTCTTTCCAGAAGCACTTTCTCCCACTTTTACTTTCTCCAATGATCCCTAAACTTTTATCCCATTGGTTTTCTCTTGAACAAAATTTTACTTACCTAAACCTAAGCGTTGGCACTCCACATTAGCAGCAGTAGTAGCAGCGTGCAGCGGAAGCAGTATCCAACAGCGGAAGTTAGTATTAGTATCAAATATCAATCAGATTCAGAAGTAGTGAACTTTGTTATGATTATTTCTACATACCGTTTGGGGGAAATAGGACATGGTTCTTTTTGGAGTTTACTTTTGCATCACTCATTCTCAACAACAAATCCGCACCCGTATTCCTCTTCACCCACCCTCTCTCACACAACAATCCCGCCGTAATAAATTCCCTCNCCAACAAATCCGCACCCGTATTCCTCTTCACCCACCCTCTCTCACACAACAATCCCGCCGTAATAAATTCCCTCCAGTCCCAGACTCTATTTCATTTATCCATTCATATTCACGGTTGTAACTAGTGTGTAAAGTGACTCCCAAATCTCACTGAGTCAGAGTCACTGATTCTGACTCACTGTAGTCGAGGAGTTGACTCAGGAGTTATGTCTCTGACTTCTTAAATTTTGGGATTCGACTCTGAGTCAGAGTCAGTGAGNGACTCCCAGGTCTGGGAGTCGACTCCCAGAGTCATGACTCTGACTCCCAAAACCCTTGGAGTTAGAGTCATCAACTGACTCCCGAATCCCAAAAACCCTGGGAGTCAGAGTCATGAGAGTGAGTCAGAGTCAGAGTTATGACTCCGGAGTCAGAATCATGGAGAACACTAGCGAATATTTAAAAACTGATGTGTATATGAACACATTTTGAGTTGTGTCCATCTATGATGGGTGTTATGATGTAGTGGGAGGTGCGGATTTGCTGGTGAGAATGAGTGTTTCAAAAGTAAATTCCAAAAAGAACCATGTCCTATTTCCCCAAACGGTANTAATTTGAATAATTATTCAAATAAATAACTTATCGATTTGAGAATACTTGAAAATACGCGGTTATAAGAGACCTCTTAATACAAAACCTAAAATTAAAACTAAAACTAAAAATTACACAATTAAAAACCTAAAAATCTAATTTTTCTCACTTAAATTCCAGGGATATGGTAAATCTAAGAGAAACTTTTAAACAAATAAGATATCCTCTCCTCATGACTTTTAAGAATTTAAGGTATTTGGGATATGGTAAGAAATAAATAATAAATATACTTGACTTACCTATATAATAAGTATAAGTATACTTAACTATTTTGTTGTANGGTAAGAAATAAATAATAAATATACTTGACTTACCTATATAATAAGTATAAGTATACTTAACTATTTTGTTGTATTTAAATTTTTGTATTCGTATACCTAAGGTTTGAATACTCTCAGATACTTACTTCAAAATCAGATATCCTTATAAACATTTCTTTGTACTTGACTTTTGAGTTTAGTTTAAGTAACCTAAGTTGGGATATACAGAAAAAATCATATAAAAATTCATGACTTACATAATTACGCGTATAGTTATAAGTGTCTAATATCTACTCAAATTCGTAACACTTAAGTTTTCTGGAATTACTTCTAGCTTTGACGGATACTCTGTAGAAAAAAAAAATAAAAAAAATTAACGTTATTTGTATCCGACAACATGACGTATACTAATACGTATTATATGATGTATTATACAATTATATAATACTTATATGATGAATATTCAGATTCTTTGAAAATATTCATGTGTAAGTTTATGAATATCCCTGTATTCCATATTCAAGTACTTAGNGAATATTCAGATTCTTTGAAAATATTCATGTGTAAGTTTATGAATATCCCTGTATTCCATATTCAAGTACTTAGAACTTAGAACTTGGGATATTGGGATATTAGGGTAATACAAAAAGTTTAAAGGGATATTATTCAAAATTGNCTTAGAACTTAGAACTTGGGATATTGGGATATTAGGGTAATACAAAAAGTTTAAAGGGATATTATTCAAAATTGTATCAACTTTTGTCAATTCATCCACGGTAAGAAGAGTATTAATAATCACCACACCACCACCACCCTCAGCACCCACAAGGTTATTTCAAATTCAATAGTTTATATAATTTTTGCAAATTCTAAATTCCTTTTTGGCATTTGGGGATTCCAGATTTGCAAATTTGCAAGGTCATTCGTTGTAATGAGTCTTTTTTAGTTAGGATTAGAAACTCGTTCCCAACCCCACCCTAGACTAATAATCTAAATGTGTATAACTTTTTACATAAACCTACTTCTAAGTTAATCAAATCAAGGTTCAGCAAAGTTATACTCCAAGTAAAGTTCAAACCACGTCAGCTAATCACTACTATCCAAATCTACACTTAAACCAAACAGAAAAAAAAAACTCCCTAAGAACAATGCACTTTATTCATTTAAAACTTTTTGGTCTAATAATGAGAAGACAAGGAGATAATAAGGACTAAGACAAGTTTTTTTTTTTTTTTTTTTTTTTTCGCAAACTCAAGAAAATATGCGAAAAGTTGAAGACAGAGAGTAGAAATTTTTTGTCCAAAAGAAAAATTTATATACTTAAAAAGATGAGCTTGAGTAACATTTATTTAGGTACGGACATCATCATCATAATTCATCGCAATTTGTAATAATAATTAAATTTTTGTAAGTTATTTTTTTTGTCATTAGCTACACAGTAGAACCTGAGCATAAAATCTGTGGATTTTTTTTTTGAGGATGATTGAATTAATAAAATCAAAATAGTTCATTTCAGCCTCTCGTCGTCATCCATTTATACAAAAAACCAAAACTACCGTACTCATATCATCGGACAAGAAAAATAATTAATTCAATTATTACTCTAATAAAAACTAATTTGATTTTTTTTTGACTATTATGACTAAATGACCGAGTAGGAGTTTAGTAGTAGTAGTAGTATCAAACCGATGATGATGATCAAATGAAACACAACCCGGAGGCATACAATTCTTGAGTAATTAATTAATTAATAATAATAATAATAATAATAATAATAATAATAATAATAGACAAAGTACAATAGTAGTAGTAACGACGACGATCATCACAACGAATACATGTCACTTTTCTTTTCTTTTCTTTCTCTTCAAGTAACAGTTTAGTTTAGGTGCATCAGTAGTAGTATCACTTTCTCCTTCCGTTTATCAATCAGCCAATCACCACATTAGAGAATTATCAAATGAGTTAATTGTTAGATTATGGAATCCTTTGACTCTATGGTGTACACTGAAGATTTATCTCCATTGGATGACGGCTTCTTGGCTGGGTGGGACTTAATTAGTTGTCTTACTTTTTTCTTCTGGAAATAAAAGAAATCAACAAAGTGAAGTCTAATTTGATTTTAATTAAAAATTCAATAAATTAATTTGATTTTAATTTACCTTTTACCTTTACTTTTTGTTAGACTCTCTCAGTGAAGTACTGATGTCCATTGTCGACCATTACTTTGTTGTTGATGATGATGGGATTGATACGACGGACTTGGAGCCATGGTAGTTGAACACGGAATAACGACTAATAAAAGTAAAAACAAAGGTTAGTAAGTAGTGTTTTGAATTATTTATTTTTTATAATTAAAGTTGTATATTGAAATTGACGTTTTTTTGATTTTCTGATTCATTATTACTGATCAAAAATCAAAATGACAAGGACTCATCTACTCAATTGATGAGTCAGAGTCAGAGATTGGGAATTTTTTTTTTTTTTTTGAAAACTCACCACTTTGATTTTGTTGAAGATGATTAGCAGCACCAGTTGGACCAAAATTAAAGTCAATACCCTCTCCCAAAATCCCAGGTTCTGTTTCTAGGACTTCGTCGACATTACACTCAAAGGAGTTTGGGTCAAGGTCAAGGTTAAAATCGAGTTCGGCTGAGTGATGGTGGTGAATGTTTGACATGAGTTTGGGTTCCCCATGTCCCAGATGATGATGGTGATTGGAGGTTTGTGAGACAAAGAGCGGTGGTTCACTCAGGAACGTGGTCCCATAAATTCCATTGAGCAGATGAGACTCGGATTGTCCTCGTTCACTCTGCTAAAATTTAAAAAAAAATACCGGCTTGATTAAAATCAATCAATCATTAATTTCACCTTACCTCAAAGATACCTTTACCTTCAAATACTTTACCTTAATTGTAGTTGGAATGGTGGCAGGGGAACGTCGGAATCCACCACCATTTTGTGCCCCACCACCAGCAAAGCTCTGAAATTAACAAATAAAATACGTCATTTTTACCATTCATCAGATCTGAGAACACCTGTATTCAATCTAAAAAGTAAGTAATTGACGACATAACCTACTACTACTACTGATGTCATTTGTTTAATCAATTTTTACCCCTTCATCAAAAAAAAAATAAAAAATACGAACAGGGCTACTCAAAAAATTTTCACGTCATAAACAACTACGGTGCATAGCAGAGCTTACATCAGAAAGGATGTACTCATGCAGAGTAGTAGANATCAAAAAAAAAATAAAAAATACGAACAGGACTACTCAAAAATTTTTCACGTCATAAACAACTACGGTGCATAGCAGAGCTTACATCAGAAAGGATGTACTCATGCAGAGTAGTAGAATATAAAATAAAATAAAATAAAATAAAATAAAATAAACGTGTAGTATCTCTCATCTATATGTATTCAAATACAATTTGTAATAACTTAGCAACTACCTGTGGAGACTGGTAGCCTTGCTGATGGAAATCATAACCACCAACTCCCGTCTCATGTAACTTCATTGTATTTGCCAAACCAGCAGCCAATTGCTCTGTACCAAAACGATCTGTGATACTTGGTGATCCATAGGCAGCATAGTTAGCATAGTCCCAACTTGTGATTGGTGGAACTTCATGGTGGAGATCAGAGGTTTCGCCCATAATTGGAGAGAGGCGACCACCACAGGAGCTTGCGTTGGAATTCGTCCTCCCACGGAAATCCGACGGTGACAAGTTAAAGTTATGATGCTGGTGCTGGAAAATAGTCAAAAAAAAAANGGGGGGGGGGGGCAGGGTAATGGGAAAGGATCCATGAAACCCTTAGGCTCAGCAGAAGAAGAAAAAAAGCGAAAATACTGAACGTAGAGCTCATTTCATAGCTCCAGCTTCACAGTTAGTAAGCTTACTACATAGTAGTCAATCACTAACCAGTGTTATGAAGTATGAAACGACATAAATAGTAAGCTACACATTATTAGCTAAAAACAATAATAAAATCCATAATAACTTTAAAAAAAAAAGCAAGTTAGGTCTAAAATTAATGAAAGAAGGGAGCAGAAATGAGTATTTAGTAGAAGTAATGAGGAATATAGGATTGAGGTTGAGGTTGAGGCTGATAGTGAGGTGGAGACTGAGACTGAGATTGTGGATAAGAATAATCAGAATAAGAATAAGCAGGCGGAGGATAAGGGTAGTGGATCCTTTCCTCGTATTGAGGTTCATAAAATGTGGATTCTGCATGAAAGTATCCATTATTTCTTATAGTCCGCCATTGACTCACATGTGGAGATTCAGGGAATAGATCAAGTCCCTCAGACAATGAACTCGCAGGGGACGGAGTATCCAAGATCCCATTTCGCATTGCTTCAATTTTTTTCTTAATTCGTCCGCGCTTTTTTTCAAATTTAGATGTCTCCATAGATGTAGCACGACGTCGAGCGGCTTTCCCTGGTTTTGCATCTGGATTCAACATCCACCACGAAGACTTCCCTGTTCCTTCATTTTGTACTCGCATAAAACGATTATGAAGGCTCAGGTTGTGACGGATTGAATTCTAAAAAAAAAAAAAAAATTTTTTTTTTAATTAATAATAATAATAATAATAAATAACTTTTTTTTCTTCTTATTCTCACTAGGTCATCGCTGTCAAAAATACTGTTATAAAAATAGTTTTGATTAATCAAAAACAATTGATTCATTTAAGATTTCACACGTTTCTAAATAAACTTAAACTTACTATCTAGTTGTTATACTCTGGACAGATTGTCTATTATACACAAGAAATTAATTCACTAATTTGAACTTTTGTAATAACAATAATAATAATTCATTTTAAAATTTTAACTTCTAAATTTAACCATTTTCCTTCACTCATAGTCATCATAGTCATAAGTCATAATTCATAATAACTTAAGAGAAGTGTTCTGTTGACGCATAATTTTTACATTGGACACAAAGGTTAAATGAAGAGGAATAATTATATGACACGAGCTTCATAATACACATAACATACGAAGTACATACTTTTTTTTTTTTTTTTTTTTTTGCAAAAATTATCATTCTATAGAAAATGTGCTCATGTGCATCTTTGCAAAATTACTGATGATGAGTTTGCAAGAAGGGAGGAGTAGGAGTGATGATGAGGTTTGAAATTTAATAAACCAAAAGCCTTGACGGTCTCGTTTTTTTTTTGTTTAATGTGAAATTAGTAATAAGACGCATCTTATAAAGTCATTATAGGGTTACTATTTACATAATACAAAATACAAAATGTAAGTGCCTACTATTAAACTTGATTTGTTAATAATAAAATAATAGGAAATTAAAAATTTAATGTGTGAATTGAAGTTTAAGGTAGTGGAGCAGGGTAACAGTTAACATGGGAATGGGAATGGTAATGGGAATGGATACTAATTAAAAAAAAAATTGATTACTCATAAACATAAAATCAACTTTTGATAGAATTACAAGAATTACAGGTGAGATTCTTGTTAATTGGCTATCAACTTTTTCCACTTTACTATTTAGTATGTAACTAACGATTATTCCTACGGTATCAACTTATTTAACATACACAAAATTTCCAAGAGTTGATTTTGATTTTCTCAACAGAAGCACATTTTAAATTCACTTATTGAATATAACACCTTGACGGGTAATTGTTGATGCATATTGTTGCAAAAAAAAAATGCCCACAAGAGCTAAATCATTGCACCTGAACCTTATAGTCATCTCATGATAACCACAAATTACCTGTAATTTATCCATTGAAGCCTGAATTGAAGAACCAGTTGGTAAAATCAATAAAAATTATACCCCACCCCCCATTGTTCTGCTTTTCTGTTTTACCCTCCCACTACTTAAATTGAAAATTGAGAAATTTGTTTATTTGAAAATTTATAATTTTCAAATAAACAAATAATTAATAATTTAATAACAAAACTCACTGAAGCTGAAATGGACTTTAGACATGTTTAGGATGAATTTTTAGGTTAATTTCAAACCTATTATATAATACGATGGTTGTCAGGTTGAAGTATCTGTTAACAATGAATTTCATTTCTTATTGTTAAAGTGATGTGTGAAGTAAAGTCAAAGTGGAATTTTTTTTTTTTTTTTTTTTTTTATATGAAAATTTGTTACGTTTCAAGACACTCACGCACAAGAGTCTTACGCATGTAATGATTATAAAATAAGAAAATCCAACAAGAACAAGGGTGAATGATAGAAGATGTTGTTGTTTTTTGAAAACTTTTTGAAATTACAAATTTTTTGAAAATAAAATAAAAATGAATTTTTTTTTTTTTTTTTTGAAAATGAAATTTTGAAACTGAACTTGCACTCAAAGAATTTATACTGTTATTGTATTTTATTGAAAAAGAAAGTTAAAGGGGTAAATGACTTTTGCTATCTTGAGCATCTAGACTTTCTCGTTGATACTAAGTGTAGGGGATGATGCGGAAAAAAAAAAGACAATTTATCAAAATTATAAAAAAATTTTTGAACAAGTCTCGTTTTTTTTTGTGTTAAGAAGACTGCATAGGTAATGAGATAATCAATGTGGTGTGAAAAAATTAGAGAGACAAGACAAGACTTGTTTACAACTTAACTTTCTCTTTTCTAAGGAATATGAAGACTTTCTTCCATCACTTTTCTTCTCATTACCATCTCATCTCAATTAAAAGTAGAACAAAGTCTATCTCCGATTAATTTATCATCATCCTCTAACATCAAGGAGTTATAGACTCAAGACTTTCACCGAAAATTTCATTAATTCTCACTTTTGATCTCTCATGTCTCTGTTGGATCTTTGGAATGACGCCGCTTTCTTCCTCTCATCCCTCCCCATCCTCATCTACCCCAAGTAGACAGACGGTAACTCTTAAAAACTCTATAACGAATGAAAATCAGACAAAAAAAAAAGTTCTTAACAATTGACAACCTTCTGACGTAAAGTTTGGAACCTATAGTATAGCATCAAAAGGTAAAAAAAAAAAAAAAAAAAAAAAAAAAGTTTTATAATTTACATCTTCCTATTAAATTCAAGAAAAAGAGACGGAGAAAGTATATGCTTTTCCATTCATGACATGACTTGAGTTTTACCGCTGTGAATTCAATAGAAACCAATTAAATTTATCCAAAAAAAAAATAAAATAGAGCAGATTTGTATGCTCTAGGTTGAAAGTATGATGTCGACAAATGTCACCACAGTTTTCTACCAATGAGAGCACATTGTAAAATCTGATGATGAAATTTTACTTGCGGTGAAAGTTTAAAAAAAAATAAAAGTGAAAGCTAAGTTTAGTCAAAGATTATTTTTGTTATTAACATTTGAGAAAGACGGAAGAATCTCGACTTTCATATTTTGGCAAACTAAAAAACTAATTTGCAAAAAAAAAAGTTGTGGTGATTGACTTGAATAAGAAGATTGATTATAACATAACAGACTATGCAAAAAAAAAAAAAAAAAGTAGAAGAAGAAGTTTTCTGATGCGTAGAGAAAGTAAGAAAGTGAAAAGGTAAGAGTAAAAAAAAAACGTACAAGTTTTGGCATAGAAAGAAGAAGAAAAAAATCCCAACTACGCATTCATTTTTCATCGANTAAAAAAAAACGTACAAGTTTTGGCATAGAAAGAAGAAGAAAAAAATCCCAACTACGCATTCATTTTTCATCGACAGAATCCAAAACGCCTCATCGAAAAACTTGGTAACTAGGAAGACTACTAACTACTAACTACTAAACTGACCAAAAATGTAATCCGAACCGGGTGCTATTCTATATGCTACTCTAACTCATTCATTCTCAATAATATGAATAATTCCATTGTTCCATTCAAGTGAGATACTACTGTTGAAATAAGGGTGGAAAAAAAAANTCTCAATAATATGAATAATTCCATTGTTCCATTCAAGTGAGATACTACTGTTGAAATAAGGGTGGAAAAAAAAAGTTTGCAGTACTAATACTCAAAAAGAAACCCACCCACCTTAGAAACGAATGATTAGGATTCGATCNAAAAAAAAAGTTTGCAGTACTAATACTCAAAAAGAAACCCACCCACCTTAGAAACGAATGATTAGGATTCGATCCTGAAAAAAAAGGATAATGTTTTGAAAAACCAAAAAAAAAAAAAAAAAATTTTTTTCCAAAATTCTCTGAATCCATTCCAGATGCAGATAATATGCTTGTGTGGTTTGAACAAAAGAGAAAAAAAAAGGGTTATGTCACTTCCATTGTTGTCATTAGGTGAGTGTAGATGGTTTTGACGGTCAGTTGAATGGGCCAATCCAAAAAGAAGCAGCTGGACTACTAAGGTTAGGATATAACTTTTCCATTTGAATTTATTCCCATTAGACCCAAAAAAAAAAAAAAAAAAATCAATCATTTTCTCTTATGTTCAATGTCCTCTAACAACACGAGTCCCATGTCCATCCACTTTACTCAAGTTCTTAAATTTCTAAACACAAGGGGGTTATTAATAATGCAGCCGCTTCATAACTTTTAGAGGTTAGCTACCTTCTCAGTTTAAATTTGACCCTGAAAAGGAACTAAACATTATGACCAAAAATCCATTTTTTTTCTGACCCCATTAAGAGAAAGTGCAATCAAAAACCAAGAACCAAGAACCAAGAANTAAGAGAAAGTGCAATCAAAAACCAAGAACCAAGAACCAAGAAACAAGAACCAAAGAACAAGAAACAAGAAATAAGAAAAAAAAATTAAAATTTCATAACCAAAAAACTGTTCCAGTGTTAGCTTTCAAAATNAACAAGAACCAAAGAGCAAGAAACAAGAAATAAGAAAAAAAAATTAAAATTTCATAACCAAAAAACTGTTCCAGTGTTAGCTTTCAAAATCTTTTAGACTTAAAACAAACAGTTTAAAAGTAAAGTTCAAGGTTTCAAAATCCAATGATCAAGTATAGTATTAATATTTATAATATAAAACATCAATCGAGTACAAAAAAAAAAAAAAAAAAAATTTTTTTCCAATATTACTAAATAAGAAAAAAAATTTTGATTTAAAAATAAAAATATGAACCCCATCTTCATCTGATTTTTATAAGAACAGTCAAACAAAGTTTTGACATTCATGGTATTATAAGGTCCATCGTCCATTTCATAAAATGAACTTCAACGACGCCTCAAATGGTATGGAAATTCGGCTCTTGTAAACCACGTCAGAGGGAAATGACTATAGTTAAAATTCATTATTCAGACACAAAAGATAGTCCCAAAAAAAAAAGGGGTCACTGTTGACCTTCAGTGTATTTCACCACCTAAAATTTCTTATTCTCAGAGGAGTTAGTAGTCATTTGGGCAGTGTGAAAAGAAAGCCGACTCAAAATGAATTTTTCTAACTCAACCCTTTCCTTTTTTCTCATTTTTCATTTTCTTACAAGGATATCTTATCTTCAAGGCCTTTCTATGCAGAATGAGATACTTTTTTTTTTCTTCTTTTTTTTTTTTTTTTTCAGAAAAAAATCCCATCATCATCTTTACCATCAGTTTATCATGAATCTGACATATATTTTACCACCGGTATTAGTTTAATTTTAGACACCGGGCCAAGGAAATAAGAAAGTTTTTTTTGAATAGACTACTTTTTGAAAATTCAAATCCCATTCTTAGGTCTCTCAGTCTCAGACACATAAAGACAGAGAGGAATGAATTTTTCAATTTTCAATTTTCAATCCAACAACCCTAAAATTGAATTAACTTTTTTTTTTTTTGAAAATAAGTTATAATACTATTAGAACTTGAGGTTTCTGTCAATTGTCATTTTCAAACCAATTCTTTTTTGTCTAATTTGACTCCAAAAAGACCCGATGGGTCTCACTTAACTTGTCATGTCAAATCCATTTGACATCGAACACGTTAAGTGATTGATTTAAATTTCCTCTGGGGAGATTAAAAAAAAAAAAAAAAAAAAAAAAAAAAGACTATCAATTATGTAGTATTTGCAAAGTCTGGTCTTTTGGGTTTCCTATGTGATTAGATCATTCATTCATCGACCAATCCATAGAGATATAATAAGCACAAGTCTAGTCTTAGTCCTTAAGATACTTAATTTTTATCTAGATCTTAAAACTATAGAAGAAAAAGGAGTGATGTAATGAAAAATGTGATTAAGGGATAGTTTTAGTCTTTAGATTTATTGAACCTGGTAAAATAGAAATCTCAATTAAAAGACCTGTCACGTCAGTCGAGTAATTGGAAATCGAACTCTAATCGACCTCTTCTTTTAAAATTTATAACCTTCCTATTCTTCTCTCTTAAAATACTACTGTCTATTCATTTATTTTTACTTTATTTAAACTCCTCATTCTACTCAAATCCAAACCCAATCGTAGGAAATTTTATCACAAAATTTATAGGTAAAAAAAAAAAATTAAAAATTAACCTTTGGGAAACTAAAAACTAAATCTTACTTTACCCAGGGTTAGCACAAATTTGGTTAAAGTTGCCGGGGGAAATTAGTACAGTCTAGACAAAACTAATAACTCCTTTCCAGCTGTATATGACGGTAAAATGAATTTCAAAAAAAAAAAAAAATGTCACAAAGAAAAGTTTTTTTTTTTTTGGTCTGGAAATTTATTTTAGATAGTTATTATCAGTAATCATACCGATAACAAATGATATGGTGATATTGATAAGGAATATTTAATGGATGATTGGCAACTTCAAGCTATTGAAAGAAAAAGGTTTATAAATTTCCGGTTTAAATTTAAAGTTTTGATTGCTATAATTATGGTATTTAAACCTAAGAAATTAGTTTTCATAATTAATATAATATAACTAATAAAATAACCAATTTAGAGTATAGTTACTAATATTACTTTAATACTTTTGATACCGAATGTAATGAAGTATTCGGTTCGGTATAAAGAACTACTCGTATCACCCACCTAACTTCCCAATTCCTTTCATACAGTTGCCCAAAGCCAAGTCAAAGTAGAACATTGAACAATATCAGTGACATAAAGGTTAGTACTTTCTAATTAATTAATCAGTACATATTACTCACTCCAATTACTTGAACCTTTATTGATAAATCTATACCACGACATAGAAAAATGACGTTATGTGAAACCATATACCTTTTAAGATAAAAAAAAATTGATAAATAATCCTATACTATTTCTCTGTATAACTTTATACTACTATTATAAATCGTTATTACAGATTTATGATATTTTCCCTTTTTCACCCATATAAAAGGGTTGGATGATATCTCAACCGGAGAAATACGAACACTGACATAAAAATCTATCACCAAAAAAAAAAAAAAAAGAAAAAAAAATTAAAACAATGAGTTGTAGTTGTACAACTCTAAAGATTTTAATCAAATAAATCGATTGATGAAACTCTTCGGTTATTGATTTAACCACCTTTTTACTTCCAATATACATGAACAACTCATTCAAAATCTATAAAAAAAAAATCATTGTTTAAATTTAAATA
The DNA here is from genome assembly GCA_002738285.1 of Holacanthella duospinosa. Taxonomy (NCBI): domain Eukaryota; kingdom Metazoa; phylum Arthropoda; class Collembola; order Poduromorpha; family Neanuridae; genus Holacanthella; species Holacanthella duospinosa. The sequence continues at coordinate 783,202 of NIPM01000005.1, read as the reverse complement.
TTCAAAATTACAAAAAAAAAATCCTTTAATCTCCCACCTCCCACCATAGAAAACTAATCCCACTTAAATTTTTATTTCAATTCCCAATAAATTCTACAAGTCTAATACCAACTATTAGTTAATAGATAGTAAACTCTCTTGAGTTAAAAATTTCAAGTCCTTGCTCTCAAAATGAGTTTTTGAGGATCGCGATAAAGTGTCCTGAATTTGAGTAATTCAAGGCGTCACCGTCACCTTGTCACCAAATGCCAATATTCATGTGAGAACTTTCTCCATTGGTTAAAAAGACTCACATTTTCCTTTTTTTTTTGTCCACTGTCCCTTATACTTACATAATCTACTAAAAACCGTAATACTTTTTGGCTGGAGAAACAGTAAAGTAGAACACTTTAGAAATTAACTCCAAACCTACTACGACCTCCTTCTATACGTAAACTAAACTACCCTGACATGAAAGAATTGAAAAGTTTTTCATCGGATGAGAGATGAGATTGAATTGTTAGAGTTGTTAGTAGTAGTAGTAGTAATAGAGGGAGGTTCTAATTAATTAATTCCTAAGTGCTGAGGGTGGAGATTAAGACATTATTACAAAGTATCGTCAGTAGTTCTGTCCTTTTGTTTCTATTACTTATAGTCCAACGGTGAAGTTATAATAGTTTATAACAANCCTTTTGTTTCTATTACTTATAGTCCAACGGTGAAGTTATAATAGTTTATAACAATTAGGCGTGGTGGTAATTAGATTCTGAGAGAAGTAGTAGATTTTAGACCTATGGTTTAATACAATTATTAGTGAAAAGAAAAAGGGTTAAAAGTGAAAGAGTTANTCTAATTAATTAATTCCTAAGTGCTGAGGGTGGAGATTAAGACATTATTACAAAGTATCGTCAGTAGTTCTGTCTTTTTGTTTCTATTACTTATAGTCCAACGGTGAAGTTATAATAGTTTATAACAATTAGGCGTGGTGGTAATTAGATTGTGAGAGTAGTAGATTTTAGACCTATGGTTTAATACAATTATTAGTGAAAAGAAAAAGGGTTAAAAGTGAAAGAGTTAGAAAAAGAGAGAGAGAGATTTCATAGGAGGATTTTCATATGGCCTTGTCCACTGGATATTATTTTTAGATCTCNAGAAAAAGAGAGAGAGAGATTTCATAGGAGGATTTTCATATGGCCTTGTCCACTGGATATTATTTTTAGATCTCAAGGATACGTTCCTTCTCTAAAGACCAAAAAAAAAAACGTAGTAGTAAGAGCGAGCCATAGAAATCACTTTTTCCAGCCTTTCTCGAAAACCTTATACTCTTTGAACCGGTAAAACTTTTTTTTTTTTTTTTTTTTTTTTTTTTTTTTTTTTAANGACTTGTTCCGTAGGAGTGAAATTTATAGCACGACTCACCTACTAATTGCTTCTTACCACTCTCACTTTTGTACTCTAATAATACCGTTGTATATACGCATATGAGAAGGGTATCACCTAAAATTAAACTAACTATGGAAGAGTACAAAAGGACTTAATGGGTTAATTTTAGTAATTACTTTTCTCTCATCCAACTCTAACTCTTCAAACTTTATGAGATTTTATATAATTTAGTTAGTAAAAGGACATGACTCTAATAAGAATTTAAAGAAGTTGTCTAAAAACCTTATGTATAAGACGCCAGTTTACTAATTCAATTGTCTCCTTTAATATAAGAGACAAGCCTTTAAGTCACATTATTACGTGGTAATAAAGGGTTAACGAAATATTAAAAAAAAAAATATATATCATTTTTTTTTAGCTAACTCTTACATAACTCTTTTTCTTTATCTAAGTATTGGTTACAAGTTTTTGATTGGTTTGGTTTAAAATTATATTTAGAAAATCAAAATATTGAATTCATTATTGGTTGTTTTTGATGATGAATTACTACCAAGTAGTTCTATTTGACGCCGAGTTATAATGAAATAAGTGATAAGGGAAGAAGATATTTTTGATTTATACTTCTAGACAATCGTTTAGATCAGGATGAATTTTCAATTATTGTATGAATGTCAATTATTTTGAGAAATTGAATTGAACTCAAGAGAACAACTAATTTGATATTGAACTAATAACATGATCAATTTTTTTTTACACTCTTAGACATGAGATTCATTAATCAGAATATAAATTTTGATAATTTTATTCCCCNACATAATAAATATCTATTATGTTTTATAGTTTTAAATGTTATTATTCCATATAGGAAAAAAAAATTTTTTTTTTATGCAAAAGTTTTTAACAAACGAGTGTAAAAAAAAAAAACTTCAACCTTGCAAAATTATCTCTTGCACATACTCAGAAACTCCAAAAAGCCGGTTTTCCAGCTCACCTTGACTCAAAAGCAAGTAGAATTTGCGAATCTAATAAAATAATCAACCATTACCACTATACATGGGTTGTGGGTTATAGTTAACAATTATCTATTAAACATATGCTCTAGTACTACTAGGAAATAATATGGGATTCAATTAATTAAATACAAATACAGCCGTCGAATTTACGTCTTTGACTTGTGAAAATTTTGCAAAATAGGGGAATTGGGAAGNGATATTTATTGGATAAAATAATTATTAGTTGGTAAAGGCACTTTAGTACAGTGCACGACGATTATAAGAAATTCCTTTATAAGAACAGTCGGGTTATAAGAGCAGAGTTTTGAGGGTTTAGTTTCCTCTAATGGATTTAGCATGGGACATTAACGCCTTATAAGAACAACGTATATAAGAGCAAAACGGTTATAAGAACTGCCTTTTACTGGGTAATTTTTGAAGTGGGAGTTGGATATAAGAGTAGAGAGTGTGTAGACACTCTCAAAAAATATTTTTATCAAGCCGAGATGCCATGCGATTTACAATTGAAATTATCTACAATTAAAAATACGATATTAGAGCCTAAAATTGCTAAAGGTAAGTTCTCATGGCCGCTCCTACATGAGCTTCGAGAGTTCGGTTTACGCGAATTTGCAGATGTTAGAGCGTCTGCATGAGAATCGATCTCGCTTCAGACGCTCCTGAGTAAACGCGCGTCAACATTACTCGCGAAGTTCGCGTGAAGCTAGAAGCTCATAATTTTGAACTTCTTGCGTCAAATTACACGCGTTTTTACTCTACTGGGGTATCCTAAACACCTTTTTGGAGGGAATTTTAAATAGTTTAAATTTCAAATTTTCAGTAATTTTGAATAATTCAGTAAAAAATTAATTTTTTCATTAATATGTAAAAAATTAATTAATTCAGTAAAAAATTAATTCAGTAACAAATTAATTCAGTAATCTTCAGTTCTTTAATTTTAATGAATAAAATAATTTTTATTCAATATTTTAAAAGCCTTATTTAAAAAGATAAATAAAGTAGTATCAGCTGTTCAAGACAGTATCTACCTTTTCGCTTGAGCTTTCATGAGAATTGTTTTCACTTCGGACGCCGGAACTCGGAAGCTCAACGCGTGAAGCTCGACGCTCGACGCTCATAAAAATCGCTCGAAGCTCATATACGAGCGGCCATGAGAACTTACCTTAAGAGTGTTCAGTCCAAAATTACTAACTATTTTGATAAATAATTACTTAAGGAAAAGAATAATTGTTGGACGAACTGAACGATTAGTAAAAAATCAATTTTGAAAAAAAAAATATTTTTTTTTACCATCAACTTTTTATAAGACTTTTTACCATATACTTTTATACTTATTTTACTTTTTTTTTATACTTGCTCTTATAAGCGTTGTAAGAACAAACGGTTATAATAAGATCAGGATTTTGAAGTGATACTGTTATAACCGTCGNGAAGCTCGACGCTCGACGCTCATAAAAATCGCTCGAAGCTCATATACGAGCGGCCATGAGAACTTACCTTAAGAGTGTTCAGTCCAAAATTACTAACTATTTTGATAAATAATTACTTAAGGAAAAGAATAATTGTTGGACGAACTGAACGATTAGTAAAAAATCAATTTTGAAAAAAAAAATATTTTTTTTTACCATCAACTTTTTATAAGACTTTTTACCATATACTTTTATACTTATTTTACTTTTTTTTTATACTTCCTCTTATAAGCGTTGTAAGAACAAACGGTTATAATAAGATCAGGATTTTGAAGTGATACTGTTATAACCGTCGTGCACTGTACGTAGGAATGGATTTCAAGCTAAATTATTAGCAACATGGGGGATTTTGAAAGTATTGCTAAAAAAATAATAAGATCCGTCATAAACATGAGACCAGTGGCCATTTATTTGCAAAAAATCTTTTCATTATATAGTCTTTTTAGCACATGAGATTATAAATGGGGATGGATTCTTTTTTTAAACATTATTAATTCGCTAACTCCTCATCATTACACTATCATCCTCATCCACATCCTCTTGCACTAAAAAAAATTTTTTTTTTTTATCTAATTACGTTTCAATTATATAAATATATGTTATATAATATACATGTTTATAAATAACATTATATAAAATTTATGATGGTAAAATATTAAAAGACTATCGATTGATTAGTTTAAACGTAATAATAATAACCATAACCCACATACTCTTTCCAATAACTTGAATAACAATAAGAATATTCTAATGTTAAAATGTGTCATTGGTTCCTATATAGACTTTATCTATCACCTCCACTTCACGTGATTCTCAAATTCAATTGTCTGTTATTTTTTTTTTNGTTCCTATATAGACTTTATCTATCACCTCCACTTCACGTGATTCTCAAATTCAATTGTCTGTTATTTTTTTTTTCGTTATTTTTCTCATATTGAAATTTTAGCATATAGGATTTTTTTTTTTACTTAAGCGAATTTGACTCAATTACGAACCCTTTATCTCCAATAATAAATTGATTTAAAATTCANATTTTTTTTTACTTAAGCGAATTTGACTCAATTACGAACCCTTTATCTCCAATAATAAATTGATTTAAAATTCAAGTTCCATTCCATGAAGTGGTCTATCTGTCATGAGAGATCCTATTAAGAGATCAATCACACGCAAATGTCAATTTATCAATTTATATTACCATTTTCATTTTCTAGGGGACTATTTTCTAAAAAAAAAAATATAAAAAAAGTGAAATTTGGAAATTTATTTTATCATTTTTGGCAGTTTTTTTTCTTTCTTCTAATTGGTTGAGACATAGTCTTTGATGATTTAGTTTTTAGTGAAATGTGAAGCATTGAATTGAATTGAATCACATCATGTTGTGTCTTTTCTCTTCATTACTACCCTTTGACGGAAGTGAGTGAATTTACTTGTAAACAAAAACAAAAACAAAAACAAAAAAAAAACAATGGTAAGGATTATTATGATTTACATAATTTCCGTCTGTTCTAACTCTTGTCTTTGTAACAAGTCTCATTTTTATTCCATAATAGAAAAATACAGAGGTTATTAACTCTCTTTTTTTCCTTTCTTTTACCATTTTTAAGCAAAAATATTGCAAAACCAATGAAATTCAAACAATCAGATTCAAATAAAATTTTTATAATTATTGTTAAAATAAAAAAAAATAAAATTTTTTTTTTTTTTTTGGAAGGTGATTTTTTAATTTGAAATCTAAAAATATCTTGGTTTTAAAATAGCATTCATACCCTTTCTCTCAATACAGCTAAGGTTTCAATACATAAAGGAAGAATAGCTTATTTGTTATTATTAATTTTTATAGATCATTTAAAAAAGAAAAAAAAATTATCCAATTTCAGTAAGAATTTGGACTTTTTATATGAATTTTTCATCTGATTCACAAGAAATTTGGAACATTTTGCATAAATAACTTAAGAATTAGTTGTTGTTTTTTTCAAAATCTAGGTCAATAAGATATATCTCTAATAATAAAAGGAATATAATGATATCACTTTCAATTTCAAATTTCTCGATTATTTATTAATCTCTGTGTATAATTTATATTAAAAATTTTTTTTTTTTTTTTTTTTTTCACCCTAAAAGTCCTATTATAATTCACTTTTTCGAAATTACTATACTTATAATTTAAAATTTAATTTCTGATGTATTAACTATAACTACACAGAACAACAGGAGATTGTAGAGTTGTGTGGTGAAAGGAAATCATAGAAACCTTGTCAAAGTACGAAAAAAAAAAATGTTATAAAAAGTGTTGCGACGCATAATATATTTTTTTTGCTCAAAGAGAAAGTAGGCGTCTCTATAGTGATCTCTTTGCTTTCACTCTACTTTCTCCTAGATTCCAAATGCTTCTGTAAGGACCATACTCCAACCACCTGGTATCCATCTGTACTCACCAGATACAGACGTCACCTCTCATTAGACTCAACACGGATAACCATATTACAGAGATACACCTAAGCCACCCAAAATCCATCAGAAACCACCCACGTAAGAAATGTCAGAGACCCACTACCATATGACTAACCAAAAAATAAATTTTTTTTTTTTTTGGCTTCCGCTAAACAAAATGAGTCAATGAAGAGCAAAAAAGAGTTTAAAAAATTAAATTAAATTAGATCTAATCTCTATCTACTACTCGTATGATAAGGATCTTTTTTTTTAGAAATAATAGTCATTCCGCTTGACTGTTGAGTAGGGTTTTGTAATGTCTTTCCGTAAATCATTTAAAAGTAATAAAATTTTAAGAGACTATCTCCACTTATGAGTCTGTTGAACTTTTATTTTGCCAAAAAATTTTTGAACTAAAGGAACCATGTAAAAAAAAAAAGAAAAGAAAAAAAAGGAGCGGAAGAGTTGTAGAGAAAATAACAATAGTTTACTACTGTAAATTATTATTAATAGTTAACTAATAATAAAATTCTCCTCTTTACGTGAGTCGGATGTCTGGTTTGCAAAAAAAAAAAAAAAAAATTTTTAAATATAATATTTCATTACTTTAACCCATCCTTCACGGGTAGATGAATTTTCACATGAATTTCTATCTGCTAAATTTAAATTTTTACCATTTTCATTTTCTCCTCTCTGTATCTTGCAAGAATCAGATAATTTTTATGGATGTATATATTGTTCAGACGTCACCTGAAACTTGTGATAATTTGGTTCTCTTCTTCATAAAGTTTTATTGAAAATTAAGCAATGAAATAATAACTTCTTAAGTTACAAAATCTGACGTGATTCAATGAATAGAGAGACATGGGAGTTAAAAAAAAAAAAAAACAACAGAAAATTTGAACTATTAATAGAAAATACTCAATTCTTTCTAAATGCGTACTAATTGTATTTTCATCTGGGTCTTATAAATTTAAGTATCACAATAATAGATGATTCAGCCAAGTAGTTCTTTTAATTACTAATGGACGACTAATTTAAAAAGTATAATTTACCATTGGAAATAAAACTTGGATGAGACTTTATTGCGAAAATTTTTGCGCATCAACGAACAAATCAACAACTAAAAAAAAGGTTAGAATCGTGAACTATAGTCTGGGGTCAAAATCATATTTTTTTATTATTCAATTATACCATGTGTCCTATAATTTTTTACTGATGATGGCGCAGGAAAATTCAAAAATTTAAATTCATCCATTCCCTTCATCATTCTTCATTTAAAAACTTTGAATTAAATTTAAATATTTAAATATTTTTTTTTTAAAGACATCAATCATAGAACACTCGGTATACTATAGGCGTAATCAGGGTAATAAATAATCAATCGCTTCGTTTAAAATTGAAAATTGAGTACCAAAGTTAACAACCGATTCCAAGGTCCTGAACAATGGAGTCAATATAAATTTTTTTTTTTATATATATTTCTGACTAATTTTAAACGGTGATGTGATGGTTAATTGTGAATCCTCATAAAAAGTGTTATTTTATACCATCGTACCTGACAAAATACAACGAAAACTACGAACCTATAAAAATCAAACCTATTAAGTCCTTTGGTAAAAAAAAAAAAAAAAAAAAAAAAAGGGAGTAAGAACCGCATAAAATTTCTACGATAAAGGGTTCCTTCAAATAACATCTATTTTATTATTTTAACTGTACTTTACAAGTGCAAATTCTCTACGAAATAGAAATATTTTGCAAACTATTTTCTTCATTTTTTTTTTTTTTTTGTTTTTTCAATAATCTAATAAATGAAATTAAGTGTAATAGAAAATGAAAATGTATACAATTTTCTGTTACTCTTGACATGACAAGGAAAACTGAACAATTTTGATTAAATTTTTTAAGTATTTACTCTTTTACTAGACTACTTTTGATTTTTACCTTGTAACTTGTATCAACTTACTCTTGTAAATTCCCTCTTGAAAAATGATTAATCATAAATAATACACGCCGTTTAGTATGAGACTAAATACTGTATATGACCTTTGCCTTATGTTAATGAACGGAGAGTAGAGGGTTAAGAGGATAAGATTAGAAAAAAAAATCGAACCAGAAGAGAGTTTTTTTTTCTCTGTAAGATATTTAAGTTAGAAGATATAAAAAAAAAAATTTATAATAATTGACCTCTACTGACCTTCCACCCGGCAGAAGAGTTGGAGTCTCCTTTATCTTTGAAGTAGGAGACGTTGCTGACCATCCAGTCATAAATTTGACTCAGTGTCAACCTCTTGTCAGGTGACGATTGAATTGCCTGCGTGATGAGGTCAGCATAGGACATATTTCCCCAAGCATTCCTTCTTGATGTGGACTTTTTGGGAAATCCCAAAACACCCTGTGTCACAACATCATTTTCAGGTAGCGGTGGTGGACAAGAATTTGGTTGTGGTGGATCTTCTGGACGGGGTTGTGGCCAAGTATTTGATCTTGCCCTTGTTTGAGGCTCAAAATCTGGCTCTAATTTGACATAATCAGCTTCTATCTTTATGAAATCTGGTTCAATCTTAATTCCTGTCGATGGTCCAAGTGATGGCTGGATGTGTTGTGGTAAGGAATACTCCATCTGAAAGAGGTCAAATACATAATAATATAATATACCTTTTTGACCTTGTTTTTTTTTTCTTATTAAAAAAAATTTAGTTCAAAATGTATAATTTATATATATATAATTTAATTTAGCAGATATAGTTTGTAAATTTTAAATTCAAACTTATTACCGGTAGAACTGAGAAAGTTCGTTGAAAATTTGTGCAAAATTTTGAAAAAAATATTAATAAAATTATTATAATTATTATTATTATTATTATTATTATTATTATAAAAATGAATAGTATACTTTTTGATACGAACAAATAGTAATTGTTATAGATAGAAACAAAATCTTCTGTCTTTATTAACTCCATGAGTACGGAGTGAAAATATCAAGGCAAAAGCTTCACTTTACCCTTTAATAACACTAAAAAAGCATTTCAAGGTCAATCTCATTGCGTAATCAAATATTACTATAAACTTTATTTTCTATGCAATTTTGAAGAATAAAGAAGCTTAATAAAGTGAAAAGTTAGTAAATTTTGATTAAACAATAAGAATTATATTCATTGTTGTTTTTTAGAAATTTTTTAGAAATTTTTTTATTATATATTTTAGTAAACTTTATTAGCACTGATGAGAAAAATTGTTAATCTTATAAAAATGGATCACTTTCATTCTTGCCAATTTAGTTCAATTCTGTATCATCGATTTGTATATAAAAAAAAAAAAAAAAAAAATTTTATGAAAGTGAAATATTTCGGTATCAGTATTATATAATCGTAATCGCTATTATTGACTTTATTTTAAAAACCCGTTTTCCTATAATTTTAAGATAATTGGATCGTTTTCGGCCTAGAAATTTACTGATAAATTGAAACTTCCAACTTTTCATTATTGGATTTATTAGAGTCACGAGCTAAATCCCATACGGTAGGGAGGAATGACGTAAGGATTTTTAATGTGACTATCAATCATCTAATATCGAAAAAAAAAAATTAAATGTTGGTTACTAGTGTTAATCATATAATACGAATTACTAACATTGCTGTTGCTATCGCTACATATAGTTAACACTTTTGAAACCGAAAAAAAAAATTTTCCGTCACAGTAACTACAGTAGTGTTAATATTTGGCAGTGGTAGAAAATAAGAATTTCTACTACAGTATAGAGATGATTGCAAAAAGAATTTTTTTTTTCCTCTTGGATACTCAAACTAAGGACTCACCTTGAGAAAAAAAAATAGATTCTGGTCACAGGAAAATAGTATCGTAAAAATCTTCTAGGCTTATAATTTTGGCCTTTTTTGTTGGGATTAGTATAGTAGTTCTGGCACTGAATTTACACGGTGGACCGTCGTCGGTGGTTATATTTTGTAAAAAAATTTTTCTTTTTGTCAAAAAAAAAATATGATTTTTTTCTCTTCAAAACTTATCCAATAAGTAAATTTTAATTTAACTAAAGTATGCTAACGTTGACTAAAACTGCAACTAACTAGTGTTAAAAAAATTGTTAGATGAAACATTTGCTAACTAAGCTCCGCGTAATGTGTTCACAGTGACGTCCAATGAAAAACAGACGTGGAAGTTTTTCCATACATCCGCTAGCGCCAGCGCTTCACAAAATTAAAATCCTATCGTTTGAACTTGAGAAAGTTGTTGAATCCAACAGAAATTCACTACTGATTCGTCAGTCAAGTAAAGTAACACACAAACACCAAAAATAAAAAAAAAAGTCCAAAACCAAGTTAGGTCAGTTTTCACTTTTCACCGAAGCGTCATCCAATGAAAACCTTTCTCTTAACCCTTTCCCTTTTTTTTTACCTGAAGAGTCTTGGCAACTGAAAATTTGCTTAAAATATATTCTTCCGTTGTTCTCACTTATATAAATTACTATTGTCAAAGATGATCCTGTGTTTAGTTGTAAGTCTCTTAGGTCGTCAAACTACGACTGTTGTAAGTAAGTAGAGATGATCGGAATCCGGTCTATCACTGACAGTAACAATCAACAAGTGTTCTATCAACTCAGGATTGGAAAGACATTCGGTGGAAGGGAATTGTAGAGAGAAACTTACTACGCAGCAATAAGGAAGGAGTTGTGGAGTTTGCGAATTGCGAATTGTAGAGTAGAGTTTGGCGTTGTTGGATGGTGAATGAAGTGGGGAAGTGGATTTTTTAGTATAATTCTTGTGGACTGAGGGAGTGAATCCGAAGACACGTGGAGGAGACACGTGAGACTTGGGAAGAGAGACTGATCTTGACTAGGCTCTCGAACTGATCTGAACAGTTGGGCCAAGAAGAGAGCTCTCCAAAAAGATTGAGATCAGACGGTATGAAGGACTTTCCTTTCGACCTCCTCCTTTCTCTATTATTCCTTATATCCAGACCAAACATTTGTCCTACAAAGCCCAACAATCGCTTCCGTAACCCTCTACCGACCACAGAGACAAATCACGACGCTGCTGCGCTCATACCGCCCCTACTAATATACTTTACTTCTATTGCCAGAATAACCAGAATTTTAGCACTACTTACCACTTACCACCACTGTTCTGCACGTGGTGGATTGCTTCGACTCATCTTCAATTTTAAATCCATACCAACTCTTTAGTAACCGCGAACGAACGTAGAGAATAGACGAGAGAAACAAGATTTGGTGGAGTATATTACTAAACTCAACAACACCTTCTGCGTATTCTGTGCTCCATAAATAGATGGGCATTTTTGAACCTAAATCTAATGTTAAGCGGTTGCCCCTAATAGATGGACAATTTTGAACCTAAATGAAATGATAAGCAGTTGGCCCTAATACATGGGCATTTTTTAACCTAAATGTAATGATAAGCGGTTGGCCCTAGTATATGGACATTTTTGAACCTAAATGTAATGTTAAGAGGTTGACCCTAATAGATGGGCATTTTTGAACCTAAATGTAATTTTTAACGGTTGCACTAAAATTCTTTTTAGTTTTTAGGTTAAAAAATATCCATCTATGATAGTGCTCAGGGGGGGGGTAAAAGGTGCACGCTTCAGTAACACTCGATTCGTTTGGAGGGAAAAAAATTTAGAAAAAATAGAAAAGTTTTTATGATAAATTTCTATTATGTGAAGATTATAATTTGGGAAGTTATGGATTCGGATCTAAAACAGTCAAACATTTGGGTATGTATAAATCAAAAATTTACAGGGTTTATCTTGATATTGCAAATAACTTAGATTTGCCAGGTATCCGCAACCCTCCCTCCACGAGAAAAAATATTTTTGAAATTTTTTCCATGTCTCTACATAACCGCTAAAATGACCTTTAATTGTTCAGCATTATATAATTTCTCAATTTTATGTAATCTGAAAGGCACATTGGCATTATATGAGCAGCCTATGTCCACACCCTGCCTGTATGAAAATTTATCCAAAAAATTTTCTGTCTGTATGAAATTTATGCAACAAACCTTTCTCCCTGTATGGAAATTTATTCAACAAATTTTTCTGCCTGTATGGAAATTTATCCAACAAAAATTTTGGGAAAGTTTACGGCCGATTCCAACTGGTTGCGTAAACAAATAGGAATTATATTCCCAATTTTCAATTATTTTGTATTGGTCTGGTTCTCATAATAAATGTACTTTTCACATACCATGGGAATCTTGAGCAATTTCGTGGTAGTCGTGCCCGACTCTGTATTGTGGTGGGTGTACACTACGAGAAAGTTTTAGTATGTGGGTTGAAAATATTAATAAGCTGAGGTTTATAAAACGGAGTGAAAAAAAAATTCAAAAACCACTAACTAATTCTGAAGGCATCATAAATTGATAATACAGATGGATGAAACTCTACCTCCTTAGTATTTAAATTCAACTAAATAATAAAATTGATGTTATGACAGACTCTATAAATAACTTTCATGGGTCTCATCGAAAGATAAATGTGTGGGGAAGTAGGTTTGAAAATTGGCGATGACTGAAATCAGTCATTCCCAGTATTCTCAAAAGTTCTGTCAGACGGACAGATACTTGAATCACATAAATCTCAGTAGTTTGGGTGTATGCGGTTAGTAATGGATGGTCCCTCTTATATCATCACTTCCTCCATGTAATTTCGCATACTCAGCCAACCAAACCCCGAGAGTTTTACTTAGTAGCCAAGTTCACAAGGAAATAATCAGAAACAGCTGAACCATTACCTCAAAGGTGAAAAACGTTAAAGCCCTAACCGCACTACTACCACCAGCTGAAGTAAGACAGTGTGCCGAAGTGAAGCAAGATAGATTTTTAGCAAAAATTTTATTAACATAGTGACCGAATTCACTATAACTTGAACCTAAAATGTAATAAATTATTAATGCCAAAATGTTCAACATCTCGTGCCATTATAATAATTTTTTGGCAATAATGTTTGATTGTCTCAATGGTAGATAGCAAATAGTAGCAAGACAGCGATTGCAATTTTCAAATAATACCAAAAAAAATAGTGAGTGACTATTGAAAATTTGCAAAAAAAAAAGAAAAGCGGTGATATTGCGCTGGATAGAACTCAAACTTGAGGAAGATTATGTATTCCTATAATATTATTACTAACATTGGACAAAATATTAGATGTTTAGCTCGTATTTTGCTTTCAGCAGTGACGCTGGTAATTTGTAGTTTCGTGAGAAGATTATCTGACCTGATTACACAGTTGAAGGAGAAATAATGTTAGTACTAAATTGTATAAATTTGAAAAAAAAAAACCTGGAAAAAGAGAAGATGTTGCTATTTGTTACTTAAAAGTGATCTCTGCCGTCAACGTCATGCCTGTCAACCAATCAAAATCAAGCTATACGCTTTACGCTCTCCTACGTCGTGACAATTTTATTAAAAGGATAAAAGATGTGGTTCTAAATAAGAGTATCTTCGGGACTAAAACGAAAAAAAAAAAATTATAAGACGAATTGTGTATGGAATATGCTAAAAATTTTAGGGAGTAGGAGCGTTCTCATAATTTTTTTGGCATTAGAGACCTCACGTCAATCTCCGAAGAGAATGAGCCGAAGGATAGAATTTGCATCTTATTATCATCACTTGATCTTTCCAAGATTCTATCTAAAGATAAACGAAGCTGTCTTTGTGGGGAAAAAAAAATAGATCATTTTTAACGGAAACTTCATTGAAGAGAGACAACGGAAGCTAAAAGATTTAAAATTCGAAAACATGAGAACGGTAGTGGAGACATTAGTAGAGTCAACAGTAGTGGAGCGTAGCTGAAGCTGTCCCTGTCCAATCCTGATTGCAAGGATAAGTGACACTACGCTCTTGACTTTTTTGACATTGTCCAGTTGGTGAGAACTAGTCGAAAACCCCATGTGGTTTCATTATCTTGGACATATAAAATGGAAAAAGAAACTCAAGATTTTTGGCTTTGTATAAAAATTTAACAAGTCCAGAAATGGATTGACGCTGAAATCGAAATCATTATCGCTTGTCAATTTCAATTGACGTTTCTCAAGGATTCCTCTCATTTGAAATGACCAAGTAAACAATCCCAAAATTGAAATTGAATTAATTTGAAATAAAAAATTTGTATGTCTTGTTGAAATCTCAGAAGCTGATCCATTTCGGATACCCCTCTCTCGTCTTCTTTCCAACAAATTCTCCCACTCAATCTTGATTTTTTAGGTAAAATACGCAAGGGAATGCGTGTTTTTTTTTGTTTGTTTGTCTTTCTTGATGCCATCAATTGTCACTATTATTGGGCAGGTACCCAACAAAAGAGAGAGAATTTATTAGAAAGGAAGTGACTATTCAAAGGAGACGAGGTATCTCTGAAGAGCATTTGGAAGTGGGAGTTTGGATGCGTAGGTCCCTGGACACCTATTTAGTCTCTTGTAAATTGTGATTCTGCATTGTTGTTGGAGTGAGCGGACTCCGGAATAATACTCGCGAAGGGTTTGACAAAGAGCAGTTCGTACTGGGACTATCGCTGACTGCGCTGACAATTGCTTAAGGCAGTTGTATAAATTTCTACAGTAAGAAAGCAAAGTAGGAAATTAGAGACACAGTACAAGCGAAGAAAGGTCTGATTCATTTCCTGTGGTCTTACTTGTGGTCCATACACATAGCATAGAGGCGGATCAATCGAGCAAATCTTTTCTCGGGGTCAAGAAGTAAATGTTCTTTGCGGCAGAGCCATTGTATGTAGTAATACAAGACCTAAATAAATACACCACAAATGATTAATATAAAAATTAAGGAAATCTTAAAACTAATTAAATTTATATACTCAAGAACAACCTGGATTAAAAACTTACATTGTTAGATGATTTTTTGAGAAATAAAGATGACTGGGAGTGACATATCCCGTTCTCTACGATTGCAACATTAGGATCTGCTCCGTATTGAATAAGTGTAAGGGTTAGGTCATATACATAATCCAAATCGCTGGGATTTCTGGCACTCAGGACCATTTCTAAAACACTAAGGAGGATGTGTTGGGCTGAAAAAAAAAATAAGTGCAGAGTATTCTTAAAAGTAATGAAACATAAGAGGGCAATGATAAACAATTTGAGGGAATTAACTTAACTTAACCCGGTTAGACATAATTATCATTGACTTATTAATGATTTGAGGTTTCCAATTAAGCCAAAATGAAATACATGTGAACTGGTCTTAATTAAAGTTAGTAATTAATTAGAAAGGTGGTGAGATTAATGAAAGCACCGTTATGTCATTTCATACCTTCAATCAATTAATTTCACTTACTTCTTGAGGAAAATCGAATGTTCACATCGAGACCATGTTGTAGGAGGACCACAAGAAGCTGGCGAATGAAAGCTGTAGAAAATGTAATCATAATTTATTAAATCCCCCAATAATTTTACAACTCTTTTAGTAATGCTAATAATTATTCAGTACAATTGATTTTGGCTTACCAAAGCTATTATCTTTTTCTTCTGATTGTGTCAGACCCATGTACTCCCCTGCAGCAAACATTAAAACATGAAGAGGAGTCAGATGCCCTGCAAAAATTTAATAGATTTACTATAACTCCGACAAATTGAATAAATTTTAGATTTGTAACTACGAATTTCATACCTTTCCCAACACAGTTAGGATTTGCATTGAATTTACACAATATCCTCACACAATTTAAATAGAATACCTAGAAATTCGACCGGATTTAATTGATATGTCAATTTTGAAATTATTTTGAATTATAATTATTATTCTAAAAGTAGCTCACCTTCATATTATGCGTAAAATTGTGTAACAAATCCTTATTTATGAGAGGTACGAGACATACCATAAGAGGTACTGAACCGTCTCTTCCAACGATATTTGGATCACCACCTTCTGCTAGCAGCATCGATAGAAGTTCATAACGGAACTCCCAATCTCGTACCTATCATGTAGAAATAATTTTAAAAAGTTGAAAGTGATTTTTAAATGTTTTGTTTTTTAGAAATTACATGTCTCAGGACACAGGCAAGTGCTGAATTTCCTGGTTGATTGATAGATTGCCGAGCTCCACCTTGGAGTATAAGATATCTGAATAAATTTAAACAGTCCCATTTCGACCAACTGAAAAACCATAATAAATTAGTATTGATTTTTATTAGCTAGACGATGAATCAATAAGTTACCAGATGTAGTCCTGATATAACCCAAAACGAGATTCTTCGAGAGCGTACCTAAAGGAAATGATTCAAAATTTAGTCTTTTCAACATAAATTTCTTTCATTTGACCTCACACCTGACTCACCTAACTATGAGAGCGTGAAGTGGAGTATTTCCTAAGGAATCGGGTTCATTAATCAGTTCTTTTAGTCCATGCTCGAGCAAGAGCTTTGTCGCTTGAAGTGTGTCTTCCGCTGACTTCTTACCCAGAAGGAAAAGGACATGTAGTACAGTCAGATTTTGTGTTGCAGTCCGGACAGTCACAATTGCCTAGAATTGTCTAATAATTAGTTCTAATTAGATTTATTGATTGAGAATATATATACCCCAGCCTGAATTAGCCTTTCTACAAATTTCAAATCGTGTAAAACGGCCTAGAACCATAATAAAATAAAAAATTAACATTATTTTTACAATTCCATGTGCATTAACTTACTAAAAAATACTCAGTCTTTCAATAAAGATGCTCCCACAATGATAAAGTTCAAATATTTAAATATAATCAATCAGATTCGAACAAAGTTTAAAAATTCTAATTTCTAATTTAATATAAAATTAAAATGAGAATCGAATTGGTTCAATTTGAATTTTTACTTCGAAATCCTTATTGAAAGAATCTGGTTAGTTGGTTGAATGATAAAAAAAAATTAACCTGATGGATTGGATAATACTCATCGTAGCACTGATTTATTTCATCTGCTCGTTCTCCAAGGATGTATTGGACACAGTTCCAAGCACCTGTAAATCAATTATTAAAAACTATAAAAAATAACAAATTGAAGTAATCAAATTTACTAAAACTGACCTCTTTCACAAGCGATGTGAAGAAGGGGTCTTTTTTGGTGCCAAGGGGAAGGAAGCCAAGGCCTGAAAGGAATACCTTAGTATTAAATCAGGCCAGCTATAGTGTGATGCCAAATAGTAAGATTAAAAACCATGAAATAGACATGTATCCAAAGCCAATCGAGTTCGTAAATAAGGTTATCGCGACTAGGGTTTTTTTCGAATTCAAATATTTGCTTCGCCAAACCCCATTAATCGCGAAGATTAATATTCGCTGGGACTGGCACATCTTTAGTAAATATCTAAATTCTAATTAGTAAAATAAAAGTATTATTTTATAAATTACATACTCAGGCTGCTCACGCTGTGACAGCATATCTAAAATTTCAGGATGATCACCATCAATTGCATAGCAAAGTGCATTTTGTAATTTATCACTCGAACGATCACGATCTGACATCAGATCGTCGTAACCTAAAAAACCGAATTGAAATTTATCTTTCAGATAATTTATCAAATGCCTAATTGAAATTAAATCAATTACATACATTGTTTTGAACGTTGTTCACAATTTGGATTGTGATGACCAGGCCTATTAAAACAAATAATGAATCGAATTAGTCTCATAATATCCACAATAAAAATTAATCAATAAACACGTTCACTTTAAGTAAATACTAAATAAATACTAAATACTCACCAACACATCCTACCGTCAACATCTGTCCTCGCACCATTTTTGAGAAGGATATCTACTGCTTCATCAAGTCCTCTACTACAAGCAATATGAAGTGGAAGTGAACAAGCCCCTCGATTGAGATCAGGATGTCTCGATAAAATCCATTTAATCATATCAAGATTATTAATTCCAACACAAATTTGAAGAAGATTGTAGCCTTGATTATCCAAAATACAGAGGATATTTTCATTCTAAAAATCAAAAACCATATAACTAACAGATAATTAAATAAGTTCATAAAAATTCTAAATAATCTAAAAAATAGTAAATAATTATTAGCATTAATTAATTTAAGCTTACTTTAGGTATTTGCTGTAAAAGTCCTTCGAGTCGATGAGCAGTATTTCTAGGATTTGCTGTAAGAGCTTCAAAAACAGTACGAATACATTTCTTTGTATTTTCTGATACCCGTTGATGATTGGAATTGAGTCCACCAGGTTGGAATACACCAAGGGATCCACCCATCTTCTGATGACCCAGAGGTCAACCAAAATCCCTTACTTATCTCATCTCTCACACACTCCAACTGTTTAGATTCTTCACATATAAAATTTTTAAGGGATGATACTCTGAGGAAATCAATAATACAATCACAAAAGCACCAGAAGACACTTTCAGCAGCTGATTTCTACGCACAAGCTCAGAAAAAAAAAATGAAAAAAATAAAACAGGACAAACTCTTAGATATCATGTACACGAACTTTAACCTTTCACGTAAGTTTTTTTTAGTGTTAATTAATTATAAATTGTTAATTTAGAATGTTAAGTGAAGAAGATCAAATTTTAATTAATTATTTCCTAATTTAAATTAAATTCTTTTATTTTTCATATCTTTTAATGTCATTCAAAAATTTTTAATTTTTTTTTTATTTACTACTGGTTTCTATTTGAGTGGAATATCAAAATAGTTTGGGGATTTCCTGTGAGATATTTCGTGGGCGGTTAATTCAAAATTTATACAAAATGGTTGCTAATCTCTATTTATTTTTTAAAATAGTAAAATTTTAAATTCTTAATTTTACTTTTCAAAGTATTTATATAATTGTTTAGAGATAAGAGATTAGAGATCATTTTTAAGATTAAAATAAGGTAAGATAAATACAGATTTAAGAAATTAGACAAAATTTTGATCAATATTTAGTAGGACTATTTATTATTTTTACTACTGGAACCAAGACACTGTGTACTGTAGGTTACGACTGTTCTGTACGGTAGCGGTAGGTAACCAAATAAGATCATTGTTGGCGAAGAAGAAAGGTCGATATTATTTAGCAGGAGGATCAGGATATTAATTGAATTATCATCTAGCTTCTACTTATTAATTTAGAAGATTAGATATAATTAGTCATGAGTGAACGACCGACTTCGTTCATCAATCAAACAGGAATACCTGGCTCCGTGTCAAGTAAGTCTACTAAAATGAATTTATTTTATAAAGACCGTGGTGGTTATTTAATACATTTGAACATTAGAGATAAGATTGTAAAATTTCTAATTTTTTAGCTTTGAAAATTGTTTATTTATTTATTATTAGGCTTGAGAACCGGTCTAAGACTGAATTTTGATCCGTATTTTGGTCCGACGATTGGAGAAGCTACACCAGAACCCCCAGTAAGGCCACTACCAATTATTCAACCTCCACCAATCCCGGAAAGACTTATTCCAGGATCAAATACTGTCACACAAATGTAAGAATAATGAGTAGAGAAATGAGAGAAATAATAATTGAAATAAGAAAGTAAATTCTATTATTGATGAGGATGATGAAAATGATTCTTATTTTATTTATTTATTTAATAATAGTGATCAATTTCGAGCCAGCTCTGGGTTACATAGTTCTGGAAAATTAAAAATATCACCAGAGTTAACTTTTGATTTTACTGCAGATGATCTTGAAGGTTAGTAATGTGAATTATTTCGTGGTAATTGGAGGTGTGATGAGAGGTCATGTTTATTATATTCAATATTGGTGTTGTAGATTTAGGAGAAATCGGGAGAGGGGCCTATGGGACTGTGAACAAAATGTTACACAAGAAATCTTCTACTGCAATTGCTGTAAAGGTAATATGATCAATCATTATTTCTAATTTTGTTGAAAAATGAAAAGTTAATCTTAAACTTAACCTTTAAAACAACCTTGGTGTTTTTATTTGATTCATTACAGCGGATCCGATGTAC
Organism: Holacanthella duospinosa; assembly: GCA_002738285.1. Taxonomy (NCBI): domain Eukaryota; kingdom Metazoa; phylum Arthropoda; class Collembola; order Poduromorpha; family Neanuridae; genus Holacanthella; species Holacanthella duospinosa. The sequence goes on along the minus strand of NIPM01000005.1, from coordinate 762,990 downwards.
TGTTGATGAAAGAGAACAGAAGAAATTGATGATGGATTTAGAGGTAACATTTGTTAGTTCTGAATCTCATCTTATGTTTAAATTATTAAGCTTTGGAGAAGCTTATTAATTGATAATGAGAAATAACTAAATAAATTTTGAACAAGTGCTTGTGAATAATGACAATTTAACATTTTCAGGTTGTGATGAAATCAAACTCCTGTCCTTTCATCGTTAAATTCTACGGCGCCGTGTTTAAGGAAGGAGACTGTTGGATCTGCATGGAACTCATGGATGTATCTTTGGAACAATTTTACAAATATGTCTACAGGAAAATGGAGGAGCGAATACCTGAGAACATAATTGGAAAAATTGCTCTAGTGGTAAAGTGAATTTACTTCCAATCGATTTTCATCACCTTTTTTTTTATCTTATAACTTATAGTACAAATTATTTATTTTCTGCAGACCGTTCGAGCCTTGAGTTACTTGAAAGAGGAACTGAAGATTATACACCGTGACGTAAAGCCTTCGAATATTCTTTTGGATAAGCAAGGGAATATTAAGCTCTGTGACTTTGGAATTTCTGGACAATTGGTTGATTCTATCGCTCAGAGTCGTGACGCAGGTTGTCGACCGTATATGGCAGTGAGTTAATAATCATATTCAACTATAGTTAAATTATTATTCGTTATGTCATATACTTACATCTGACATGTTCCAGCCGGAAAGAATTGACCCATCCTCAGCGACAGGGTATGACATTCGATCCGACGTTTGGTCTCTTGGAATTACTCTTTTTGAGGTATCAACCGGAGTATTCCCATATCCCAAATGGAACTCCATATTCGAGCAGTTGAGTCAGGTCGTTCAAGGTGACCCACCTCGTCTCGGAATCCGAACTCATGGATACTCTTTCACCTCAGAATTTGTCAGCTTTGTTAATACCTGGTAGAATTTCTATTATCAATTTTCTAAACCATACTGTATACTGTTCGTAAAATTAGTATAATTTTCTCTTTTTTTTAAGCCTAATCAAGAGAGAAATAGAGAGACCGAAGTATGCTCGACTACTGCAACATCCATTTTTGAAGCGGTCGGCCACAGAGCGTGTGGACGTAAAGTCTTACTTTTCGTACATATTTGATGCTATGGGACCTTCACTGCAGCAGAGACTGGAAGACCTTGCCCTTCTCGATGACTAAGGCTATAGTAGACACCGCTATGTATTGCTATTACCTAGTCATTTAAAGCAAAGGGTCAAGAATAATATTAATTCGTTATAAGGATTCCACAGTGGATCTTTTAAAAAAATTATGAAGGACTTCTTCCACAAGGTTTCACAAGGACTCTTGTTCCTATGGTGGATTCGTTTTCAGAGGAATTATTTCTTGGTGGGAATGGGAACTAATAATAAGGTAATCCGGAAATTAATTCACAAAGTAAATCCAACCCTAACCGTATCATTTGCTCTTTTCAATTCAATAGTTCCAATATTTGCACGAATTATTGATTATGAATTTACTGTATTTTCTAATTATTCTTATCTCGAAACAGTTATCGCACCCATGCTGTATTTAAACACACACCCATTGGTTCAACAAAGTTGAATCAATCAAGGTGTCTGGAAACCGTTGTGAAGGATCCAATGGTATAATATTTTCTTTTTGTTCATAAAGAAGTTGTATCAATTCAATTGGTTAGGTTAACTTTCCAGTAAGTTTGACACTACTTTTTTTTATCTCATTGATCTTTACTTCAACAAAATTCACTACAAAATTGAAAATGGATACGAACGGTAGCCATACTGATAAGTTTGGTTGTGGTTACGGCTGTGACTATGGCTATTGTGACCATATTAAATCAGAAAATTCTATGACTCTAATACCTTTGAAACGAAGTTACTCAAATGTAGCAGAGTTAGAAATGGACTTTCCAAAAGACCAATTAGCAGAATCCAATAATATTGTCAACAGTTCGGATCACACAACAGTATCATCGGTAATTTTTTGTCAATGGTACAATTTGCTCTGGGTCTTGAGAATCTTAGGCAGTTGTCCATTGACAATAGAGAAATTAAGTGACGGAAAAGTCAAGGTAGTTTTCAAATGGGTTTCATGGGCAAGTCTTTATTCTTTCGTCGTTGACATCTTTCGAATCTGGATGTCCATACTGTATTTCAAGAATTGGGGATATTTTATTCTAGGAAGAGCGTAAGTGAGAAGAACAAACTAGACTAATTAATTAATGACATTAATTCTATTTAATTTTTTTTTCAGGTATGAAGATAAGCTTGAGGATCACATCTTTAAAATGATGAATTACACGATGCCATTGTACCAATGGTGGGAGATCCTGGCAGCATGGACAATGTCACCAAAAGGTGCTTTACTCTGTAACTCTTGGATTGACGAGGAAGAAAAAAGTGCGAAGGTTTTTGAAGAAAGTTACTCATACAATAACAGCATTGGTTCTTGGCGATGGCGTTGGGTTGTCCTTGGTGTCACCACTGCTTCCTTAGCTGGAATGTCTGGTTGTTTCATCATTGAATTTGTTTATTCAGAACCATCTGTAGATTTTGGTACAAAAAAAAAATTTTTTTTTTTCACAAATTTTATCCTTTACGTTACAAGAATAATTATTTTGTAATCATAATTTTATTTTTAGAACTAACTCGATTGATCCGGATATTCCCAATGACTTTCTTTATATTGGTCAATGTCATGGAAGAAGTGAGGGTCCTTCTACTCTATTTCACAGCTTCTGAAGCTTTTGATTTCATTGGGAATGGAATTCTTAGTCAAATCACTGAAACAGAAAGGATACCACATCAACTAGTGTCAAAATGGAGAATAATTCTACAAGGAACACGAAAGAATGTGAAATTGACTGGAAGTATCCAAGCACCACAACAAATTGCTTCTTTGTTACATTCAATTCTTATTTTTACTGGAATACTTTTCATCATGACACAATCTCTACTCACTGGACATTTTACAAAAACCTTACTCGTTTCATTGTTAATTGGGAATTCATTTTTAATGAGAACCATGATGAAGATTATAATGGCTGAATGTATAATTACTAAGGTAAAATCCAATATCTAAAATACATAGAATCACAAGCGGTTATGTACTTTATCTTAATTTTTTTTAATCACAGGAACAGAGAATAGCGGATATTCTTCTTGGAATTAATTCAGAATTACTTGATCTAAAAGGAGAATTGGAAGTATGCAAAATTATTAATATAATTCATCAAAAACCTTCAAAAATATCTTTAGCAGGATATGTAACAATGGAAAAAAAGTTGATTCCAAAGGCAAGTTTCAAAAATTTACAAAATTTAGATTAAGTTGTTTGATTAATAATTATTATCTGTTAATTTTTTTTTAGCTAGTGACTCATGTAGTCTCTCATCTAGTTATTTTGATACAATTTCACCTTGGATATTACGTCAATGGAAGAGTAACTTGTCCAAACGTTTGATTATCTTATAACGTACACAAAGTCTCACTAGTACATTATTTGTTAATTTGCAAATAATGTCCACAAAAAGAGCTTAATTTCTATATAGCGCTTTTTTTTTAGGTCAAAGAAATTAGAACATATGGAGTCTTTGGCGGAACTTAGATCAATTTATAAGGATTTGCAAATTCAATTTTCTATGTAATTTTATCTTCTTTTTGAGGTTAATAAGTAACCTCCGGATAACGCCCGGTTTGCTCATTTATTTGAGATAATGAAAATTAAATTAGCACCGGATATTGAAATTCAATGTACTTTCTCCGTTGACGTATCATTTGTTACCAAACTTTTAGAAAGTTGGTACTTAATAACAGTGTAGTTGTAACCGGTTCACAGATGACTACTACAAAGGAAAGAAAAAAAAAAGTTTTTTTTATTTTTTTTTTTTTTGCAAAATATTAATTTTTAGCAACATCTTTTGTTTCATTTCCTCTTAACTTCATCATCATGATACATTCGGATTTCACGAGACTAAAAAACTCTTCTAAACATTCAAAAAATTGTGACTGTCACTACTGTGAATATATCAACATTCAAAAATCAATGACAAGTTTACATAAAGTAGTTTTTTCAAGTGAAAGTGATATAAAGCTGAGTAAAAGTAAAACTCAACTAAAGTCTTACTCAAAGAGTGAGAGAAAGTCACTAATTTTTAAACAATGGTTACCATTTTTTATAACTTTGAGACTAATTGGATGTTTACCAGTCACTATAAATGAATCAGAAGAGTCTATTTCATTTAGATGGATGTCAAAGGTTAATTTTTATTCAATAGTTGTTGGTATCATTAGAATTACAATGTCTATTGCCTATTACAAAGACTGGGGTTATTATATACTAGGGAGAAGGTGAGTTTCATAAATTTTAAAAAATTTCTTATAAAACCTAATTTTTAACTTTTTTTTTTTTTTTCTAAAATTTAAGTTACAGGAATACAATTGACGATTGGATCATCTTGAGTATCAATATTATGCTTCCAGTTTTTCATTGTTGGGATACTTTAGCTACATGGATGGTTTGTAGAAATTTAACTACCTTAGGTAACGCCTGGATTCATATAGAAAATCGTTTTTCTGAAATTTTTACTCGTCAGTACACTTACACATCTTATATCAAAAGAGAACATCGAATTATTGCTTTTCTCTCTCTAATTGCTGCTTTTGGGACTCTATTTTATTTACTTTTGGAAATTTTTTTTCTAAATCCTCAACCTCCAAATTCTACTATTTTCGGTTGGATGCTAAGATTTTTACGCGGTCTTTGTTCATTGTTTACTCTAATTGCAACATTTCAAGATATCCCATGTATACTTATGTATATCACTTCAGCAGAAGCATTTTTAAACTTAGCTAATGGAATTAAGTATCAAATTAAGAATAGAGACTCATTAGATAATGAAATTGTAACTAAATGGACACAAATTTTACAACTTATTCGTAATAATGTAAAATTAACGGGGATTTCTCAAGCTCCAAAACAAATTATTGGTGTTTTAATTACAATTGTTATATTTACAGAATTATTATTTATTTCAATTTTAAATATTTTAAAAGGTCGTTATTACAGTAGGAATTTTTTTGTATGTGTTCTTGTAAGTATCAATTACTTTCATCGTTTAGCCTGTAAAATCATAATGGCGGAATGTGTAATTGATGAGGTAAATTTAATTAATCATTCTTCATTTTACTCGTACTTTTACCATTTTTTTTTTTTATATTAGGAACAGAGAATTGCAGATCTTCTATTGGAATTAAACCCTAAAACAATTGATTTACAAGGGAAATTAGAAATTAAAAAAATTATAGACGTAATTCATCAAAATCCAAGTAAAATCAGTCTCAGTGGATACTTAGTGATGGAAAAACGATTGTTTCCAAAGGTAAGTTTAATTTAGATTATAAGAATTAAAATTTTAAATTTTAAATTATTCAACAATTAACTAGGAATAATTTAATTACAGATTATTGGATGTGTAGTGACTTACCTTGTGGTTCTTATACAACTACATATAACTTATACATTCAGTGGTAACAATTTTAAATCTAATGAAACTAATTATAATACAATAATAATTACTAATTGTACTATGTAAATTACTCCCAAAAAATAACTTTTCAAATTAGCTCGAGATTGAATTTTCAGGTAATAAGAGTTGAATTAACCAATTAACACCGGATATTAGACTAGAAACGGAAGCGTTTCCGGTAGTTTTGATCTAAACTTTCACCTCATGTTAACAATATAACGTTTTTATGTTTTGATGTATACTTTCACCTGAGTGAAAATATAACTTAAAATAAGCCTGTTTTTTTTTAAGATCCAATCAGTCGGTTGATTGACTCCGATCATGATGGATCTAGAATTTGTTACGCGGAAGCCTCCTATTCGTCACAGTCATAGTAGTATGAGTCAAAAATCATTAAAAATTTTAGAAAATAAAATTTTTCTTGGTGACAGTGAAATGATTGGTATTGGAGAAAGCACAAAAAATTCTAATTCTAATTCTAATACATATAACAAAAAAAAGAGAAAACGAGTTAATTGTTGTCGATTGTATACTTTGATATGGGTAATGCGGGCAATTGGAAGTTGTCCATTGGTTATTGACCAAATCAAAGAATTTGATTTAAAAGTATCATTCCAATGGAGGTCAAGGATCACTGTATACTCTGGAATTTTTGGAATATTCCGTTGTTTAGTTAGTATTGTTTACTACAAAGACTGGGGATATTATATGCTTGGGAGAAAGTAAGTAATTTAAAAAATATACATATATATATATTTTTTTTTTGATTAATTTAGAAAATAATAGAAAATAGTTCATTTTTCTAGGTATACAGACACAATTGATGACTGGGTATTGTTGACAATGAATGCTATACTTCCAGTTGTTCTTTGTTGGAATACATTGAGTGCTTGGATTGTTGCAGACAAAGTAGCTTCAATTTCAAACAATTGGATGGATATAGAGTTTCATTTTCATAAAATTTTTAATTCTCATTATATTTACAGTCCTCAATTAATGACATGGCATTTGATTTCAATTCTTTTAGTAATCACAATCCTTTTTTGTGCTATTTTATTAACAGTAATGGAAGTTTTTGTTTTAAATACAATCCCAACTGTATTCTTTCCTATTTGGCTCATTAGAATTTCTAGAGCATTTTCTATTTCATTTTTTGTTTTAATTTCCGGTTTAGAAGATTTTCAAGTAATTTTAACATATTTTATTACAGCTGAAGCTTATGTTAATTTAAGGAATGGGATAAAAAATCAAATTAGAAAAATTGATCAATTGACTCATCAAAATGTATCAAAATGGTTAAAAATTTTACAAATGATTCGAAAAAATATTAATTTAATTGGAATTACACAAGCACCAGAACAAATTTTTGGTTTTTTACATGCAATTCTTGTTTTTACTGGACTTTCTTTTATAACTATTCGTTTATTTATGGGAGAAACTGGAAGTGACTATACTAATAGAAATTTTATTATATCTGCTCTCGTCACCTTCATCTATTCTTTTAGATTGGGTATAAAAATCATATTTGCAGAAAACATCATTGTTGAGGTAAATTCAATTGTAACAATACAGTGGAACTACAAATAGCTAAGGCATTGGAAGAGACTTTTGGCCCATGCACTTTTCCTGGGGAAGCAGTGCCTTAGTAATTCATGGTCAACAGCATTTTCACTGGATTTTTTTCGAGGGAAAGTATTAGCAGTTTCAAAAAGACCATTCAAAAGTAGTGAAAGACGATTAAAAAAATCAAGACTCTACGATCACTAAAACAAAAGTTATGATTTTTTGAAAATTTGTAATTTTTGGATGCTCTTTTGAAACCCATCCATCTCTAGTTAGTACATTGTCTCAAAATAACATCCAAAAATTTCAATTTTCAAAAAATCATAACTTTTGTTTTAGTGATTAGTAGAGTCTTGATTTTTTTACTGTCTTTCACTACTTTTGGATGATCTTCTTGAAACTGCTAAAACTTTTTTCCAAAAAAAATTGAGTCAAAATGCTTCATCAATTACTAAGGCACTGCTTCCCCAGCAAAAGGGCATGGGCCAAAAGTCTCTTCCAATGCCTTAGATATTTGCAGTTCCACTTTATAAGACTCGTCCGTCCAATGGGGGCCAATCTCAACGTTTAAAAAAAATTCTGTTTTTTTGATTGTTGGTTACGAATTCTAATACATGATATTTAGCTTGAAATTATTTGATTAACAACTAAATTGTATAGATAAGCTATTTTCTCAGTTATTTGACAAAGAAGTTCAATTAACCTTAAAGTAGGAATATTTATTTGTGAAATTTATTTTAAATAGATGAAAGTGAAATTGGCGAAAATGAGATAGGCTCTTGGACGGACAAGATCAATTATTTAGTCTTAAAATAAACTTTAAGTCATTAGTAATAATAGTAATTATAATAATTAAGTTTAAAAAATTTTTTTTTTTTTTTTTGCAAATGTAGGAGCAGAAAATTGCGGATCTTTTACTTGAGTCAAAATTGGAAAAACTGGATATTTATGGAAGATTAGAAATAAAGAAAATGATTGACATTATCCAACAAAAACCAAGCAAAATAGTTCTTAATGGGTACATGGTCATTGAGAAACGATTGATACCTAAAGTAATTTTTAATTTAAACAATTTCAATTTTAATTTCAATTAATTAACTTGAATCTAAATTGAATTATTGAAATCTCATTGTTACAGGTCCTTGGATGTGTCGCCACTTATTTAGTTGTACTTATACAACTACACCCAACCTATAGATTCAACGGGAATATTCCAAAATAAAACTCAACTGTACAGTTTCCAAGAATTCGGGATCAAAATTTGAGAAAATTAATCAAAAAAATTTGACAATTTTAGATGAAAATTACAGATCCTAATTTTTTTTCAATAACCACTTTGTAAACAAAAAAAAAAAAAAAAATTTTTTTTAATTCAATTCTAACTTATCAGAATTGAATCTAATTTAAATTTCACTCGAATCTAGTTATCTGAAATTGAAATTTTGGATTTGTCTTAGACAATTATTACTGAAGGACTCTGTAACGCCCGTTTTATACTTAATGTCATTCGAATGAAATGCAGTATGATAAATTAATTTTGGAACAAATTTTGCAATCTAATTTGCCTTGACAATTAAGATTTTTCCAAAATTTGTTGCAAAATTCATCAATCATATACTTTATTTCAATCGAATGAAGGACGAATGACATTAAGTATAAAACGGGCGTAACAATCATTGGAGAAAGTTGACAAAAAAAAATTCCTAACGCCCGTTTTATACTTAATGTCATTCGTCTTTCCTTCGAATGAAATACAGTATGATTGATGAAGTTTGCAAAAAAAATTTCCAGTCTAATTTACCTTGACAATTAAGATTTTTACAAAATTTGTTACAAAATTTTTCAATCATACTGCATTTCATTGGAATAAAAGACGAATGACATTAAGTATAAAACGGGCGTAACTGACTGTATTTATTTAGAAACCTACTGTAATTTAATAACCAATTATAGTCATACTAGTCAATTATTGAATTGAATTGAATTATTGAAAAATAATACCTATTAACTTATTATTTCATTAATACATAGTATATATTTTTTTTCCATTAACTTTCTCCATTAATTTCTGAAATGTTGATAACTCTCTTTGATATCTTACTTTACGTCTCTGGTCACCTGGGAATTAAACAAAATACAGTAGATTCTGACACTTAAGGATAGTAGTAACCTATTACCACCAACTTTCATTTTCATTATGTATATAATTCATCTCCTGTCACAATGTCCTCTTCTCATTGGTCGAAAGAGAGGGAGAAAGTGTGAAAGATTTGTTTCATTCATCATTCATTGGTTCAATATTTAATAAGATCAACACTTTGGTTGTATAGTTTCATCAGAGAAAACAAGACACACGAGCAGGGGATTTTTTTTTTGATCTATTTTATTCCCACTGTGGGAAATGACCGTTAATGGAAAGATCAAAAAGATTTGATAGGAAATCATTACACCAAAAAGAGAAAGTCTAATGGACATGGGGGATGAAAGTTTTTTCGTTTTTTTTTTCTTTCTTTTTTGGACTGATGATGACAAATATTATTATATTTAGTAATAACACTCGTAATGATCCTTCGTCGTACTATTGTGAAGAAATATATTTCAAAAACTTTCACTCTTCAATCCTCTCCTCATAAGAACTTTATGTAAATTTTAGACGAAAAAAATTTTTTTTTTTTTTTTTTTTGGAAAAGATTTTCACCCGGGTTGGGTACGAATCCTCCTCTACGAGATAAAAAAAAAGCTTTTGGGAAGTACATTTGTGGTTGAGTTATGGGACATTTCTCCTTCCATGTGTCATCCTCACCTTCATCCACTCCCTTGAATCACTATATTCTATTTTCTAAAACTATTATCATTATTATGACCTGTCGACAACAGACTTTCTCCAAGAGAAAAGAAGGACCTTCTCAAAGGGATTTATTTGCAATCTTACCCAGCTTATAAGAAATGACGACTTTTACTTTTACTTTCTACTTTCACTTTTTTTTTTTTTTTTTTTTTTTTTTTTTAAAAAAAAAAAAAAAAAAAAAAAAAAGTTTAGGCTAGTTTTTCAAATGAAAAAAAACGCCTTTTCTCTTTAAGAAAAAAAAAATTTAATGGGAGAAAGTTTTTGAGAGAAAATGAGAGAGAACAAAAGGAATTGGTAAAAATCCTAAATAATGTTGATAGTAATCTGAATAGGTTCTTCTATTGTGGTGATGGCATGCTAAGGGTAGGGGGTTGGGGGTTGGGGGGAAATTTGTAATACCTTTTAACGTAATTGGGATGAAGAGTCATTCCTTTAATGGTTTCTTTTCAAGATTTACAACAAACTTACGACATCTTTTTACTTTTATTTACATTTTACCCTCACTTTCACCACCCACTCACTTTCACTCTACCAAAATCTAATCAATTTTATCTTTTCTTACAAACTAGACATTATAAAGACTACTGTCATTGGTTGAGGAGAGTCTTATTGGTCAGTTTTTATGGTAAATAGTAACTCAGTTTTAAAATAAACTTTCTTGTTTAAAAACCCTCCCCCTCCCCCTCACCCACTCCTTTCTTTACCCTAAACTCCTCCCACAAAACCTTTTCCCCCTAGTTACAAAACTGATTATATAAATTGTAATTTTTTTTTTCTTTTACCCAACTAAAACTCAAAAAAATACCCGGAGAGAATGTTCAAAATCTTAGAAACTTTGTACACAAACAAGAGGAAAGGAGAGAAGACTTAAAAAAAAAACTGAAATCTCCGGCTTTGAGAAAAGTGTAGATGTGAAGCGATTTTGTAGGTTGATCCGGTGATGGTTTTCAAAGCCTGGGGTTTTTTTTTGGTCATTAAAAATGCATTGAAGGATATGTCACCGAAGAGGGTCAGGACACGTGCGGAACATGCCGATGGCTGAAGGCTGAACAGCCATGAGCTCCTTATCCTCTAAGTACGGAGATACTTGCGGAGTCTCTTCAAACTCCAAACGGTGACATCAATCCTACCAACATTCGCTTTTTTTTTTCAGCTTACTTTCAACCAAAATGAAACAAAATATTGTATCAAGAGAACCTATTTCCATTTAAATGTTGAATAAATAAACAAAGGGTGGGAGTAGGAATAAATAAAAGAAAGTTACATGTCTATGGAAATTAGGTTTAAGAGCATTAAGGAGGTGTGTTTGTGTTGGTGTAAACCTACATTTCAATTCAATTGATTCAATTCCATAGAATAACTATTGGTTCTTGTTTGAAGTTTTGTACAGACTAAAAAAAAAAAATTCTGAAAACAGGATTGAAATATACAGTAATACACAAAATTTTAAAATCCTAGGGTAACTCACTTTCTCCAAAGGAAAAGTAAGGGGAGATAAGGGAGTGCGCGGGAATATTTATTAACTAAACTCCGCACATTTTGCGCATCTGCGAACCTTAATAGATGGGTATTTTTTAACCTAATTGTAATGTTAAACGGTTGAAGTAAAATTCTTTTTAGGTTCAAAAATGACCATCTATGAGGGTGCGCCAAGATGGAATGGAAACAGTCTGTATAGTTTAGTATAAAATCCGAGTGCACGTAATTTCACGGACTCAAAATTCCACCAAAATTTCACTTCCAAGAAGCAGTGAGTTTTCGGCGGGGAATTGTATTGGTGATAGTGGTCAGAGTTTCTACTTTTACATTATAGTTATTTGAAGTTAAAATTGTCACCTATTGTAAAAAAAAAATTTGTATTTTGAACATCAAATTCCATCGAGATTGGTTAGTAAAATGAAGTTTGATAAGTTTTTTGCAACAAACTGTAGTAGTTTTGAATTTAGTTGGCTAACTTCACTTCACCAGTTTTATGACTTGTGTCATATAGTGTGTTGGCTCACTTTTACTCAACTTTACAGTAAAATAAGTGCAGGGGGTGTACATATCTAGAAGAAGAAAAATTTCTTGTCTTTTTTATCTTTACCACCCTGTATATAAAACAAGGGATGAAATTTTGATAAAAATCTTGAAACAAAAGTTGTAGAGAAAGTAAAGGGCGGAGTGAAAGACGGTAAAAAGATGGAAATGTGTGGCATTATTAGAGCTCCAAAGGTTTTATTATTTTATTTTTTATATTTTTTTTACCATGGGATGAAAAAGTAAGAAAAAAAACATCAAAGTCTCTTCACTGAATCCCATTAGGTCGTGAAAGTACGGTGCCTTATTGAATTGGAAATGATGACCACAACGGCGAGTTTTCTCTTGAGACCCTATTACTTTTCACTCCAATCGCATCTCATCCCATAAGTCATTATCTGGTAGTCTATTACAGGCTGAACGGATGGACCATTAGACTTCATCCAGTCTTTGGATTGGTTGTAAGGACTATGAAGCAAACCTCCGAATCCCATTATGAATTGGAGACGACCATCTGACAGGCAATAAGGAACAGATTTCTAAAAGAGAGAGAGAAACCTTACTATTACTAGTATAACCTTATGCTTTCTCCAGTTAATTTGGATCACTAGCAACCAAGAAAAAAAAAAGGTAGGGAGCCACAAAACTTGTCATAATTGTGTTGGAGTTTGAGGTTATAAGAGAAAATGAAAGAGCAATGTTAGGGTGATGGTGGGGTTGGTTAGAAAAAGTCAAATCCATCTGTAACCCTACCACAGCACTAACAACCAACCCTTGCCTTTCACCCAAAAGACAAAAAAAAAAAAAAATTTCAATAAACTTTTCCACAGCTGTCACAGAGTAGCTAAAATTTCCAATTCAAATAACAAACCCACAACATTTTAATTGTATTTTTGACGCCGTCGAGAGACACTGTCAAAAACAGCCGGTCTCCGTCAGATTCAAAAAAAAAAAATTTTTTTTTTATATAGGAAAAGAAAAGCGGTGAAAGTAGAGAAAGTTTTCTTGTAACTTTTAGTTTTGATGCGACTCACGTACTTTTTCATTATCACTGTTCAAAAATGAGAAAGCTTAACAAATCAATGGATACAAAAATACTTAATTTACTAAAACAAAAGGAGGATTTCATTTTTTAAATAAAAAGTTTTCATTTTTAATCAAAAAATTTTCTACTTAATTTCCTTCTTTTTTATCTCTTGTTATTACATTATTTTGGAGAAAGTAGAAATTTTTTGATTATATTTTCAAAAAAATCAAAATCTAGTGCTCAAATCGGACACAACTTGAGATGACATCCCCTCCACACACCATCAGAAGAGAAAAAAAAAAAATAAAAAATAAAAAATTTTTTTTTTTTTTTTGTTCAACTTTCTCTTGTCGAGTCGTTGTAAGTTGTGGTGAAGCAGTGAGGAGTGAAAGTCCCTTAGTATGGAATACTCCAACATTGTAAGAGAACTATGAGTAGAAGGGCTCATGTAAAGTGTCAGAAATGTCAATGAGAATTAGAGAACGGTAGAATGAATGTGTTTATTTGTAATTTTCCACGTGGTCACCTCTTGAACAATAACCATGTCACCACAACACGACACTTTGATCGTACCCTGTCACTTTCACATCCACTCTCTTTTGTCTAAAAATAACAAGAATTATTGGTCCATGGTTTCGTTTCTAAGGGTTAGCAAGACATTGAGTCACACTATTCATTTTATCTTTAGAAATAAACCTTAAACTCATCACTTCATCACTTCATCAACTCATTCTTTATTCAATTTTTCATTTAATTTTCACTTTCAAAAACTAACCAGAAATTTATTAAAAAAAAAAAAAAAAATCTAATTCTTGGTTGTACATTGTAACTAGTAGTAGTAGTAATAAATGGACTCAACTGATAATGAATTATAAAGGAATCTAAACTTTCTCTTTAAAATCTGCTTAGTTTAGCTTTTATTTTTACTTATATTTTAAGACTCATACCAAAAGCTAAGCTAATGCATAATGCTACTGTTTAACAAGAGTCAACACTTTTTTAATCACTACGTTATAAAACCTTAGTAATAACTTCTCTTTACTCAACTTTCTCCTTTTACTTTCACCCTATGCTGTTTCAATTTAACTAAAAGTAAAATCTATAAACTAAAAATTTTTTTATTTCTTTTACTTTCTCATACTAGTTACATTACATTAATAAAGTTGATGAACTTTCACTTGAATTGCTAACATTTAGATTTTTTTTAACCTATCCTTATTTAAAATTTTGAAATTACTTGAGAAAAGTATTGTTCTATTAGTATAAGAGATGATGAGCGGAAGTTATGGTTAGTAGTATAAAACGGAAATTGTTGACGTCATATTAGAGTATGATAATAGCGACATGGATCGGATATTTCTAGGCGTTTGAGTAAATGGAAGTGGTAAGCTTAGAAAAGATCTCGCTCTTTCTACCGTTGGAGTAAGGTCTACTTTCTTTTTTTTTTTTTTTTTTTGAAGAAAATACGTAGTAGCTACTGAATATTCACGAGAAAAGCGAAGCATCACGTAATTTGCAATGCAAATCAGGTTTGAGGGGAAAAATCTACTTTTATCTCCCCTAGACACTTACATAAACAAGGAATGAGCGAACGAACGAACGGTGGAGACGGATCTATCACAAGAACACCAGAAACTTTGGGCTATGGCTATGGTTTTCCCTCCAAAAAAAAAAATACACGACTCATTCACTCAACAACAAAAAAAGAAATATATAGTTCTTATAAGTATAGATACAAAGGAGAAAGTATTATTTTATCATTCTTGCTTTCTCTACAGTGAAAGGGTAGTTTTTTTGTTTTGTTTTTTTAATTCAAATTTTTTATTCAACTAAACTCTATAACTATTCATAGTATAACCTTGAATTTAGATTGATTGAGAATAGAGAAAGTCTGCCTAAAAAATTCACCAAGTTTGAAAAAATTAAAGAAAGTTATTTAGTAAAGTGAAAGTTCAACAATTTACAACTTAGCTTTTTAACATCTTAGATTTAGCACTTAGATCATTACAATTGTTAGAAATGTTGTTAAAAATTTGAGTTTTTTTTTTTTTTTTTTTTTTTTTTTTTTTTTTGTTTTTTGTGGGAAATAGGTGAAAGTTTGGAGAAAATAATAGAAACAAGAATAACCCTTTGGTGAAAGGTGAATTTTGAATATTTTTTTTTTTCAATTATTACTTCTTGGCTTTCTCGAGATAGATTTATTGACAAATAGGCCTTGACAGTCCCTAAAGCTTTTATAATAAATGAATGTCCTAAAGATGTTATTGTTGTTGGGCAATTGGTGACATGTGCATTGTTGCAGAAATTATTAATATGACACAGACTCCTTTTTTTTTATAAATAAAAAATCGNTCAATTATTACTTCTTGGCTTTCTCGAGATAGATTTATTGACAAATAGGCCTTGACAGTCCCTAAAGCTTTTATAATAAATGAATGTCCTAAAGATGTTATTGTTGTTGGGCAATTGGTGACATGTGCATTGTTGCAGAAATTATTAATATGACACAGACTCCTTTTTTTTTTATAAATAAAAAAACAGTTTGTTAGACACTTTTTGAAAATATGTACACGTGTTCCCTAGTCCCTCCTTATTGTTTTCTTCATTAAAGCCCTGATTCCTGATATGAAGAAGACAAAAAAAAATTATTAATAATAAATAAAGTACCTCTCAATCCTTCCAATTCATCCGCCCATTCCAAATCAAAAAAAAAAAAGACTCAAGTGATAAAATTGAAATTCAGTGAGCTATATATTAAATAGTATGGTGAAAGCGTTTTGCAAAATCCTAGGTAATATAAATTGTATAAAAGTAATATTTCTTTTTTTACTAAGAGCTACATCATCATAATAATGTATAATGCATGATCCTACTTTCTCTAAGGGAAAGCAAAAAAAAAAAAAATAGAGAAAGAAAAAGAGTATTGAAATAACATAGGAAAAGAAGCAAAAAGTGATTGAGTATGTAGGAAGTTTGGTTGATCGGTGGTACACCGATGGAACGAACGGTTTTGATTGGTTAAAGACGAACCTCATGTTAGGAACATACGTAAATGTCAGTAGTCTTGTATAATATATTCAATTTATTAGCATTGGAAGCGGACGACTTTCACCGGAAGTCCATTGACTTTATAATTTAATCTTTAAAAGAAGAATAGCCAAAGCCAATACCTAACATTTTTTTTTTTTTTTTTTCAAAAACCTAAATCTACTAGTAAAAGAGTCTTATTTTTCTTAGTAGTATTTTTTTCTTTTCTCAACCCTCTATCTCCAAAAAGTATATACAATGTGTTCAAAATACAAATCGAACTTTTTCTTTTTAAATTTTTATCCCCTATAAAGGGCAGTTAGATAAGTTTAGATAATAAAACAAAAAAATTGGTAAAAAGTTTGTTTAAGAATTTGAAGAAATTGTAGTAGTAGTAAGTAACTAGAAAGAAAATTGATTATGATTGAACGTCCGAACTTTCTTTCTATTGACTTTTTTAATAAAATCAACAATGTAGAGTTGTTTAAAGTTGAATCCTTATCCTTTGAGGGGGTAACTTTTGTTAGGGTGGTGAAAGTTTTTGGTTAAAAAAAAATACACAAGGGGGGTAAAATTTTTTTTTTTTTTTTTTCACTCACAAACGTAAGGAAAGTTGTTGAAAGGACGGAGAAAATATATAATAACGAAGAGTTGAGAGAAGAGGGAGAAGAAAAAACTCAGCAACCCTTTGGAGAAAGTTAACTTTCACCCAACCCCCACTTTCACTAAAAAATTTTCTCTTTTCTCTCCCAACTTTGGATTTTTTAAACTTACATGCTGGTTCCTAATTGAAGTTATTTTGAGTTAAAATTTTTACCAATTTTTTTTTTTAAGTTAATTTTTTTTTGGGAGAGATGTTTGAGTTGTGGACGGGAAGTGGGTACTGTGTCCCGTCTAAATGGAAACAAGGGTTTATAAAGGGGATTTCAGAATAGTGATGAGGAAACCATTAGATTTTCAAATGAACGTCTTCATCTGCAAGTCTTATCACATATAATTATTCCGTGAGGGATACCATAGACCTCGACTTTTCTAATAGAAATTTAGATAACCCTCCCAAAAAAAAAAAAAAAAAAAAAAAAAAACCACTCAACTTGGTTAGAAAACTTGTCGGGAGGATTTTGAAATGGGTGCTAGAACTGTAATATTGTGGTCACTCAAAAAAGAAAATTTTTTACTCAGAGACTTTCTCTTGTCTATTTTCTAGAACCTGATGATCCGTTCCCGACAATTCATACATTTAAACATGGACTTTGAAATTCAGTCCAAACCTGTATAATTTACAAATCTTTTCAGAGCTTAACGACTCCGATTCTAGAGACTTTCACTCTGGGTGGAAAGAGAAAGTATAGAGAAAGTATGTGCTAATTTTATACGAATTTCAAAAAGACTTGGCAGAGGAGAGAAAGGAATTAGAAAGTTGACTTTTTTTTACAACTGAATTTCAGGCAGCAGGTGGAGCAACAAAAAAAAATTTTTTGAAAAAAAAAACAAAAAAAAACAAATTTTTTTTTGTTTGGATTGTACTAACATGTGTGATAATGAGGATGCAATGGCAGTCGATGAGTGTGAATTGATTTNACTTTCACTCTGGGTGGAAAGAGAAAGTATAGAGAAAGTATGTGCTAATTTTATACGAATTTCAAAAAGACTTGACAGAGGAGAGAAAGGAATTAGAAAGTTGACTTTTTTTTACAACTGAATTTCAGGCAGCAGGTGGAGCAACAAAAAAAAATTTTTTGAAAAAAAAAAAAAAAAAAAAAAAAATTTTTTTGTTTGGATTGTACTAACATGTGTGATAATGAGGATGCAATGGCAGTCGATGAGTGTGAATTGATTTANTTTTTTTGTTTGGATTGTACTAACATGTGTGATAATGAGGATGCAATGGCAGTCGATGAGTGTGAATTGATTTAAAAATTTTACATTCCTAATATCTACCATTGTTGAAAAAAAAAGAAAGATGAATTCCTTCCGGCGAAAGTAAATGGAAATTCCCATGAGGCTACTCGTAGAAAAATTAAAGTTTCATTCAGAGTACTCAAAAGCAAAAAAATTTTGAAGTTGTTGGATGATTATGGTGATTGGTTGACAGAATGTACGATTCTATTTTTTGTAGCAAGCGGGGAAATCAAAACCAAAATTTTACTTCAAAGAATAGGATAAATTGTCCCCTTGGGTACTCCTTTTATGTAATACAAAAATTATTGGAATTTTAATTTTTCTACTTGTTAAACTCTATTTAAACTCAAGTAAATAATGAGGATATGGGATTTGTTTTGATATCCAAAATTATTTGAATTTCTCAGCTAGTAGTATGAGTTAAGAATATACTTGGTTTATTTGGATATTTCAAATAGTTTAGATTTTTTAGCTAATACTATTTAATCAAAAATNTTAAGAATATACTTGGTTTATTTGGATATTTCAAATAGTTTAGATTTTTTAGCTAATACTATTTAATCAAAAATATTTTTGCGGATATTCAACTTTGGAAATATTTTACTGAATTCAATTTTTACAGAAAGGAGTCTAATACAGCCTGTCATTTAGGTATACTAGTCCCAATTAAGAATATACTTAGTTTGGATGGATATTTCAAATAGTTTAGATTTCCCAGCTAATACTATTTAACCAAAAATATTTTTGCGGATATTCAACTTTGGAAATATCTTACTGATTTCAATTGTTACAAAATTGAGTCTAATATAGCCTGTCATTTAGGTATACTAGTCCCAATTAAGAGTATACTTAGTTTGAATGGATATCTAAAATAGTTTAGATTTCTTAGCTAATACTATTTAACCAAAAATATTTTTGCGGATATTCAACTTTGGAAATATCTTATTGAATTTAATTTTTATAGACTTGAGTCTAATATAGCCTACTATTTAGGTATACTAGTCCAAATTAAGAATATACTTAGTTTGGATCGATATCTCAACTACTTTAGATTTCCCAGCTAGAGATAACCAAAAACTTTTTCATGATATGCTAACTATTTAATCTAATTTAGCTAATTATTTCAGTATACTCATGCAAGTAAAGGATATTCGCTGTCTTATCTTTACTTTCGTTTTTTTTGTAACGGTTAATATCAATCTAATGTGATTTGAATTCCATGTTACAAAATACCGTGTTCGTAAATGTTTTGTGGAAGCCGCAATACATTACGAAATGAACCACAACCCAATGATGTAATGTTCTTAATTTAAAAACTCAATGTCTAACTAATTAATTGGAAATCAAGATTATAAAAATCCGTCATCCATTAAGTCTAAATTAGTAAAGATAATTTTGAAAATGTTGAACCTAAGATTACCACAATGCTTAATTTATACTTCATAACCGCAGCCTTCTTTTGAACTGAAAATTTAATTTAATTGTCTTTTTGGTTCATAAAATCAACTATATTAATGTTCAGTGGATGATATTCATTATCAATTTTAAGAAAAGAATAATGTCGAATACATCGACATTTGTTGACACCGCGGATGTTCTGGTGGTAGGGCTAGAGTGGTTCCTAATCAACGGTATTTTTGGTGGATTCATGTGTATATTTGGTATAATTGGAAATATCTTCACGTTAATAATATTTTCAAGACCAAAGTATAAATTTCCAATTAATTGTATACTTATGGGACTTGCGGGGTCGGATACTCTCGTTCTCTGTATGTCTCTAATTATGATTTCTGTTCCACAATTTATTGATCTTTATGGTTGGCAACATCAATTAAGTGGATTAATTGCACAATATATTATGATTTCATCAATCACTATATTCAGTATGGGTAAGTGAATTTGAATAAATGAATTAAAAATTTAGTTACACAATTCAAAATATAAAGTTCAAAGTACNAGTGGATTAATTGCACAATATATTATGATTTCATCAATCACTATATTCAGTATGGGTAAGTGAATTTGAATAAATAAATTAAAAATTTAGTTACACAATTCAAAATATAAAGTTCAAAATACAAAATACAAAATACAAAATACAAAATACAAAATACAAAATACAAAATTCAAAATTCAAAATTCAAAATTCAAAATACAAAATACAAAATACAAAATACAAAATACAAAATACAAAATACAAAATTCAGTTAATTTTCATAACTTGTTTTGTTCATTTGTAGGTATTACAGCCACAACTTTTTGTACTGTCGGGATTAGTGCAGAACGCTATATTGNAAGTACAAAATACAAAACTCAAAAGACAAAATTCAAAACTCAAAATACAAAATTTAAAATTCAAAATTCAAAATACAAAATACAAAATACAAAATACAAAATACAAAATTCAGTTAATTTTCATAACTATTGTTTTGTTCATTTGTAGGTATTACAGCCACAACTTTTTGTACTGTCGGGATTAGTGCAGAACGCTATATTGNCTTGTTTTGTTCATTTGTAGGTATTACAGCCACAACTTTTTGTACTGTCGGGATTAGTGCAGAACGCTATATTGCTGTTTGTTTTCCACTAAATGCTCGGACACTCTGTACATGGAAACGAACCCGAAATTTTGTATTTTCTGTCTACGTATACAGTTTTTTAAGTAATATTGTTCGAATTTCATTTCAACAAGTTGAAACAGTAGAAACAGTAATAGAAACTTTGAATAATAATATTACAAATAATAGTACTTTGTATACTTTCTCCTTAGAATTTTCACAANATTACAAATAATAGTACTTTGTATACTTTCTCATTAGAATTTTCACAATCACTTCATTTACAAGAAATTTTTGCTACTTTCACTACAGGAAATTTCATAGTTTCACTCCTTCTCCTTGGATTTTTTAATATCAAAATATACACTCAGGTAGGAAAAATTAACATCACCTTGAGAAACTACTTAATTATTAGTAATTAACAACGAATGTTTAATAATTATTAATTATGTTTACAGATTGCTCGATCAAACAAGGCAAGAGAACACTTGACTCTTAACCAAAAAACAAATATAAAAATTACAAATACGTTGGTTACAATTATAATAATTTCATTAATTACAAATGTTCCTAAAATTGTTTTCCTAGTTGCATGGTACATATTTAATTTTGAAGTTTTCTTTCTCCTCAAAATATCCCATATAATGTATGTAATTAATTCAGCTATCAATTTTCTTATTTATATTTTTAATGTTAAGACATTTAGAACTGATTTATTGTTACTTTTAAATCCTTTACTTACAACAATAGGATGTAAAGTTAAAGTTTCCGAAAATCATTCTGTCATCACATTAATAGATTCTTATCAAACTCCGGTAAGAACATAAAGTGTACAAAATTACTAGAAAAATTGAACATAAACGATTTTTTTTTGCCACCGTGCAATTATAAATAAAATAATAACTTTAATTAAAAAAATTTATTGCAAATATTATAATTACATTTAACCAACTTTATTACCTAGCCGCAGTTCCAGATGCATTTTTAAACTTTCAATTTTGACTACCACCACCAGGTTAATTATAACTAAAAATTCTACTTCCATTTTGGGCAAGTTAAAGATAGAAATTTTCTATCTTTAACTTGCTTTTCAATAGATCCACTTCTGTTCTTTTAATATTAATTTTTTTTTATATTTCCATTAGGAAAATAAAATTACTTAAATTAAAAAAAAAAAAAAAAAAACTAAAAATTATAACAAAAATGGATAGAGTTTGGTAGTTGGTTTCTTTATAGTCTAAAACTATTAGTTTTAGATGTAATGAATTGATTAGCTTCTGAAATCTTTAAGCTTGTTAATTTAATTAAAAAAATTTTATTTTTTGATAAGAAAGCGACCTGTTAAGTTAAGCTTAGAATACTTAACTTTCTCAAGTTAATTGATATTTATGATTCAGAGTGAACCTACCTACATTTGGCAAAATTTTTTTGTTTTTGCAAATTATTAAAAAGTCTATTGTTGGTACTGTTAATTAAAATTTGACTTATAATGTCTTACAATGCATGAGTGATTGCTATTGCGGATTATTTTAACTCAGAGGATGAAATAGTGGGACTTTCATGGTTCCTTCTCAACGGAGTCTACCTTGGAATCTTGTGTACACTCGGTATCCTTGGAAATATCCTGATTGGTCTAATATTTTCAAAACCAAAAAATAGACTACCAATCAATTATATTCTTCTTGGACTCGANGTACACTCGGTATCCTTGGAAATATCCTGATTGGTCTAATATTTTCAAAACCAAAAAATAGACTACCAATCAATTGTATTCTTCTTGGACTCGCTGGATCTGATTCTATAATCCTTGTATCAGGATTTATAAATCATTCCTNGGATTTATAATCATTCCATATGCACAAGCTCTTAAATATTTTGAAATTGGTTATGATTTTCTCAAAAGTATCACTCTCCTGTATATAAGATTTCTGTGTTTTGTATTGTTTAATATTGGTAAGTTTCTNTTATGCACAAGCTCTTAAATATTTTGAAATTGGTTATGATTTTCTCAAAAGTATCACTTTCCTGTATATAAGATTTCTGTGTTTTGTATTGTTTAATATTGGTAAGTTTCTAATTTATAAGTTGGATGATTCAAATTATACAAAAAGTGATAATAATTTGTTATTAGAAAATTGATAATATGTAATAATATTAGGTATCCAAGCAACAACAATATTGACAGTGTGGATTAGTGCTGAGCGTTACATGACTGTTTGTCATCCCCTTAAATTACGAACAATGTCAACTTGAGGTAAAGTTCAGAAGTTTGTTGTTGGCGTTTATGTCTATACTATTTTGTCCAATTCCATAACTCTGTTCGTGTACAAGGTTGCCAAAGTGAAGAATGAGCCATTAATTGTAAATGGAAATTATACAAATGTAACAGTAGAAATTTATAATTTTATCGATCGAGAGCATACATTATTTATAACGAATATCTTAATTCACTTCAACCCATTGATCATTTTTATAACTGCTCTTGGACTCTTGGGATTTTTCAATATCAAAATTTACGCTGAGGTATTATTACATAATAATTATAATTATTATTACATGATAATAATAAAGTAATAAAAATTAAAAGAAAAGTTAGATTTTTATTTGAGTCATATGAGTCAGCTCAAAATCAAAAATTTTGAGCAAGAGCCATGTTTCACGACTCTGTCTCACTTGCACCTTGAGTCAGGAGTCAGGAGTCATTTAAACTTTACTTTCTGAGGCTTGACTTTGGCTCAAATCAAAACCTAAGTTATACCAGGGTCCTTTATCCTTCACTTTATAAAGCGAAGCGACAACAAACAGTCTCCATGGACCCTGAGTCATACGTAAAATTTNGTCTCCATGGATACTGAGTCATACGTAAAATTAAAAAAAAAAAACTAAGCCAAAACGTGACCACAGGAACAAAATTGTCATCAAAAAATGGCTAAACCACCAAATTGCCAAATTGGGTGTAGAGATTTTATTTTGGCTATTTTTATTTTATGAAAACCTTTATTTTCAAATAAATTTAAAAAAACTTAATGTAAAATTATTGGCAATAATAATAGTTATTTTAATTAATTTTTTTTTTTTCAAGATTCGTCGTACGAACAAAGTGAGAGCAGAGTTGAGCCGGCAACAACGCCAAAATATCAAAATTAACAACATGGTGATTGGGGTTGTCATCGTTTTCGTGGTGACCAATGTCAGCAAATTTGTTTACATAATTGGCTACTACATATTCAAATACACAGTTATCACCACAGTGAAACTTTCAGATACTATGTATATTATGAACTCAACTGCAAATGTGTTCATTTATATTTTCAAAATTAGATCATTTCGACAGGACTNGCCAAATTGGATGTAGAGATTTTATTTTGGCTATTTTTATTTTATGAAAACCTTTATTTTCAAATAAATTTAAAAAAACTTAATGTAAAATTATTGGCAATAATAATAGTTATTTTAATTAATTTTTTTTTTTTCAAGATTCGTCGTACGAACAAAGTGAGAGCAGAGTTGAGCCGGCAACAACGCCAAAATAACCAAATTACCAACATGGTGATTGGGGTTGTCATCGTTTTCGTGGTGACCAATGTCAACAAATTTGTTTACATAATTGGCTACTACATATTCAAATACACAGTTATCACCACAGTGAAACTTTCAGATACTATGTATTATTATGAACTCAACTGCAAATGTGTTCATTTATATTTTCAAAATTAGATCATTTCGACAGGACTCTATCAAAATTTTAGTTTCACCTTTCAAATTTTCATCTTGTGGTGTGAGTAAAATGTGAATTTTGATTATGTAAATAATGATGAAACAAGGTGAAACTACATATATAAATGATCTTGTAATATATCGTCGTTGAAGGTTCATTATAAGCTAAGTACATTCAGTTGTCGTTTCATTATGTGCTTTCTGAATTTTCTTGTCAATCCATTATGTCCCATGTGATTTTTTTTGGTCCCATNTTATAAGCTAAGTACATTCAGTTGTCGTTTCATTATGTGCTTTCTGAATTTTCTTGTCAATCCATTATGTCCCATCTGATTTTTTTTGGTCCCATCCATTATGTGCTTTCTGACATTTTTTGCCAAAATGGGGTTTCAGCGTCAAATTGTGACACAAGCTTTTATGAATCGAATGTGGGCAAAATGATTAAAATTGGTCGAAGCGTTCAGAAGTTATAATTAACTGAAAAAAACTTATGATTAGAAAAGAAATGTCTGGCCATCTTGGTTTTAAGTTTATTTGGCTCTCCTGAAAAATCTTAGTTTTTGCATTTGGCACATAATGGGTGCGACCNGAAGCGTTCAGAAGTTATAATTAACTGAAAAAAACTTATGATTAGAAAAGAAATGTCTGGCCATCTTGGTTTTAAGTTTATTTGGCTCTCCTGAAAAATCTTAGTTTTTGCACTTGGCACATAATGGGTGCGACCAAAAAAAAATCAGATGGGACATAATGGATTGACAAGAAAATTCAGAAAGTACATAATGAAACGACAACTGAATTTACTTAGCACCGAATGAACCTTCAACGACGATATACATTTAAAAATTTAGGCTTTTCGAATTTTTCTGTTCCACAATTTATTGATCTGTATACTTGGCAACATCAACTTAAGTGGATTAATTCCACAATAAATATTATTATGATTTTTTCAACCAGGGTAAGTGAATGTGAAAATAAAATAAAAAATNTTGATCTGTATACTTGGCAACATCAACTTAAGTGGATTAATTCCACAATAAATATTATTATGATTTTTTCAACCACTTTATTCACAATGGGTAAGTGAATGTGAAAATAAAATAAAAAAATTTTTTAGTTAGATTCAATAAAATAAATAAAATACAAAATTCAACTTTTCATTAATTTTTTAATTTATTTGTTTATTTGTACGAAATACAGCCACAACTTTTTGTACTGTCGAACGCTATATTACTCTTTGTTTTCTACTAAATGCTCGAACACTCTGTACATGGAAACGAACCCTAAATTTTCTATTTTCTGTTTACTTATACAATTCTTTAAGTAATATTGTTAGAGTTTCATTTCAAAAAGTTGAAACAGTAGAAACATTAGTACAGCTAATTCAGAAACGAATGCAGTATTTTTTTTTTTGAGTTATGTGATGGTGAAAAAAAAAATACTGCATTCGTTTCTGAATTGGCTGTAGAAACTTTGGAGAGTAATGCAAATTACAAGTACTTTGTATCTTTCTCCTTAGAATTTTTCCATTCACTTCATTTACAAGAAATTTTTGCTACTTTCACTACAGGAAATTTCATAGTTTCACTCCTTCTCCTTGGATTTTTTAATATCAAAATATACACTCAGGTAGGAAAAATTAACTTCACCTTGAGAAACTACTTAATTAGTAATTAACAATGAATATTTAATAATTATTAATTATCTTTACAGATTGCTCACTCAAACAAGGCAAGAGAACACTTGACTCTTAACCAAAAAAAAAATATAAAAATTACAAACACGTTGGTTACAATTATAATAATTTCATTAATTACAAATGTTCCTAAAATTGTTTTCCTAGTTGCATGGTACATATTTAATTTTGAAGTTTTCTTTCTCCTCAAAATATCCCATATAATGTATGTAATTAATTCAGCTATCAATTTTCTTATTTATATTTTTAATGTTAAGACATTTAGAACTGATCTATTGTTACTTTTAAATACTTTACTTACAACAATAGGATGTAAAGTTAAAGTTTCCGAAAATCATTCTGTTATCTCATCACATTAACAGAATCTGATCAAAATTCGCTAAGAACTTGAAGTGTACGAAATTATTAGTAAAAATTTAGCATAAACGATTTTTTTTGCCATCTTGCAATTATAAACAAAATAATAACTTTGTAATATAAAATTTTGCAAAAATATTATTTGTTATATAACCAACCTACGTAACCGCAGTTCGAGACGCATTTTTATACTTTCACAATTCACTACCACCACCAGGTAATTACTATAAACTAAAAGTTGTTATAAAAATGTATAGAGTTTGGTTAGTTGGTTTCTTTATGTATAGTATTTGCAATAAAGCAATTTTTTAGATGTATGAGCTTTTGAAACTTTTAAGCTTTTTAATTAATTAAACAAAAAAAAAAAAAAAATTTTTTTAAGAAAGCGTCCTGTTAACCTCGGCACTTTCTACCGGTCGTTGGCACCAAGCCTTCCTGGACGATGGGTTTTTTTATCACCATTTTTCGTCTCATAATGGACGGTGCGATAGCAAATTTTTGCTATCAATCCAGCAGAGTTGTCAAGTGGTAAAGTACGTAAGGGTTGCGAGCAACCCCTTGAGTTTGATGCGAGCAACCCACGAGAGGGCTGCGAATCATCCACGGAAGGGTTGCGGAAACCCAGGGGAAGACTGCGGCAACCCACGGGATGGCTGCAAAAACCCATGGGAGGGCTGTGGGAATCAACAAGATACCTGCGAGAACCAACGGGAGGGCTGCGGAAGACACGGGAGGGCTGTAGAAAACCCACGGCAGGACTGCGACAACCCGCGGAAGAGCTGCGGCAACCCACGGTGAGTGGGGGAAGTCACGCGAAGGCTGCGATAACCCACGCGAGGGCTGTGGCAACCCGCGGGAGGGGTGCGGGAAGATACTGGAAGGCTGTGGAACCCAAGTTACAGTGCAAATGAAGCAACAAAGCGTGTGATAGCAAAAATTTGCTATCGCGCAGACTATAGTGGAGCGAGAAATTACAGCACAGCAGCTTATGGAGCCTCCTCACAATTCAAAATTCTAGAAAAGCCAATGACACATACGAAATGTTGAGTGTCGTTTTTAAGTTAAGAAAGCGATTTTAGGCAAACTCATTAAATCGAGAGGTTGTTAGTACGTCGGTCATGATATTTAAACGATTTTTGTATTGATAGCAAAATTTTACCATCGCTTAGTAAATGGCGAGTTAAGTTACTACAAGTTTAGTACACTTAACTTTCTCAAGTTAATTGATATTTATGATTCAGAGTGAACCTTCCTACTTTTAGGAAATTTTTTTTTATACAAATTATTAAATAGTCTATTGTTGCTACTGTTCATTCAAATTTGACTTGTAATGTCTTACAATGCATCAGTGATTGCTATTGCAAAGTATTTTAACTCAGGAGATAAAATAGTGGGACTTTCATGGTTCCTTCTCAATGGAATCTACCTCGGATTTTTGTGTATACTCGGTACCCTTGGAAATATCCTGATTGGTCTACTATTTTCAAAACCCAACAACAGACTTCCAATCAATTGTATTCTTCTTGGACTCGCTGGATCTGATTCTATAATCCTTGTATCAGGATTTATAATCATTCCATATGCACAAGCTCTTAAATATTTTGAAATTGGTTATGATTTTCTCAAAAGTATCACTTTCCTGTATATAAGATTTGTGTGCTTTGTATCGTTTAATATTGGTAAGTCCTTAATTTATAAGTTGGATGATAGAAATTATACAAAAGTAATAATAATTTGTTATTAAAAAACTGATNTCGTGTGCTTTGTATCGTTTAATATTAGTAAGTCCTTAATTTATAAGTTGGATGATAGAAATTATACAAAAGTAATAATAATTTGTTATTAAAAAACTGANAGTAAGTCCTTAATTTATAAGTTGGATGATAGAAATTATACAAAAGTAATAATAATTTGTTATTAAAAAACTGATAATAATAGGTATCCAAACAACAACAATATTGACAGTGGGGATTAGTGCTGAGCGTTACATGGCTGTTTGTCATCCCCTTAAAGTGCGAACAATATCAACTTGGGCTAAAGTCCGGAAGTTTGTTATTGGACTTTATGTCTATACTATTTTGTCCAATTCCATAGCTCTATTGACACACAAAGTTGCCAAGTTGAGGAATGAGCCATTAATTGTTAATGGGAATTGTACAAATGTAACAGTAGAAATTTATGATTTTATCGGTCGAGAGCATACATTTTTTATAAGGAGAATCGTAATNTGTACAAATGTAACAGTAGAAATTTATGATTTTATCGGTCGAGAGCATACATTTTTTATAAGGAGAATCGTAATACACTTCATCCCATTGATGATTTTTATAACTGCTCTTGGACTCTTGGCATTTTTCAATATCAAGATTTACACTGAGGTATTATTACATAATATATATTTATAATTAATAATTACATGATGATAATAAAATAATAAAAATTAAAAAAAAAGTTAGATTTTTGTTTGAGTCATACGAGTCAGCAGAAAAGGAAAAAGTTTAGATCAAGAGCCATAGCCATNTGTACAAATGTAACAGTAGAAATTTATGATTTTATCGGTCGAGAGCATACATTTTTTATAAGGAGAATCGTAATCATCATCCCATTGATGATTTTTATAACTGCTCTTGGACTCTTGGGATTTTTCAATATCAAGATTTACACTGAGGTATTATTACATAATATATATTTATAATTAATAATTACATGATGATAATAAAATAATAAAAATTAAAAGAAAAGTTAGATTTTTGTTTGAGTCATACGAGTCAGCAGAAAAGGAAAAAGTTTAGATCAAGAGCCATAGCCATNAAAAAGTTAGATTTTTGTTTGAGTCATACGAGTCAGCAGAAAAGGAAAAAGTTTAGATCAAGAGCCATAGCCATGCCTCACGACTCGCTCACTTGAACCCTGAGACAGGAGTCGTTTAAACTTTATTTTCTGAGGCTTGACTCATTGAGTCATTGACTTTGGTTCAAGTCAAAACCTAAGTCATACTGTATGACTCATGCGTAAAATTAAAAAAAAAATTAAGTCAAAAAATTAAGTCACAGCAGCAAAATTGTCACCAAAACAAGGTTAAACTACTAAATTGCCAAACTGAGTGTAGACATTTTATTTTGGCTATTTTTTGATGAAAACCTTTATTTTAAAATAAATTAAAAAAAAATCTTAATGTAAAATTATTGGGAATAATAATTTGTTATTTTAATTTTTTATTCAAGATTCGTCGTGCGAAGAAAATGAGAGCAGAGTTGAGCCGGCAACAACGCCAAAATATCAAAATTACCAACATGGTGATTGGGGTTGTGATCGTTTTCGTGGTGACCAATGTCTGGAAATTTGTCTACATAATTGGATACTACATAGTAAACTACACAATTATCATCACCTCAGTGAAACTTTCAGATACTATGTATATTATGAACTCAACTGCAAATGTGTTCATTTATATTTTCAAAATTAGATCATTTCGACAGGAAGCTATCAAAATTTTAGGTTCACCTTTCAAATTTTCATCTTGTGGTAAAATATGAATTTCGATTATGTAAATAATGATAAAACAACGTGAAACTTATATTAATTGATCTTGTAATTATAAACTTTAAAAAATTTACTCCAATGTGGAACTTAATGTTTGTCGGGCTTTTCAAATTAATTATTTTACTCTTGACCTCTATATGCCTCTAGTTATGATTTCTGTTCCACAATTTCTTAATCTGTATACTTGGCAACATCAACTAAAGAATCTTAAGTGAATAATTGAACAATAAATATTATTATGATTTTTTCAATCACTATATTGAGAAAGGGTAACGCCCGATTTATACTTAATGTCATTCGTCCTTCATTCGAATGAAATGCAGTATGATTGATGAATTTTGTAACAAATTTTGCAAAAATCTTAATTGTCAAGGTAAATTAGATTGCACAATTTGTTACAAAATTCATCAATCATACTGCATTTCATTCGAATGAAGGACGAATGACATTAAGTATAAATCGGGCGTAAGTGAACGTGAAAATAAAATAAAATTTTTTTAGTTCAAAATTCAAAATACAAAATTCAAATTTCCGTTAATTTTATAATTTATTTGTTTATTTGTACAAAATACAGCCATAACTTTTTGTACTGTCGGGATTAGTGCGGAACGCTATATTACTGTTTGTTTTCCACTAAATTCTCGAACACTCTGTACATGGAAACCAACTCTAAATTTTCTATTTTTTGTCTACATATATTGTTTTTTAAGTAATATTGTTAGAGTTTCATTTTAACAAGTTGAAACAGTAGAAACTAGGAAGAATAAATACAAATAATTCATACTTTGTAAACTTTCTCATTAAAATTTTCCCATTCACTTCATTTATCAGAAATTTTTGCTACTTTCACTACAAGAAATTTCAAAGTTTTACTCCTTTTCCTTGGATTTTTTAATATCAAAATATACACTCAGGTACAAAAAATTAANATCAAAATTTTAGGTTCACCTTTCAAATTTTCATCTTGTGGTAAAATATGAATTTCGATTATGTAAATAATGATGAAACAACGTGAAACTTATATTAATTGATCTTGTAATTATAAACTTTAAAAAAATTTACTCCAATGTGGAACTTAATGTTTGTCGGGCTTTTCAAATTAATTATTTTACTCTTGACCTCTATATGCCTCTAGTTATGATTTCTGTTCCACAATTTCTTAATCTGTATACTTGGCAACATCAACTAAAGAATCTTAAGTGAATAATTGAACAATAAATATTATTATGATTTTTTCAATCACTATATTCAGAAAGGGTAACGCCCGATTTATACTTAATGTCATTCGTCCTTCATTCGAATGAAATGCAGTATGATTCATGAATTTTGTAACAAATTTAGCAATCTAATTTACCTTGACAATTAAGATTTTTGCAAAATTTGTTCCAAAATTTATCAATCATTACTGCATTTCATTCGAATGAAGGACGAATGACATTAAGTATAAATCGGGCGTAAGTGAACGTGAAAATAAAATAAAATTTTTTTAGTTCAAAATTCAAAATACAAAATTCAAATTTCCGTTAATTTTATAATTTATTTGTTTATTTGTACNATTTTTTTAGTTCAAAATTCAAAATACAAAATTCAAATTTCCGTTAATTTTATAATTTATTTGTTTATTTGTACAAAATACAGCCATAACTTTTTGTACTGTCGGGATTAGTGCGGAACGCTATATTACTGTTTGTTTTCCACTAAATTCTCGAACACTCTGTACATGGAAACGAACCCTAAATTTTCTATTTTTTGTCTACATATACTGTTTTTTAAGTAAATATTGTTAGAGTTTCATTTTAACAAGTTGAAACAGTAGAAACTAAGAAGAATAATACAAAACAATTCATACTTTGTATACTTTCTCATTAAAATTTTCCCATTCACTTCATTTATCAGAAATTTTTGCTACTTTCACTACAGGAAATTTCAAAGTTTTACTCCTTTTCCTTGGATTTTTTAATATCAAAATATACACTCAGGTACAAAAAATTAATCTCACCTTGAGAAACTACTTAATTATTAAGTAATTAATAATGAATGTTTTAATAATTATTATTTTTACAATTTGCTCAGTCAAACAAGACAAAAGAGCACTTGACTCTTAACCTAATAAACAAATTATAAAAAAAAAAACATTTAGAACTTATCTATTTGTTACTTTTAAATCCTTTACTTACAAGAATAGGATGTAAAGTTAAAGTTTTCGATAATCATTCTGTCATCACTTATCAAACTTCAGTACAAACTTAAAGTGTACGAAATTCCTAGCAAAAATTTAACATAAACGATTTTTTTTTGCCACCTTGCAATTATAAACAAAATAATAACTTTGCAAAAAAAAAAATTTTCCAAAATTTTTTTTGGATGTAATCTACCTAACCGCAATTTGATATGCATTTTTATACTTTCACTTTAGACTAACCACCACCAGGTTAATTATTAACATAAAGTTATAACAGAAATGCACAGAGTTTGGTAATTGGTCTCTTTATGTATAAGTAAATTTGCAAAAAAAAAAAATTGCATTTTTTAGATGTATGAATTTGATTAGCTTCTGAAATCATTAAGCTTCTTAATTAATTAAAAAAAAATTTTTTTTTGAAAGCATCCTGTTAAGTTTACATTAAGTTTAGTATACTTAACTTTCACAAGTTTAATTCTTATTTATGATTCAGAGTAAACCTACCTAATTTAATTTTGGCAAAAAAATTTTTTTTTTTTGCAAATTATTAAATAGTCTATTCTATTGTTGCTACTGTGAATAAAAATTTGAGAATGTTATACGATACATGAGTGATTGTTATTACGAATTATACAAAGTGAGAGGATAATATAGTGGGACTGCCATGGTTCCTTCTTAACGGAGTCTACATCGGTCTCTTGTGTATACTCGGTATCCTTGGAAATATCCTGATTGGTCTAATATTTTCAAAACCAAAGAATAGACAACCAATCAATTGTATTCTCCTTGGACTCACTGGATCTGATACTTTAATCCTTGTAACAGGATTTATAATTATTTCATATGTACAAATTCTTAAATATTTTGAAATTGGTTATAATATTCTCAATAGTATTCTTTTCCTGTATATAAGATTTGTATGCTTTGCATTGTTTAATGCTGCTCTTGGACTTTTGACATTTTTCAATATCAAGGTTTACATTGAGGTATTTATTTATATTAAAAAACAAATCTAAATTTTTCTTTGAGTCATACGAGTCAGCTCAAAAGAAAAAAAGTTTAGAGTCAAAGCCTCTGTTGCCACACAACTCTGACTCACTTTCATCTTGAGTCAGAAGTTATTTTACTTTGCTTTCTGAAGGTTAAATGACTCTATTATCAATAACTCATTGGTTTTATTGACTCTAATGACTCAAGTCAAAGAGTTATGAGTGAAAAGAAAATGTCAAAACGANGGACTTTTGACATTTTTCAATATCAAGGTTTACATTGAGGTATTTATTTATATTAAAAAACAAATCTAAATTTTTGTTTGAGTCATACGAGTCAGCTCAAAAGAAAAAAAGTTTACAAGTCAAAGCCTCTGTTGCCACACAACTCTGACTCACTTTCATCTTGAGTCAGAAGTTATTTTACTTTGCTTTCTCAAGGTTAAATGACTCTATTATTGGTTTTATTGACTCTAATGACTCAAGTCAAAGAGTTATGAGTGAAAAGAAAAGGTCAAAACGAAAAAAAATTTTGAAACCAAAAGAAAAATTGTCAGACCCAAAGTTGTTGATATAAGGAATTAATTTAAACTGGCTATGATATACAGAGATAGGCAACGAAATCGCACCAACGCATAAAAGAGAAAAAAAATGGAAAATCGAAATTATTAATNCCGAAAAAAAATTTTGAAACCAAAAGAAAAATTGTCAGACCCAAAGTTGTTGATATAAGGAATTAATTTAAACTGGCTATGATATACAGAGATAGGCAACGAAATCGCACCAACGTATAAAAGAGAAAAAAAAATGGAAAATCGAAATTATTAATCTGCCGAACTGCCGACATTTTAATTTCAAATAAGAACTGAAAAATTATAACAAATGTTCAAAATGGCGACCTTCTTCAACTGAAAACTGGTTTAAAAACTGGACGCTTGCGATTTCTGATTTTNGACATTTTAATTTCAAATAAGAACTGAAAAATTATAACAAATGTTCAAAATGGCGACCTTCTTCAACTGAAAACTGGTTTAAAAACTGGACGCTTGCGATTTCTTTGACTTCTGTCATTTTAGTGCCTTCTAACTGCTCACAAAATGGTGTTGTGGTGAGGAAGATTCTGTAATTGCGGATTTGCCAATACAAAAACCGCTGCAGGTTTTGTAGCACAATCTTCGTGTTGGTAGTAAAACTGAACGAACTGTCGTCCCCTTTGCTGAAAACTAAACTGTGGCATGATGCAAGTGTAGATTAAATTTATTTTAATAAGAGAAATGTTTGAGAGAAAAGACGATAAAAGTTCAATGACAAGACAAAATTTCCAATAAATATTTAAAATAGGGAATTCTAAAATGAATGTCGGGATTTTGTTTTGTTTGGCAATATTTCGTTCCTTTGGCATGGTAACAAAGGTTGTTGATGATGCTGTTTCGTTACCTGTTTCTGCATATCATNAATATTTAAAATAGGGAATTCTAAAATGAATGTCGGGATTTTGTTTTGTTTGGCAATATTTCGTTCCTTTGGCATGGTAACAAAGGTTGTTGATGGTGCGGTTTCGTTACCTGTTTCTGTATATCAGTGATTTTAGATTAATTCCTCATAGCAACCTTGGTCATACTAAAACAAAATGGCTAGACCAACAAATTGTCAACTATTTAGCCATTTTATTTTTGACATTTTTTTTTATAGAAACCATTCTTTTTCAACTGAATTGTAAAAAATTTATTAATACTATGTATCAAATCATTTGATATATATTAATACTATATTCCACAAGCCACCGGTTAAATTCATTAACCCATGTGGGAGTTTTTTGAGCGATAACCAGTTACCTAAAGCCACACAGGTTATGTGGATGGATGCAGCAATAACACTTCACAATGTTTTTGAATCCAAATTTTTAGCCTATATAAAGATTTTGTATTGATTGACTCTAAGAAATATATTCCGCAAGCCACCGGTTCAATTCATTAACCCGTGTGGGAGTTTTTTTGAGCGATAACCAGTTACTTAAAACCACACAGGCTATGTGGTTGGATGCAGCAATAACACTTCACAATGTGTTTGAATCCAAATTTTTAACTTATCTCAAGATTTTGTATTGATTGACTCTAAAAGATATTTTGCGCAAGATATTTAAAAGATATTTGTAATTGTTATTTAATATTTTTTATTCAAGATTCGTCGGGCGAATAAAATGAGAAGAGAGTTGAGCCGGCAACAACGTCAAAATATTAAAATTACCAACATGGTAATTGGAGTTATCATCGCTTTCTTGTTGACAAATTTCTTCAAAGGTGTCCATCTAATTAGCTACTTTATATTTGACAAAAATGATTTTACCACACTCCAAATTTCAAATTCTATGTATATTACAAACTCAACTGTAAATTTTTTTATTTATATTTTTAAAATTAGATCATTTCGAAAGGACACTATCGAAATTTTAAGTTTACCATTTCAATTTTCTTCTACTACTTCTGCTGTTCGTCCTACTGATTCAGAATTTGAGTTAAATACTTTTAATTACACTACAACAATTTCAACTAGATACAATAAATGGGACAAAAAAATTTTTCATAAAACGAATTGATACAATTATGAAATAATAAATTAATCACTTAAAAGAAACAACGTTGCAACAATGCAAGGCCGAATTCAAATATCTATCAGTGCATTATTATTACATTATGTTAAAATATTTTCAAAATAGGCCAAATTTAACATGAAACAAATTCTCTTTTTTTCCTATGTACTACATTATTAAAAGTTTTTGAATAAAAAAAGTTTGAATAACAAAGAAAATAATTTTTTTTTTCAATAATTTTTTTTCAATAATTTTTTTTTCAATGAAACTTTCTCCAAGTAACGGAAATAGAAGCTTAAATGAATGGAAAGTGAATTCAAAATGTGGAAACAATGAGATTGAGTTTGTAAATCTTTGGACCTATTTGATAACAAAAGAAGAGAGGAAGTCCAAAAAAAGAAAGGGAGTATTTCAATAAAAGAAGCATGGGGTTTGTAAAGAAATGATTGATGAGCCTCACCCCTTGACTATATCTCTCTATTATCTAATATTTCGGCAGTATGAGCTAAAGGAAAGATCCGCCAACGACACAACAATCCATAATGGATCTGATCGGATGAATCTCTTTTTTACTACAAAAAAAAATCCCTAGCTTTCTCTAATGGGTTCTTTATGGTAATTAAGCCTTCGTCACACTTGACCTGGTCACTAACTTACCACCGTCAACGACCACTTTCTCTCTGTCTCTCTCAAGCCGTCGCCAAACCCAAACCCAAACCCAAAGCAAACCCAAAGACTTTCTCTTTTTTTAAAAAAAAAAAAAAAAAAAAAAAACTTTCACTAACACTAACACTACAGAGTTTACCGTAGATGGTTGAAATTAAGGACAAGAATTATTCATGAAGCTCCGTTGTCATTAATTCCAGGCAATAACTTCTAAGAGGGCAGGCGGAAAGAGTGTCAAGTGCTCGGCCGCTCAAACTTTCTACATTTTCATTTTTTTTTTGTACAAAAAAAAATGTATAAAGCGGAGAAAAGAAGAGAGAAAAAAAAATGCAAAGTATATTTATAGAGCTTTAATGAAGCGAGCCTACTTATGGAACAAAGAGAAATAAAACAAAAGAAGAAAAACTTTCTTTTTGGAAGACTCAAATAAGAGAAATGGAGAAAAAAATGAAAGTCTAAATTTACATATTTTATCACCTTAACTTTAACTTTGAGTTTAGATTCTACTAGATGTTGGATAAAGTAAAGTAAAAAAAAAAAAAATCGGACTTAAGTGAAAGTGGAAGTGAAAGTAGAGTTTCTCCACCACCATGCAGGGAAAGTTAAAAGGGGGTTGATTAAAATAAGTTTTTAAAAGAAAGTTTTTTTTTTTTTTTTTTTTTTTTATCTTTAGAGCCTTGTTACAAGTGACAAATTTATGACCTTTCTCTTCCCTTTAATTGAATTCTATTTTAAGTTGTAGTGCTGAGAGACTAAGCGAAGAGTATGCTAATCCATCCAAAGATTTATGTTAATTTCATGAAAAAGGATGGGATTGTTTTTACTACTTTTCACCCCATCTCCATCTAAAAAAAAAATTTTTTTTTCCATTAGACATCTAAAAACTAAAAGAGAAGAAGACTTTCTTAATTTCTTATGAGACAAAATGAATTTTAAACAAGATGTATTTATTTGTTAAAGTAACAAGGAATTTATGTTATTGACTACTTATACTCAAAGGCATAAATTGATTTAAGACTCAGATAAAAATTTATCCATTTAAACTTTCACCCATTCATCTAAATTGTCAATTTGTCCAAATANTTTATTTGTTAAAGTAACAAGGAATTTATGTTATTGACTACTTATACTCAAAGGCATAAATTGATTTAAGACTCAACAAGATAAAAATTTATCCATTTAAACTTTCACCCATTCATCTAAATTGTCAATTTGTCCAAATAAAAAAAACATCTTGTCCAATCTTATTCAAATTCAAAATGTTACTATTTATTAGTACTTTCTTCACTAGCCATTGTAGTAGTACATACTAAAATAAAATGGAAATGGAAATGGAAATGGAAATGTCCACTCAGTTGTTAATTTATGCTCCCACCCCCTAAAAAAAAAAATTAAAAAAAAAAATTTTTTTTTGGAGAAACTCCAAACTTTTCTTTTGATAAAAGTCCATACTTTTTTTTTTAAAAGAAAGTTTACAAAATTTTTAGAGAAAGTCTATACTTTCACTTTGAGAGTCCACCCTCTTTTTCTGATGTAGTAGTTTAATCCATCATCCCTGTTCAAAATTTTAATTACAAACCACAGAAAAAAAAAATCCTTTTTATTTTTGGAGATTGAGTAGTCTTTAGAACTAAAATTTGAATTCTCCAGAGTAGAAAAAGTAGATAGAGGAGCTTAATTTATAGTTTGAATAGAGAAAGTATACGGTTGAACACGTGTGAACTCAAGTTGTTTGGGTTTAAACCGCGTGAAAATTCTACGGATTTTCCACAAGTTGAGTTTTTATTGTCTCCAATAAATCCATGTCAGTAAAGTTTGGAAAGAGGATTTTCTGAGTTGTGGTTGTGAGATGTAAATTTCCGGTTCTAGAGTTAATTAATAAATAATAGAGTGTGGATAGAGATAAGACAATGAATGAAAGATGATAATTAATCTCTAGACTCATTAACTTGTCCTCAGGAACAAGTCTAGTCAAAATCTCCCTCATTTTATCATATCATTCATCCAAATTCTCACTTTTTTACTCGTCTTTAGTCAGATCATGAAATCACTTCAACTTTCACTCTTTTAGTTTTACTTCCGGTGAAAAGATGGCACTTTCTCTTTCTAACTTGGAGAAAGTTCACTTTCACTTTTACTTTCACTCAATTCCCGAATCCATCCAAACAAAAAAAAAAAAAAAAAAAAAAAAAATTTTTTTCTTACGAAAATCTACTAGTACTTTTTCCCAATCGAGATGGAGGAAGTAACAGTTGCAATACGAAGGTGAAGGTACAGAGATCAAAAGTGAAAGTTTTACTTTCTCTTTTTTTTAGCCTAACACTAACTTTCAAAAAAATATTTTTTTTTGATCTTAACCTGTTTTTCATTTTAAAAAAAAATGTTTTTAACCCTTTTTTTTATTTTGAATTTTCTCCTTTTAGTTAGTAATTTTAAGACTCTAGTTACATAATATGTAAGAATGATATTCTTTGAAATTTCATAAACTCGTAAATATAAATATAGGGTAAAAAATATTGAGTTTTGTAGTATTTTTTCTCTCTTTTTGAGTCTCTGTATGTATATATTTGAGTCTTGGAGTGGTTATTTGGGTTTTAAAGGAGATAAATACGAGGGCAGATGAAGTAAGCTATGGAGAAAGTGGAGAGTGAACCGATTATGATATTCTTGTCACGTATCTTCATCTTCTTCCCACCCCCCTAAAAAAAACGAAAAATCCCACCTCATCTTCAAGGGAAACGAAAAACGTGACTAGATATTCCCCTTTCTCCAGTGCTTTCTCCGGTCATTTCATTTTTTTTTCCCTCTGCCTTTTTTTTTCTTCAACTTGGTTTTCTTTTTGGCTAAAATCTTTACTCAAGGAGACAGAAAATTACGCCATGCCTTCAGACCCAATAAAAAACTCTTGCAACGAAAAAAAAAAAAAAAAAAAAAAAGAGAAAGTTTAAATATTTATTACCAAAATGGCCTTTTTTTTTTAGTTCTCCAGACTTCGTAACATAGTAGTAGTTTTTTTTTAAAGAAAATAGTTTCAACAGAACCCTTATCTCTCTAATAATTCTATTGAATAGAAACGACGAACCTCAACGCTCGATAAAAACCATCTTTTATGCAAGTGGTGAACTTAACAATTAATTTATGCACATATTTTAGCATTGTATTCTGGACGAAAGGGGGGGAGGACTTTCTCTTCTTAGATCACAAACTTTTTGCAAAAACTTTACCAAGGTCAGTTTCTACTAAACTTTATACTACTATAACCACTACTAACTAATCCTTAATAAAAGAAGACAAGTCTCTTAACTTTTTATGTCTAAATTTTAAAACTAAATTACATTTTAATATTCATTTTATAGTCATCTTTTTAAAAATATGTACATATTTTAACATACGACTAGTAAAATTGAGTCTAACAGAATGTTAATCTATTAGTAGTAACTTTCCTTTTTAGAATTTTATTNACATACGACTAGTAAAATTGAGTCTAACAGAATGTTAATCTATTAGTAGTAACTTTCCTTTTTAGAATTTTATTCTAAAAGCCTTAATTTCGAATAATTATTCCTGTTATTATTCCAATTCAAACTTTTCATTACTAAATATTACTAATGTACTAACTATTTTAACTAATTATGAAAATTATTGACTAACTTTCTCCAAATTCACATTTCTTCACATTTAACTTTACCAANACATACGACTAGTAAAATTGAGTCTAACAGAATGTTAATCTATTAGTAGTAACTTTCCTTTTTAGAATTTTATTATAAAAGCCTTAATTTCGAATAATTGTTCCTGTTATTATTCCAATTCAAACTTTTCATTACTAAACATTACTAATGTACTAATTATTTTAACTAATTATGAAAATTATTGACTAACTTTCTCCAAATTCACATTTCTTCACATTTAACTTTACCAATTTCCCTTAGTCAAGAATCAAGAATGATAAATGATCCAAAAAAAAAAAAAAAAATTTTTTTAATAGGGAGAGAAAGTACTAGAGTTGAGTTGATCAACTACCATTAGTTTAATTAACCAAAATGGTTCCCAAAGTAGGTTCATTTAGTATAAGAAAAGGGGGGTGTGGAGGGTAGAAAATTGACTATTATGACAATAACTGGTCGTAAAAGGGATGAAAAGAAAAAAAAAATAGGAGAGCCAATCAGAGGAAATGGAGAAAGTGGTAGTGGTGAGTTTGGTTGAATGTGCTATCCAAACTTAATTCAATTACTTGAATGAAACCACAAAAGATTCGGAAGTCAAAGGTATATTATTCCAGAGAGTAAAGTATCTCATAAATATGTATTTTCTCTTTCCCAACATTTATTTTCAGTACTCAACAGGAAGCGGGAGAGACTTTTTTTTAGTATTATTGTGTATATTGTTGCTTTCTCTCATCATCAGAGAGTCCTACACAGTACTAATGTTATATAAGACTCCTACATACTAACAATAATTACGGAAATTGATCAATCCCGACATTACAATTACTTTACTTATTTTACTTTCTCCCTATTCCTGACTTCATTACAATAATCAATTTCCTGTAAAAAAAAATTTCTAAAGTTTGTAGAGTCAAAACGTTTTTTAGCCAATAGAATGAGTTAGGAATAGAAATAATGTTGAGAATTCAAAGAGTAATAAATCAATTCTAATTCACTTCTAGTAACTTCTAGTGAACTTCTAATATCATCAATTTTATCATCACAAGGAGTAATTTACAAAAGTGAAAGTCCTTTCCTTCATATTGCATTGTATACTAGAAAAGTTTATATTCTTACAAGTATTATATAAGTATATAAGTTGTAGTGTTGCATTAGATAAGTTAGTTTAGGAGATCAAATTCACTGAATAACAAAAGAAATCAATAGTTAGTATCATTTTTCATATTCCGTCTGATCTTGAACTTGACTATATTTCTCACTTTCTCTTCTTACTTTCTCTTGGGTGAAATATGAGATGTGGAGATGTTGGATGACATGAAGAAGAGACTCATGTTGACATTTCTCAAACAGTGGATTTCTACTATACACTTTCCCTTCTCTTTTCTATACTTTTTCTAACCCGTTGACAGTGGGGCTTTACATTTCATTAAAAAAAAAAAAGAGCAAAAAAAAAAAAGGAAAAAAAAAAGAGTAAAAAAAAAAGAGAAAGTTAAAAAAAATTCTAAGAATCCTAGCACCTAAATATAAGTTACTACCACAGTTCTAATTACTTACATTTACTACTACTATCACAGATCTGATTTTCTTGGGACTATCTGTACATATAAGAGAAAATCAAGTTTAAACAAAAACAAAAAAAAAAAAAAAATTATTGATCCCTGGTTGAAAATATTGGTTTATTTATTTTTAATAATAAACAAGTAAAATTTGTTTACTGTTTACTTGTATAGGTAATAATATGAATTAAGTGTATTTTTAGTATAATATGTAGGTAAATTGGTTTGATTATGTTTAAGAGAAGAGAAAGTTTGGTTGGTAAATGTTTATTAGTGGAAAGGTTTGTGATGGGAA
Source organism: Holacanthella duospinosa (assembly GCA_002738285.1). Classification (NCBI taxonomy): domain Eukaryota; kingdom Metazoa; phylum Arthropoda; class Collembola; order Poduromorpha; family Neanuridae; genus Holacanthella; species Holacanthella duospinosa. The sequence goes on along the minus strand of NIPM01000005.1, from coordinate 721,259 downwards.
GGGAAGATAGAGGGGAAAAAGTGTAATAAAAGTAAAGAGGAGGAGGAGATGTAGGAGGAAGACTCAACTCTCGTTTGTATGCAAATCAGGTCAGAAGAAGGGAAAAAAAAAGAGAAAGTAAAAAAAAATGAGAGAAAGTGGAGAAGAAAGGTAAAGTCCCTTCCCACTTTCAGTCATCTCGTTTTTCGGATTTTCCCCTGGAAGAGAAAGGGGCACAAAGTACGGAGGATCTCTTAGAAGAAGAGAGACAGGGATGGCCCTCTCAAGGTCTCTCTTCTGTGTACATGTAAATAGAACTCAATCTTCACTACATATTCATACAACAGACTTCCATTGATTTCACAACCACCACATCCTGCGTCTGTGCCAAACTACCCCTCCCACCCCCACAAACTCTCTTTTTCTCTAAGAAGACAGGAATATTCATATTAACTATTCTCTCTTTCTACTCAGACTTACTCCAAAATACCCACTAACTCTTCGGACTTATGTCTATTATCCTTTCTATCTTACTCAAAAACTTACTTGGAACAAAAGTGTCTGAATACTGAGTTTTCTAAAAAGTCTTTCAGTGATAGAGCAATACTGGATATGGAATAAATTCATCCAAACTCATAACTTGGACGAAATAGTCACATTGGGAAAGTTGAAAAAAGAAGCTAAAGAGTGGGTAAAGGAATCGAGAACTGTAGAATTTACCAGTATGTAAATTAACTATGGGCTATAACCAACTCATGCCAATTCAAAGTGTAAATCACTCTAAAAATTAAGATTACTTATTATTATTTTACTTAATTAGTCCTGCGTATGCGGGGGTGTCTTAGCAAATTAACATTTTTATAAAAATGATGCTCTCTGACACTTGAATAAATTATCAAACAAACAAACAAACAAAAAACTCAAAATGAAAGAAACTAAAAGAATAAGAGAAATAAGGAAAAAAAAAAGGTCATTCACCTTTAGGTTTTATCAAAAATATCTTATTAATCATAATCCATAATTAATAATTATATGTTCAGAATTTACTCTACTCTTCAAAGACGACCTAACTGATAAAACCATCATCCCCTTCATAATTCTAGTATCTTACTAAAAGTACAGGGTGTTCCAACAAAAAGAAAACTGGTAGTGAAAACAAATTACTCTTTATCTCATTTGAGGTTTATTTTATTAAATCAGGAACGTGAAAATCAAAATTAAAAAGTGTAAGAGGGAGTGAAATTAGAGGGTTGTTGTTTAAACTTCAAAATCCTGAACACTACTACACTACACACACTGTATATCATCACTAATGTAAATCAATTTTTTTTTTACAAAAACAAAAAGAAACTGCTTTTTCTTCGTAATCTTGGTATTGAGATTTTGGGAATTGAGTTGGTGAAAGTGGTGAAAGTTTTTTTTTTTTTTTTTTTTTTTGGTTCTTCCTATTTTACATTACTAATTTGTAACATTGTGACATTATTAGCAGTAATTTACTAGCAGGTTGACCCTGTAAGATTAGGGTTGGTAAAAATTTTGATTTTTTAGAATAAAAAAAAATTTTTTGTAATTTTTTTTTTTCTTTTTTAAAATCATTTGACATGTTAGTATAGTAATGAATTGTATAACAAAAGTTTCTTGGAGTGCGTATAGCCTCCAGTCAAAGATTCCGGGGTGTCCTCTGATTTAAGTTTTAAAGTTCAATTGTTGACCTGAAGAGATGAACTCGAACTATGACATTATTACTATTACTATTATATTTTATTGTAGTATCTATTATATTATTATTATCCCTCCTCACTCCATGTGTCAATTGTTTGACAGAGATGTCAAAAGATTATTTGGACTCATTTTTTTTTGTCATTTCTTTTCGTTCTAATCTTTTGTTACTATTGAACTGGAATCAAGTATAATTTGGTTGGAATAGGAAATGAGATGTCAATAAGAGAGTCCTAGACTTAGACTACTACATAGAGCGGTAAAATTGTCATGTCAGGAAAAGTAAAAAGGGTGGGGGGGTTTAGGTGGTTGTAAGTGGTCTGAAGGACCCCTTCCTACTCAAGTCGAGGCATATTATAATCCAACAATGGTGAATTGGCACTCTTTGACCCAGCATCACCTCAGGCATCACCTTTTCACAATACTTACATCCCTCCATAAAATCCCATCCCTTGGCTATATTAACTCACCCGCTGAGAAACTCACTTACACCATCAATTAATACACCACTCCAAAAATATATAGAAGTCTTTTGAAAATTTCCCCATTTTTTGAATCAACTCGACTCGAGAGTGTCAATAAAAATTATTTCCAAAAGGTCTTATTTCATATAACTTATCTTTATTATAAGTATGTACTACTTTCACTTCAAAAATAGTATAATTTTTATATAAATGGAAGTACTTTTTTTTTTTTTTTTTTTTTAAATTTTATTTTGGGTTAACAAAAAGTTGGAAATAACTTGAGGATTTGATTCAGTGGAGAGAAAGAAGTGGGTCTTTGTTTTATTTTTTTCTTTTTGAATTGAAATTGAATGAGTCGTAACTGAACCAGAATGAATTGAGAGTAGTTGGGATAATCAAGTGTGAGTAAGGATGTCATTAGGTAATATTTAATAATTCTATCTCATATAGACTTTAGAGAAGAGAATACACTGGGATGAGTGAGAGTAATAGGAAAGATGTACTTAAAAATTAATATCCCCCTAGTGAACAATCAGTACTTTTTTTTTTGGCCTAAATAGAAGAATTTGTCATAGATTTTATACAATAGATGAATAGATTGAGAACAATTTGTCATCAATGTCCCTTAGATTTTGACTATAGTTCTTTTCTATACTGTATATCTAACTTTTCTACTTTCTAGGAACATTGAAACTTTATTAAGTCTAACATATACTGTGTAATAGTTTGAATTGGAGAAAACTAAACTTTTTCCCTACTCATTCAAATAAAATAGAACATTATACTGGCTAGTAGTATTGTTATTAAACTGCCCATAGATTTATAATAGGAACAATGAACAAATTTTCTTCTAAACTCAGCAGATGGGATCACATATGGCATAGAACTTTGCCTCTAGGTGTCACATTTTCGGTGATCAATTGCCCAGTACCTCCCTTTTCACACATGTCCAAAAAAAAAAAAAAAAAAAATAGAGTCAAAAAAACTTTCCCTTTTTCTAAACCTAAACCAATTAATAGGGTGACTTTTTTTAATTTTTTTTTTTTGGCTATATTATAACTTTAATTCAAATTGCGGTAAAAATTGATAACTAGTAGAAGTTGTTAACCACAAAGTTTAAAATTTCTTAAATTTTAATCTCACATCTGTATTTTAAAATATATGAATTATGTAGTGAGATCTTGAATATAAAAATTTGACACCTTGTCATCATTCACGGTTATGTAGTAGTATGTAATATTGTCATATCCGTTGATACATAATGTAAATTGTTGAGAGTATACATGTACTGTATATATCTACCATTATTTAGCTATATTATATATATATATTATATATTTTTTTTTTTTTCAAAAAAGACAAAACAACAATAGATTTAGATACACAAANTATATTATATATTTTTTTTTTTTTTCAAAAAAGACAAAACAACAATAGATTTAGATACACAAAACACAATAATACAACAGTGGGTATTTTGAAAGAGATTTTATGAATGAATCTTTTGGATCACTACTTTGTACATTAATATCCATAAACTAAGGGTCCCAAAGTACCTACTGGAGCTAATACCATATTATTTTTCCAATGATGGATGATTAACTATGTTGGATTTCAAAATTACTAAAAATAAAAAATTTTCAAAATTTACCAAAAATAAAATTTTTAAAGAGAGATAAGAACGATTTAATTAGTAATAGAACTTTGAAATGCAACATTAAATGTAGACTATACTTTCTATAACATTTTGTTGGAGAAAAGTGGTGAAAGTGTGTAGACTCACTATTTTACCTCTAATTCAAGAATACCTACATACATACTAACAAACATGTTATAACGGTTTCTATACTTTTTATTTTCTCTCTTTCTCTCTCTCTCTCTCGTATATTTTCTTCAATATATTTTTGTTAGGAGAAGAATAGTCAATCGAAAAATCCTTTGATTGGATTTCATGATTTTAAAATTGAAAAGTAGGCCTTGGGAATAAATGAATGGAACCTTTGAATCCTGATTCAAAGACAGAAGAGTAGGAAAAAAAAAAATTTTTTTTTCTTCTTCTTCATCTCATCTGGTAGAGATAGATGTATTTCGTCGTTGGTTCGTTTTCCATAGTTCCAACTAACCAACCACGACTACAGCCACAAAATCCAATAATGGAACGTGAATGCGTTCATTTTTCGGTTTGACGCGTCGCTTGATTTGACATTTTGAAGGGAAAAAAAAAGGGTTATCCTTTTGTTCCGTCGCTTTGTTAATCTAATTTCACTTGTCAAGAACTTCCCCTTTGCCTTTCTTCACCGTCATCATCCCACACTATGCCAAAAAGACTACTACATTACCTACTATCCAATTCTCCAAGGGACTCTGGTTTAAAAAAAAAAAGGACTCAACCAACAGAAGGTTTAAAAAAAACCTAGGAAGTAAAAGAAATTTGATGTGTTCAAAATTAGACAGACACTTCCACTTCATCAACAAACTCTTTACTTTCTCTAAAAAAAAAAATAAAAAAAAAAAAAAAAAAGTTGGAGAAAGTAATAATAAATAAAGAAACGAAATGAAATGATTATCCAACTTCTTAACATCTGGTTAGAATAGATAAAAAGTGAGTTAATATTAAAAATTTTTTTTTAGAATTAACAAATGAGTTATTTCACTCTGTTATGCGTAATTTGTGGAGGTGAAAGAGATGGATGAAAGATTAAAAAAGAGAAAGTTGAGATGGAAATAATAATAATTTAAAAAATAAAAATTTTTTGATGTTGAGTGTATATTTTTTGAATGAATATAGTGTTTTTGATGAGAGGAGGAGTGGTGGTATGGTGGTAAGTTGGAGAAGAGAAGGAGGAATTGTGTGAATAGAGTGTAAGAGAAAGCACGTATGAATAACCATGGAGACAAGTTAAGAGGAGAAAGGGAGAAGAAGATATTTGTTTGGATCGATGGGATGCAAATGAAGACAAGGAGAAAGGAGATCTCGAGAAGACAGTTTCATAAAGAAACTTCATCTCCGCCTTTCTCTGCTTTCTCTACCACTCCATTATATCATCTCCACTCAAACAGACACACACACACATATCAAATTATTTCATTTTTACCAAAAACTATCCATTTATATAAGTAATAATTACTTAATCCTTTATAAAAATTATAATCAAAAATTAACTTATTTCACTTAATAAAGTTTAAAATTTATAAAGAAATTAATAGAAAGTTAAAAAAAAATTTTTTTTAGTAATTTTTTTAAGCAATTTTTTTTATGGGAATGATGGTGTGAATGTTACAACTTTCACACCTGACTTTTAGTGAAAGTTGTGACTTTCTCTAAAACCAGATATGGGCGCAGTTAATATTGTTATTTAAACTATTGAGTTTGTATGATTTCAATAAAATTAAAAAAAAAATTGACTCGAAAACTTGATGAATTCAAATAAATGGAAAATTTTGGAATAATATTCAAGTTCAATAATTTTGAAATTGAAAATTTTGAAATGAAAGTTTAAAATTAAATAACTAGGCTAACTTTGGTAATTTTAGAATAATTTGTGAATACTCACTCACCCCGTCTGTTCTATTGGTTTTTACTTACTCATATTATGTAATGTTTATGTACCTATTGCTAATTTTTTGTTCTTTTTTGGGAGAAAAGGGAGTGGAAAAGTTTGGGTAGGTCTGTATTTTTTTTTTAAATTCTATAAAAATTGGAATTGAGGTTGTAAAATATGAAAGTAAGAACAATAGGATGGTCTGAGAAGGGAATTGGCAAATATTTATTTAAAGAGTTGGAAGCTAATCTTTCCGCGGCTGGAGGGGTGAACATTTTCCCATGGTCACAGATTTCACGCTTGGATTAACTTCTTTCCCTCGACAGCCGCGCCGAGTAGTTTTTATGATTCGCCTTTTTCTATTGTCTAGGTGGGATATTTTTATTTCAACTATATCCACGAGGGGGTGAACTTTTTTCTATATTAATTTACCAATCGCTTATTTCTCTCTCTGAGGGTGAACCTGAGTCTTCAACTTCCAGTCCCAGTCCCAACTCCCAATTCCAAACAATAGAGTAAGAGAGAGAGAGAGAGAGAAGTAAAAAAAAAAAAGTAAAAAAAAAAATAAAAAAAGAGACGCACTCTGTCATTAATTAGGAACTTAATCATTTGATTCTCTCACCCTGTCTAAAGTCCACAGAAGAAACAATTAATTAAGTACCACTTTAAGTCGAAAGTTTTATAGGGAGAAAGTTGAAACTAAATTTGAGTATATTTTGTCAAAAAAAAAAAAAAAACCCGGAAATCTCATCGGAGTGATGAGACAAGAGGGGAAGTATCCAATCAGGAGGAGGGTGACATAATCTACGGATATCATTGAAGAGGAGGGTGTCCAATGTTATTTTTTTTTGGAAACGACAGATCAGAATCTTCAGTTCTTTAAGTAAAAGTATGGGTTGAATAGTAATGGCTCCGAGGTGTTTGTCTTTCCCGGGACGTTTTAAAAAAAAAAAAAAAAAAAAAAAAACGAAAGATATGATAATGCTTTCTCCTTGTATAAAATGAGTCTGGAAGAGTGCCAGTGACAAGAAATAAAATGTCGTCCAGTCTTTCTTGACGAGAGTTTTGTGACACTTGGACTTTACCTGAGACTGAGAGAGTCCTAAGTCCTTCTAAATGGACTCCTACTATCAAGAACTAGTTACAAGGAAAAGGGGAGAAGGGATAAGTAAATCAGAAAAACACACAAAAGGCTTTCACTTTATTTGACGAAGGATTCCCTTAATTATACCACCAAAAACCACTGACAAGGACTTTTGATTCGAGACGTAAGGATTCATAAAAACTTGAAAAGAGTACTTGATGAAAAAGGTAGGCACTTGAGACCTTAGAATCCATTTATCAAGATAAACAGTTCAAGTCCCGACTCTAAACTTAAATACAGAGAGAGAGGGTGGTTGGAAACTTGTAATTTACAAACTACATCAAATTCTATTGTTTGTATAAAAACAATCTCAAACACTAATAACAGAAAAGATATATAATGAAAAAAAAAAAAAAAAAAAAAAAAAAAAAATTTTTTTTTTTTTTTTTTTTTTAAAAAAAAANACTAAAAGTGAAAGTTTTCCATACAACCTTTAATTTTTTTTCAAATTTTCGTGAAAGTAACTTTCTACCGCCCGGGATTAACTTGACTTATACTGTACCTGATAGTACAAGACTACTCAAGTATCTAAAGAAATAACTTAAAATAACTTTCACTTTCATTAGTTTGTGTCTGTAAAACTTACATTTGTGGTATAGTAAATCAAACTATGATTTAAAAAAAAAAATTTTTTTTTTTAATATCTTGAAAAGCGTGACTAAGGATGGATGATGCATTTGGTTGGATACATATAAGCATATAAGTAGAAAGAGGGAAAGCTTGAGCTTAAAAAAAAACGGAATTGGGAAGGATGATCATAAAAATCAGGACTGATCGAGCGTAGGTTGTGGATCGTGGTGGGTAAATAGCCGAATTTGAGTCCCCCCTTTTGTTTCTCATATCCCTTGCCTATTTATCCTCATCCAATAGGAGGGGGTGAGGAGAAGAATAAAGGACCCGCCACGTGACTCGTCACTCTCTCTGTTGACTTTTAGCCATTTCACCGGATCTAATGTGAAGTAAAAAAAAAAAAAAGAGAAAGTGGATATATTTCATCTGGGAGAGAAATGACTGGGCAGGAAGGACAAGTAGCTAAAAATTTGGATCAAAATCCCTTGTTATTCTTACAAAAAAGAGAGGACAGACACAATTATGAAAACAACAGGAAAGGGGGGTAAGGATAATAGGGATCATTTGCAAAATGGAAGAGTTCACTAGACCTTTTCATAAAATATCATAATTTATATAATAAACTCCTTAACTTTCACTTTCAAAAATTATCTTAAAAAACAAAAAAAATTTCTTCTTCTCTTCTTACTTATGTAAACTAAATGTTATAAAAATTTAAATTCCAAGAAGAAAGTAATAGAAAAAGTATGAAAATAAAAAAATTTTTCTTACCTCTTGTTCTTTGTCATAGAGTCGTCGTCGGGATTGTTTGAAGATGATCAAGAAGAAATTAATGAAGAGTTGGTTATCTCGGCGGTAGAATCGGTCGTACTGTCTTTGTAAGTACTATGAAGCGTTATGTCCATGAGGGTGGTCTTACTTGTCAGTTCCATCAGATTAGTTGACAGGTGAATGTAATTTCTTGAAAAGTTTTGCAAAAATAATAATAATAATAATAATAATAATAATAAAATAAATAAACTTAAAAACATGTTTTCTTCTTCTTACTTTCTTGAGTACTACTACTAATTCATTTTCAAATGATCCAAAGGAATCAAAGAAAAAAAAATCCTGTTTAAGAAGATTTGGATAAGTAAAAATTGATAAAAATTAAGAAATTGAAACAATGATTAATCAAATCAGTCAAATACAATCATCCATCAGTCACAAAAAAAGATCATAATAATAAAGTTAAAGAACAGTTATTGAAGGTAGTAAGTAAGTACTAAAAGTTTGTTGAGTTATCCCAAAAAATCAGAATTACACGCCTATTATAAAATACAGTAGTTGAATTATTGTTAATTTTTGCTCTACCTGTGTAAAACTACTCCTGTAGGGTTTAGTTAAAAAAAAACGGATTTTACTAAATAAGGATTTTTACTATAGGAAACAATACCTAACCAAAACGAAAAGTTTGATANAGATCATAATAATAAAGTTAAAGAACAGTTATTGAAGGTAGTAAGTAAGTACTAAAAGTTTGTTGAGTTATCCTAAAAAATCGGAATTACACGCCTATTATAAAATACAGTAGTTGAATTATTGTTAATTTTTGCTCTACCTGTGTAAAACTACTCCTGTAGGGTTTAGTTAAAAAAAACGGATTTTACTAAATAAGGATTTTTACTATAGGAAACAATACCTAACCAAAACGAAAAGTTTGATAGTGATAAGAGTCTTAGAAGCATGATCTTGCATATAAATAACATTTCTAAAGGAAATTAATATGTTGATCATGGATAGTTTACAAAAAAAAAAAAATAATATTTTTTTTTAACCTTACCTGCTTCCCTCTCTTCTCTCGATCTGATTAAAAATTCAAATTTTTTAGCTACCTGTATTGACTCTCATGCTTCATTCTTACCTTTAAAGTTGATGGAGTTGGTTGGTTGAGAAGTAAAAAAAAAAAAAATTTTAGTTTCAATTCAAAAATCAAACGCTCCCACTGTGGAAGTATATATGTAGTAGTTGGTTTATAAATCCAAACTATCAACCTATAGGGAAGCACCCTTAAAACCTATAAAAATTTCCCTTATAAGTATATATAATTTATATTGTTACCTAAGAGTAGGACTAGGACTAGGAGTAGGAGTTACAAGAATGATTAGAATCAAAAATCTTCTTTACCTGTGTTGCATACGTTGGAATCCTGTTCTCTTCATCCTACCTCATCCCTGTCACCCGTGTCATCCTGTCCATCTTGAAATATAGCTATAGGTAGAGAAAATAAACAAAAAAAAATTTTTTTTTACATTTTTTCTTACCCTCAAAACTCAAATATATGATCGAAACTTGTAGTAAAGTGAATTCAAAATTATTTTTCTTTAATTTTTATAACTAAAATGTTGAAAAAAAAAAATTAAGTGAATTACCTCTTTTTTTTTACATTAAAAATGTCCTTTACTATATTTTACTAACGATGATGAACTTGTGTGAGTAAAGTCAGTCATCATTTTTCAAGGAAAACTAGGATCATTTCCTATACAAAGTTGGTGACAGATTGAAAAATCTTACCTGTTGGATTGGTTGAGAAGAATCTGTGAGACATGGTCGGGCGTCTACTCCCCAATGGACCAACGACCCAAAGAACCCTTGAGTGATTGACGACCATTCCAACCGAACCCACCAAAATACTCCACCAAACTGACCACAAAATTATGACCCTCTTAGGCAACCAAGATTCAGGAGTCCATGACGAACCATTATTCTATCCCCTTTATCCATTATTCTTCATCTACTCTTCTTACCTCACATATACAACATTTAAAACCCTCAAAAACGAACTCAATCCCTAAATTTTTGAAAAAATATAAATGATTATTCCACTTCAATGACAATTTTTTTTCTATTTATCAATAATAAAAAGTGAACAGAAATAAATTTCCAATNTCACAATTTTTTTTCTATTTATCAATAATAAAAAGTGAACAGAAATAAATTTCCAATTTGGTATAAAAGAAAATTTTTGATAAAAATGGACGTAACCTTAGAAGTTAGAACTGAAGGTTTATAAGATATATTATTATATAGCATTGGTATTCAACAAAATTNAACATTTAAAACCCTCAAAAACGAACTCAATCCCTAAATTTTTGAAAAAATATAAATGATTATTCCACTTCAATGACAATTTTTTTTCTATTTATCAATAATAAAAAGTGAACAGAAATAAATTTCCAATTTGGTATAAAAGAAAATTTTTGATAAAAATTGACGTAACCTTAGAAGTTAGAACTGAAGGTTTATAAGATATATTATTATATAGCATTGGTATTCAACAAAATTNGGACGTAACCTTAGAAGTTAGAACTGAAGGTTTATAAGATATATTATTATATAGCATTGGTATTCAACAAAATTCAGCTTGTAACCGAAATTGACCCTGATGAAAACCTCCAAATGTCAAATCCTCAAATCTGAGCCACTTTGCAAATGCTACAGCTTGAATTGAGCAGAAGAAAAAAAAATAAAAATTTTTTTTCTTTTTTTTTTCTGTTCATTTCAATAGAAAATTGAGTGCTAAAGACACTAGTTGTTAAAAGGGGTCTAGGGTCCATATAAAACTGACCAAAAACCACAAGTTTGACCTTTTTTTCTCGGTTCTTTCTGTGGGTAAGGTTGTCGGGCCGTCCGTGACGGCATCAATAGAAATTCTTCCACAGCTCCAAGGCATTCCAACACATCCTCTTCCAAAAAGCCACTTTCCAAAAAATTCTTCGTCCACATTGTTCGTTGGGTTGATGGGAGAGGACAACAGGTTTGGCTCGCCTTTGAATCCTTGGGAGAACCACGAACCTCGTATCTTGTCACAAGATAATTTGTTTCTTTCCCATCGTCGTCGTCGTCGTCACCGTCGTCAGGTTCTCCGTGAGTCGTCGATCGTAACAATACTACTACAAAACTCGATCCATTGTCTTCTCCCTCTCTCTCTCTCTCTCTGTCTCTCTCGTGTGAATAATAAAGGCTTTTTGGCTTTAATGAAATTAAGATGTCGGGTAATATGTGTGGCAGTTAGGGAGATTTCATGAAGCCCATGAAGTATAGAAAAAGAGAGAAAAAGGACCTAAATTTTGGGCAATAAGAGTAGAGTGAAAGGAGTGAAAGTTGAAGTGAGAAAATTCTCTAGAAATATAATAATAGTACATACTACATAATAGAAATAAGAGAAGAAAAAAAAGGGGTTGATGACGGTGTGGAATAGGGTTGACACAAATTTCCTTGGAACGTTAAGCATTTCCCAAAGGCAAAATTAATTGAATCATTTCCAGATATATTAAAAGAAGGGGTCCGAGATAACTCTCTTTTCTACAACAATTGGAACTTTAGGATCTAACAACAATGCTTTAGTTTTTCAAAGAAATAAAAATAAATAAAGAAAGGGTTTACTAAAAATTCGATAAAATTCGAGCAAAGGAACTTTATTTGATTGAAATTCGTTGAAATTTGGTCAATACTACTCAATACCAGTAGAGTATGAGTAGTTGATACTTAAAATTTGGCACATGGTTCCCAAATACTAAATACACAACTTTATACCAAAAAAAAATTTTTTTTTTTTCGTAACATTACATTACATACTCATACTTACTAATGTTAATCATAAGTTCTTTTGAAGGGGAGGTTACAAGGGCATATTTATATTGTGTATAAACTGTAAACTAAAGAGTCTAAACTGAAGTAAAGTTTTAAGCAATAATGTCTTATGCTTTTATAATAATATGCCTTCCTATGAATCCTTTCTTATTAATAAAAAATAAAAAAAAGTAAGTTTTTTTTTGTTTCTCTTTCCTAAAGCCTATGACTATGACTATGACTATGAGTCGATAAGTCTATATTCTAATAAACGTCTTGGGTTAAGAACAATGCGGATTGTTATGAATATGATGAACTGAACTATTCTGAAGGATTGTTGTAGGAAAGGAATGATTGTTGTCCATCTTCCCACACCTTTGAATGTAAAATAAGAAACCCGCCAATCAATTTGAATGTACCCTATAATTTCTCGGTTGGGAAATGGTTTGGAATGAAAAGTAGGGCTGGCCAGGAGGTCGAAGGTTAAGAATGACCTCTGGGTCTCTCTGGAAGACCACATACTAATAGAATGATGATGGTGCTGGGCCTGCACCTGCTTCATCTTCCATCTCCCTTGTCTTTTCATTCTGTCTAACTGGTTTCTATTGCCAAAGGGATGCTTTATGATTGATAAGAAGAGACCCTTCTATTTTTTTTTTTTTTCTTTTCTAAGCTCTCAACTCGTCTTGCTCACCTCAAGGGAACAATAGAGCCAGAAGAGTCAGTCTCTAAGGGGACATTCAACAAAATTGTACTGAAATTGGAATATTTTTTTTTTTTTTTTTGATCCTATCCCAAAGTCTCTCTGTAGCTAGAAAGCGGTGGTGTTGGGAGAGGTACGGTAGCGGAAATACCCGGGTTACGACCCAACCACGGATACCAAACGACAGAACAGAGACCCAAACTCCATTTCCAAAAAAAAAAAAAAAAAGATAAAGATAAAAATTCGGAAAATAATCTCATAAAGAGAGGAGAGAGTTACAAGTATTTAATCTCCTACCATGGAAGGATATTTCTTAGAAATTTTTTTTTTTTTTTTTTTTGGCAAAATAATTCAACAGTGAATTCTATTGCTTTTTATCTCAAAAGCAGAGAAAATTAAGGGTTAAGGATGTTTCCAAGTCCGAAGTTGTTGTACATTTTAACTTTTTAATTTTAGCCAAGAGCAAGAGGAGTGAGTCAAATTTTTCGCAAAGAAAAAAAAAAGTATATAATATAATAAGACTGAATTTTTAATTAAGAACAGGAGTATTAGATCAATCTAATAAGGAATAATTTAATAATTACATTATAAAGGTAATTTCATTTATTTTTTATAACAAAATATCATTATTATTTTAACCACGCATAGTCAAAACGCGTTTTTGCAAATAACTTGAGGCAATGGTAAAGGAAAAATTTCAAGACAAGAAGCATATTAATATGCAAAATTGATAGTAGTTGGGAATACAGAGTGATGAGGTTGTTGAGGTGATGAGGTATTTTAGCAAAAAAAAAAAAAAATAATAATAAAAGTAAAAAAAAAAGAACAACTTTGAAAACACTGTACTGATTGAAGATAGACTAGAAGAAAAAAAAAATCTAAAAAGAAGCCAATTTTTGTACAAATTTATAGAATTTTCTTAATCAATTTTGAAATGAAAAGTTCTATCACTCAAAAGCAGATAAGTACGTCTCATCAATAATGTTTTCAATGATTACAAAACTTCGGAATTATTACAAACCTGTAATTTAAACATTACAGTACGAGTAACGAGTACAGTGTTACGAAATTCAAAAAAAAAAAAAAAAAAAAAAACTTCCAATAACTTTTTCAACTTTTCCCCACCTCAATTCTCTGTTGTTTGAGTAGAAATGTCTCAATGAAAGGCTTAAGTTTACAAAATATAAATTTAAGGAATGATTGCAAAAACTAAGGTTTTAGAGCTTTAGTCTACGTGTGATATTCTGAAATATGTGACTAAAGTGAGTTGTTGCAAATAAATTGGCCATTGTGGTTTGGTTTTTTTGTATAAGAGATTAAAGGTTCTAAGGGTTAGTTTTGGTATAAAAAGGCATCATTTTGAACCTTCTCTCTGGAAGGAAGTAAAACCTTCCTTCATCCATTGAAACCAAACAAGTCAAAGACATTCAACTGCTTCTGCTTCATCGAATATATAAAAAAAAAAAAAAAAAAAAAAAGTGCTCATAAGCTGCCCTTCCACAGAAGAAGAAGAAGAAGAGTGTGACACGCATCTTCTTCTTCATCTTCTAAGGTGTGGCCTTTTGTAGATTTTTTTTTCTCATCTCGACAACAACGAGTCTCAACCTCATCTTCTTTGAATCTTATGTAAAAAGTCTTCCCTTCAGGATTTCGAGACTCCGACGCTTCTTGACTCTTTCCTACTTACACTTCTTCTGGCTTGTGCGCATCTCACGACTTTTCTTCTAAACACTCAAGACTCAACTATTCAATTAAACAATCACTTTTTTTTTATCTACCTCAGCTCATCAGACTCTAAAAAACTACCCCACAATGACTCAAAACGACTCATTGTTTCCAAAAANTTTTAAAAAAAAAAAAAAAAAAAAAAAAAAAAGAAAAGAAAAAAGAAAAAAAAGTGGCTTATACATATATACATATATATAATTTTTTATATTATATATATGCTAAACCAACAACATTCATTTGGTGGGAGGAATATAGACAATAATTCTTCTATTATTTCATTGTTACAAGCTCAAATTAGAATTGAATTGAAAGAAAAAAAAAACTTTTTTTTTAATTCATGAAATATTGAGTGACTAGTGCATCCTGACTAATTTGTAATTTTGCCAAAAAAAAAAAAAAAAAAAATTCATTTACCCATGGGCAAAATAAGTTTTTGGCGAATATAAAAAAAAAATTTTTTGTCAAATAATGTATTGTCCTCGATGTTAAGTTATACATACAACCTCCCACTTGTTGACCCCGAAATAGTATCTACCTTAGGGGTGACCTCTCCTTATTCTTGTAATAATAATTATTCGAAGCTATACTTCAGACAGACGTCTCTTTTATACTATAACATACATTAATTCTAACTTATTGTACTCAAACATCAACTGATCCTCATCACATCTTCTCCTTAAAGAAACATCTTCCACCTATCAAGGTTATCCACACCTTTTCATTATATTTTTTTTTTTTTTTTTCAAAAGAGATTTCTACTAAAGGAGCCAGGCCTCATTCACACATGAATACAGTAATCATACTAAAGAATGATCATAATATTAAGTTTTTTTTTTACTAATCATCATCTTCAAGAGACCATATACTTCCATACTGTACTAACCACTGGAGTAAACGACTCGACAAGAGGGCGGGTTCAAGCCTATTAATAATACCGACAAAATTAATATGCATGAATACTTTTTTTTTTACTTGAAAAAAAAAAGGGTAATTGAAATTCGTTGATTACTGAAAGGAATACTACTAATTAATACACAAACAAACCATAACCGTAAGGNATCCACACCTTTTCATTATAATTTTTTTTTTTTTTTTCAAAAGAGATTTCTACTAAAGGAGCCAGGCCTCATTCACACATGAATACAGTAATCATACTAAAGAATGATCATAATATTAAGTTTTTTTTTTACTAATCATCATCTTCAAGAGACCATATACTTCCATACTGTACTAACCACTGGAGTAAACGACTCGACAAGAGGGCGGGTTCAAGCCTATTAATAATACCGACAAAATTAATATGCATGAATACTTTTTTTTTTACTTGAAAAAAAAAAGGGGGTAATTGAAATTCGTTGATTACTGAAAGGAATACTACTAATTAATACACAAACAAACCATAACCGTAAGTTAAAATTTTGCAAACTAGGAATACATGTTATTTTTTGGCAAAAAAGAAAAGAAAACAGGCATGTTGTAAGTAAGTAGTAGTTCCTTCCTTAGTTCCTTTGGTAATTTGGTAAAAACTTGAAAAAGTTGAGAAGGTAATATATGATTTAAGATCAAGGAATGAAGAGAATTGAAGATTCTTTTTTTTTTTATTGGAAATAGGTATGGTACATAAAAGATAGAATTTTTTTTTGCAAGTTTTGTACTTTTTTTTTTCTTGAAGAAAGGCTAAAGATGGTATGGTGAAAGAGGAGATGTAGAAGAGAAAGTATATGTTGAGAAGAAGGGAAAAGTCCCGAAAAGTGATAAAAGTGCATTCCCTTCTACTCTAATTTATGCACATATATTTACATGTAAAGAAACTGCCTTTTACCGTAGAGTGAATGGAGTGGTTTCGAATCTCTTTTCTCTATGTATTATGATCATCTCCTACCGCAAACTCTACTTGTTCAAATTACAAATCAATATTCAAATTTACACTCTATCCAAAAAAAAAAAAAAAAAAAAAAAAATCCACCTATCAAAAAATCCTAAGGTTCAAAAACATTGCAAAAAAAAAAAAAAAAAAAAAATTTTTTTATAACTGTAAACTTATAGCCATGTATAATAGCCATAGCCATTAGGAGTTAGGAAGAAAAAAAAAATTCTTGTCTTGGTTATTATAATCAATCTGAAGAAAATTGCAGCTTTTGTCATCAGAGAATAAAATTCGGCAATTACCTTTAAAATTTTTACTTTGGCCTTTGTCCAAATCAGAAAAAAAAAATATAAAAAAAACAACCCTCCTAAAAGTATAATTCAAAAGCATATATCCTAAGGTCAGAAAGAGGTCATTGAAAAATTCTCAATGATGAATGAAGAATAATGCTAAAGTCTAAATAATTTTGGATTATCTGACTACAAAAAAAAAAAGTTTTGGCAATAAGTAGGAATAATAAAATATTATATATAAAAAAAAAACCCTAAGCCATATATACTTCTTGAAAGACTCGTTGTTTTGTTAGGGTTATATAATATTTTTGGNCTAAAAGTATAATTCAAAAGCATATATCCTAAGGTCAGAAAGAGGTCATTGAAAAATTCTCAATGATGAATGAAAAATAATGCTAAAGTCTAAATAATTTTGGATTATCTGACTACAAAAAAAAAAGTTTTGGCAATAAGTAGGAATAATAAAATATTATATAAAAAAAAAAACCCTAAGCCATATATACTTCTTGAAAGACTCGTTGTTTTGTTAGGGTTATATAATATTTTTGGNCCCTAGCCCCACCCAATCCATCTCTACGAGACTTTGAGTCAAGACAACCAAGGGTCTCACTATCAAAATACAACCTATACTTCCCTCATATTATACCACTAGTATCTACTACTACTACTACAAACCGATTTCATACATTTCTCCGAAATTCGGAAAAAAGACCTAACTTGCTCCTTGATCTTAATTCCTTAGAGAATTTTTTTTCTTCTCCTTTTCCCAGAACCAATAGAAACTCTACCCTTATTATAACTTACATAATATAGTTTAAGTTTAAGTAAAGTGAGAAAATCCGTATTCAATTTGCATCCTGATTAAATCACAATCACACGGTACAGGAGCAAATAGTAGCACCACAAATTTATGTGCATAATTTCCTTCCTTAATCCTGTACATCAACTTTTCTTAAGTAATCTTAGTAGATTAGTAGAGTCATGCATGCACGTTATAAGTAGAGAAACTAGAGCTCAATTATAATTATATTCAGAAGAGTATTATTTATATATTATTATTCTTGATTGAGATTATAATAAGAAGAAATTAAATATTTTTTTTTTTATAATTTTTTTTTTTTTTTTTTTTATAAAAATTAGTCAGTAAAAGAGTTGAAAAGGACTGGAAATGAACAGGAGTTCCTCATTGGGTCTTCAAATTAGACAAGAACAAAAGATTTGACCCCAATTCATTCCGTCTAGAGAAGAATAGGTTGAGAAGATGAGTAGGCATGAAATTACCAATTTCCACGCAATGAAGATCTGGTTGTAAGAGTATTAAATCTTTCAAATATTATTATTGGTTCGTATACACGTGGATATAAGAGAAGTGTACGTACGTAGAGGTAATATTTCTATGGTGATTTGATTATATAAGAATAGCCATGTTTTTTTTTATATAATCTCAAAATATCATAGTTATAGGAATAACAGCATGAAATTCAACGTCTTGGTTATATCAACCACTTTGACTTAGCTCAGGTAAATTTAACCCTTTTTTTTCTTATAACTTATAACCTTATAAGTTTTTTTTTTAAACTCTTGAAGGGGTTAAACGATCTTTCTTCTCGACTCATATCATCCAGGACGCTTCTTCTGATAGGGAAATAGAATAAAATCGTTAAATATATATATATATATATATAAAAACAACACTCCTGTATCCTCTAACCACAATGAATAAGAAAGGTGAGACTTGTATTCTTTAGCTGGAAAGGGAGTGCCAAGGAGAGATGCTCAAGGAATGCTACCCTAAACCACCTTGTTCCTAGGCTCTTAGAAAACGAGAACCGCTGCTTTCTGTCTATACTTTAGATTCTACTTTATAATATTCTTTATATTGTTATTACGTTATTACTTTTATCCACTCCTCAACTTAATAGCACCTCAATAGAGAACAACTTTTTAACCCTTTTACCGCTCAGAGTCATCAGGATCTCTTCAATCCTCATCATCACCAGGTGAGAAACTCTACTGGTCCATTACAAGGCTTTGAGCTCAATGTGGAATTATCAACTTCTGCAATTCTCTTAGTTTAGAATAAAAAATAAGCTCCAATCAGACCTATCTTATTATTACTAAATACTAAATACTAAAAAAAAAAAAAGTTTAATTTCAACCAAATTATATATCCTCAAAAATTAATACTCAAACTCAAAATCAACCAAATTTTTTTTTTAAAGGATACATGATACATTCACTAAAAAGAAAAAAAAAATATGTACCTACCTAAAGAAATATGTACCTATAAAATATAACCCGAAAAGTATTTCACCAAATTCATTTTCATCTTCTAGTATCATAACCACCACACAACACAAGTGTAGTAAAATCTTAGTTTTTCGATTTTCAAATTTTTGTACCATGGTAGTCGATTGTATGAATTGAAATGGATGATGACTTTATTAATTTTGAGTAGTCTAATCAAAAATTATTAAAATTTGATTCTCATTTTTTTTTATTAGACTATATATTGTGAGTTATATATGAGACTTTAAGGTAGTTTTTAGCAAGGCGTATGACGCTTATCATGATGGCAGGGTATTAATTAGTGAAAAAGGTGATTACCTATAGAAACGTATGATTTGGGGTTGAAAGAGAGTTTAAGAACCGCTGATACCTGTGGTTAACCACAAAAATTATTNTTTAAAAAAAAAAAAAAAAAAAAAAAAAAAAAAAAATACCACTCGATTAACCATTATTCCATTACAGTGTCAGATTTCTATAGCCTCAACCTATCAATCAGAAACGATTATCAAAAGCCTAGTGCAAAATTATTGACCAATACCTGAGCAGGATTGTTCAGAAGTGCCGATGGGTGTTTAGTACGGAAATTATTTCACTGACCAATCAAAATTACCCAAGTCCTAATTTAAAAAAAAAAAAAAAAAAAAAATTCCCAAACTCATCTGGCAAGGGTCAACAGTGAATGAATTTTTAACTAGAATAAGTTAAATATTGGAATAATTGAAATTATAGGTTAGTATTGTTTAATTCCATTAAGTTTCTTCTTATTGACTTTAGGAAAGAATGAGAAGAAATAAGTTGAATAATAAAAAAAAATTTAATGAAAGAGTCTAGATTGAGATTGTGCTTTAAGCCTCCAGAAATCAGCATGAGATGTCCATATAATTGAATCTGAACTAATTAACATGGAGAAAGGGTTAGGGAGACGAACAACAATGTGTGAAAGAATGAATGAATAGAAACAAAAAAAAAATAATACACGTGGCTTGGAGGGTTTTCAATTTCTGGACAGATTCGACTAAAATCCCTGTCTATCGCCTTGGTAATTAATGGAAGAAAAGTGCCGAAATAGCATCCTTTGTCTCCTCTACAAAGACGTTGTTGTTGATCTCTTTTCTGTAAGAATTACGAAACTTGAATCCCCCCCCTAAAATTATAACCCTTTTACTCCTCTCGCCAGAAGCCTTTGGTCTTTTCTTAAGAAGCTTTTTCAAACCCTTTCTTTGTAATTAAAGGGAAACTTGTTGTTCTGAGACATAGAATTAGTATTATGACGCTTTCAAATCTAGATTATGTGTCAATATCATGTAATTTACCATTTATGAGTCTTTTACAGAATAGAAAACAAAAAGTTACCTTATTCAAAAANTAAAAAAAAAAAAAAAAAAAAAAAAAAAAAATTAAAAGTTACCATATTTAGTCAATTAGAAGCTCACCAAAGAAACAAAAATAACATAAATTACAAAGAACTCTCATAATACTATACACATATATTTTCAGAAAAAAAAAAAAAAAAACTTTTGATTGTAATAACAATCGCCTAATTCATATGAAATACGGTAATACCCGTGCTTTGTTGTTATACACATTTTTTTTTTCTTTTGCAAAAAGCTAAAAAGCTCAGCAGGTATGACCGCATGTCTTAAAACTTTAATTTGACACCTTCTACTTAACACACTGTTGACAAAATCCTTGGCTTAGTTTCACGCATATTTTTTTTTTGTTTCTACCGACAAGAGAACTTCATACATTATACAAAAAAAAAAAATAAATAAAAATAAAAATAAATCTAGTATGTTGAGAAAGAAACACCTATTGTTTAATAATGCAAAAATTTTGACAAGTCTTTGAGAGAGTTGTTAAAATGTTCATTAAATTTCTATTCTTACTAATTCCAACTATTAAATCTGTGAAAGTATGGGAAAAGATTTCATTAGTCACTCAAAAAGAAAAAGGAATCTGTCTCCATTAACTCTCTTCGTGAGTAAAGTGAGAAGAGTCGAGTGAGGAGTTTGTGGTAAATGAATCTTTATAAATGTCATGTTGTCATTTGGAGGAGTTTGTAGTCTAGATCATAAATAATCCTACTGCCAAAAATTGAGTTAAAACCCAGACAAAGCTATGATCCAAACCAAAGGGATAATATGGATTTTGAATTCACAGAATTATACCTAACTCTGGTCATATCATAATTCGGATGATGATAGTCACCAATTTCTTTTACCCTCTCCCGTTCAATAATCGAGCATATACAAAATAATATTTTTGGATCAGTTATTTTTTCTCTCTCTCTCTCTCTTTGAGAGTATAGAGAATATCTGCGGGAAAGCGTGTAGTGAAGTGAGTGAAAAGAAGGGAAAAAAAGAAGGAAAGGCAAATGGAAAAACTAAGCTTGACTTGGTCCTAGCTCCTGGAAATGCATTTTTGGGTCTACGCGTGAAATTTAGATTTGGACTCAGAACGTGACCTGAATTTCTGAATGAAGGGATCAGTCCACCACCAAGGCAAAAGAAAATTCAAAGGGGAAGAGAAAACATAGAAAAAGGGAAAGCATATTACTTATTCACAGGAGTCACTCTCTTACGTGACGTCACTCATTGATTTTCTTCATCTAACTTCCTTTCTCAACCAACCAAAACACTGATTTCACCAATGGATCATTCAATACATTACACCAAAAAAAAAATTATGATTTTTTTCTCTCTATATTTAACTTACAACTATATCAAGTGCGTAGAAAAGAAAAAAGAATTGGAAATTTGAAACAAAAAAAANTCTCTATATTTAACTTACAACTATATCAAGTGCGTAGAAAAGAAAAAAGAATTGGAAATTTGAAACAAAAAAAAACATTTTTTTTTCTGATATAATTATGAAATGAAAAAATAAAAAAAATGACCATAAGATGAACATTTAGAAAGAAGAATAATTGTTTGATTGGTGGTAGGGTAGCCAATATTCGGCTTCATCGAGGTAAAATCTACATGAAATGTATACCACGACGGTCGAAAAAATAAAAAAAAAGTTTATGTAAATCGAGATTTTATTTGAACTAAAGTTCACTGCAATGCATAAGCTTGTGTCAATTCGTAATTTCCAAACCAGGGTCAACTATTGCTGAAGAATTAGGAACAGAAATTTATTTTTTAAAGTATTCAAAACACAGGTAAATCGTCTTATTATAGAAAATTCAAATTTCGCTAATTGAAATTTGACATTTTATGATGATGACTCATACATATGTAAAATGGGTTATAAATTTAGTAATCAAAATTGACCCAAGTTTTGAGTCAGGTTTTGAGTCAGGTTTTGAGTCTCTAGAAATATACATATATATATTATTTTTTTCTCTAATTATTGTAGTTGTAATTTTACTTTAGGATTTTCAATGAGTAAAAAAAAATTTGTTCGAAATTGTATTACAAAGAAAAAGAAACAATGATTGTTTCAAAAAAAAAAAAAAAACTTCCTCATTTTTATTTTTCTCATGGAATTTTTATTTCATTTTACCCCTTTTTCTGCATATGAGTAAATCTTATGTAAAAAAAAACAGTCCCCTTTTTTTTTGAGTACCTGTACTGATCTAGTCCCCTTTTGTCCCTTGGAATAAATTATTTCTATTCTATTCTCCAAAGATCCAGAGAGAACTGACATGTTTCCAGTACTAATTCTTTTGGATAAAAAAGACGCATCAATATCACCAACCCCGACCAAGAGTGGAAATGAACCAAAAGACTTCCAATAGACTCTCTCAGCATGGATAAAAATTTCCCACGATGAGGTACAATCAACTAAAGAAAATGATCTTTTTTTTTTGTAATAGAATCAAAGAGCCTAACCCTTCCTTTAGGTTAAAAGTAACAAACAAAAAGTTTTTAGAGATGAAGGAGATGATGTATATGTATTTTTTTTGTTGTAATGTTTGGATTTGAGCTAGCTAACGGAGATCTCTTACTACTTTTTTTTTTTATATATTCTCATCTCTTGTCCCATCGTATCGAATCCACTACTCCAGGTGTGTTTCTAAATTTAAGAGATCTTCGTTTTTGTATCCTTTTTTTTTGTGCTCCTGGTAAAATTCTATTGAGACTTAAGGGGGGTTACCCAAAGAAAAAAAGAAAAAAAAAAGGGCACCCTGATAAATACTCTTCTTCTTCTACTTCTTCTCAAATTTAAAACCCCATGGAAAAGGAAAAATCTTTTCAATAATATGATTCTATTAAGGGCTTCACCTTCAGATGAGAGGGGGACCCTTACATACAATCACACATGCAAAAGCAAAAACTTAATAATATAAATAACCTGAGATGGGATCCGAAGCTGAGATTTTTCTCACCAAAAAAAAAATAGAAGAAGATCTGATTGAAAATGAACAGAAATTTAGTTCAAACGGAACGACACGATTATTTCTACTCAAGTAATATAAAGCCAAGCTTCTATTATGGATATCCGGACTACGGAACTCATTCATCAGAAAAATTCTCAAGAAATTTGTCCCGGTGACAATGTCATTTCCTATTTTTTTCATCTCATATACCCAATTCCAATTCAAAATTTTATATTAAAACTAAATAAAAATTGAGAACTGAGACTCTCAACAAACTAGTAAATTTTTTTTTCAGATTTGAAAAGAAACAAAAAAAAAAAAAAAAAAAATTATTTTTAACATTTCTTAAACTACTATACTAGTAGAGACTGCGTGCCATTCAAAATTTTGAGTTGTAAAAAAATAGTTTTATTTTTTATAGAGTATATTTTTACAACTTTGCAGAGAGTGTCCGGGTAAGAGAAAGGGAGGATCGGATAATGAAGATGAGTGTGTAAGCAATAAAAAAAAACTCTACTCTAATCTCCATAATTAATGGCCAAGAGACAGATGAGAGAAGGGTAATTCGGGTAAATGAGTCAAATAGTGATAAAAATCCAACTGTCGGAACAATCGGAATCTTGGGGATGTTTGTAAATAATAAAAAATCGGTTCGGGGTGAGACAGAAGGAAGAGAGTGATAAATACTCGGGTATGACCTCAGCGTAGAAACATTTTTTTTTTCCACACATCCCACCACCATTAACCCCAGTGGATCTCCCATGACATGACTTGAGGAATTTCCAAAGGGTTTTTCTGACTCTGTCGACCCCATACTGAGACTCAACTCGTGCCCATTGTTGAGCCACAAGGATCCATGTAGTCAACTTATGTAGAAAAAAGTCTCATGTACTTCTGCCTTTGGGCTCTAACCCATCCCTTCTTTCCATATTGCTTTCCCTACGTCTGACTTTAATTACGTTTTTTTTTTATTTTCAAAAAAAAAAAAAAAAAGAAACCCCAAACAATTCAGTGAGATTTGACTAAAAAAAAAGTGTTTTTTTTTTTGACCCAGGAACTTAACCCAAAAGGACAAGGACTCCTTCAAAGGGACGTATAATTTTATTTGAACGTTAAAACTGTTGTAATTAGGTAAGTATATGTACAATCTGGCCATTGAACAAAGACTAGTTTTCTCTCAAATAATGCTCGATTTTTTTTAAGAAAAAAAGTACGTAAAGAACTTCCCTCTCCGAATTAAAACTCTCTGATTTTTTTTTATCTTTTGGCACAAAAAGTCTGTTTTTTTTTTCTTACCTTTGGAGGAGGAAAACGGTACTTTCTTCATGGAGAAAGAAAGGGCCCTTCTTGACAGTATTTTCTCTTTGCATTGGGAACACTCACTCACTTTCACTGGACAGTGGAGGAGTAGTGTCTCTTGGAGCACCACCGGAACACTTTGGGACAGTTTCGTTGGACCAATTCAATCGTTTCCATTCCTCTTGGCTAACGTTACTGGGGAAGTTTTGGGATATCTTTGGAATGTAAAGAAATTCATGATGGTCGATTGGATTGGACGCTGGAAGGAAAAATTTGATGATGGGGGTTCAGTGGGCGACGAGTGACTGAGAATGTGGTGGCGGTCCATGTGGATTTGGTGATAGCATTGGCGGTGAGTTGGGTGATCCATGCATGTGACCGTGTCCATACATTGACCCGTCCTGACCCATCATTCCTTCTTGACCTGGTAGGACATTTGGCGGGGTCATTCGTTTCTCCTTCTGTCGACGATTACAAAACCAGACTCGAACTACTTCTTTCTCCAGCTAGACAAAAAAAAATTTTTTTTTTAATTCAATTTCATTCATCAATAACAACACAAACTCAATTACAAAATTTTGATAAACTCCACCGTTTAGTTCACATGAACACTGCTGAAAAAACTATTCAACAAAGCAGTGCCCAATTCCTACCACTTCTATCCAAAAGTTAAACGGTGTTGTTCAGTTTTGATTTTTAACCAACAACTTGCTGTCTACTACTTTCACAATCACAATTACTTATTTCCCTTAAGTACTGACGTAGACGACTGGTAATACCGCACCTTTGTCTACAAAAATTTTTATAATCGAGTCTTTACTACCAGGATCTAACTCTAAACCTATTGGAATCCCATTTATCGGTCAAGTGTTATTTGATCATCGAAAAAAAAATTTTTTTTTTCCAAAGGAACCTTCGAATTGATTCATTCATTACCTTACCTTTTGACATAGAAATACTCTTACCTGTAGAGAATCCGCCAAGGCAGTGATTTCTTGAGCGGATGGTTTCGGTTGTTTATGGAAATGTTGCTCTAAAGCTCCTTTCACCGAGACTTCAATTGACGTTCGTTTTTTCCGCTTTCGTCCTTGTGCTAGAAATCAAAGACATTTTTATTACCTAGTTACTAATTTTATAAAGTAAATTTCCAAATTAAAATCAGGAACTTAATAAATTTTAAAATTTAATTTCAAAGTATCCAAATAAAATCTCAAACCCAGAGCATTTTGAACATTAGAAGAAGAAAATTTTATGGAAATCAAAATCAGCAAACTAATTGACTTGGGTAGTAATGTAATGAACGAAAATTTGACAAAATTTGCAACTGACGTTAAATTTTGTTCCCAGAGTCATTCCAAAAAAAAAATTTTTTTTTTTACTGAAAAAGTTGCTCGTAACTACTGAATGTGATAATTTTGGCAAACCTATGTTAAACTTTCACTTTCAACTCTATTTTATCTATTTCCTTCTCAATTAACTTCTTTTGTTCAAATCCGTTTTTCTCACCTGCGATTTTATCGATAGAGGTGGGTGAGCCTGTGGTTGAATCCGCTTCTTCGAGCCATTTCTGAAGAAGTGGTTTTAATTTACACATATTTTTGAAGCTCAGTTGGAGTGCCTCGAATCTACATATGGTCGTCTGGCTAAACACGTTCCCGTATAGAGTCCCTATGAGACACAGAGAAGTTGAATTGTCAGGACCCTGTTCAACAACCTTCTGAAAGACAATACAATGGAAGTCTAACGAACCTAGTGCTAATCCAACGTCCGCCTGTGTGAATCCGAGTTTGATTCTCCTCTGCTTGAACTGTTTGGCAAAGGCCTCGAGGTCATCTGAGGTCGGGGTCTCTTCTTCTCCCAAGTCTCCATGGGATCGGACATCCATGATCCCTGAGCCAGGAGAGGAATTGTGGAGGTCACGGAGGGACGGGTGCATCTGACCTGACATGTACTTGTCTATATAGAGACCAAAAATAAAAAAATAAAATAAAATAACCAAAGGGTTCAAATAGGTAATCTTATTCCCAACTTAATTTAATTCAAATAGAAAAGGGAAAGTGACGGAGGGTTTGACTCATTGGCTCAACTGACAGACACGGACAAGCGAAAGACTCATAAAAATATCTCTGTTAAGCGATCCGTTTCCTGTGTACTTCCTAATTCAGAAGCCCATCAAATCCAACCAAATGTTATTATCTTATTAATACCCATAATACCATAACCTCAGGAACCAATAATAAGGAATCATATGAAACTTTATGGTCTTGGGTACATCTTTAGTATAAGGCTTGACACGGAAGAGAAAAAACAACAATTACGAAGAATATTTTACAAGTTAGGCAAACTTAATTCAAAACAATAGGATCTTAAAATAAAAAAAAAAATTTTTTTTTTTACGAGTCATTAAGGTCGTTTGTTCATTAATCATAATTTCCAATCAAATTCTATTTGGTTTCAAATTTTTTGATAAATCAAATATTATATTCTAGTATTATTTATTAAGTTTTAAGTAAACTAATTGATTCTTGGCTTACCTGCTGCACTAGGAATCATCCCATTCATAGAATGTGGGTAGTGAGGATGATGGTGCTGGATGGGAGAGCTCCCATTCATATAGTGCGATGACCAGGGAGAATGATGCTGATTTCCAGCCGATTGTTGATTCGCAACCGCCGCCGCTGCCACATGATGGTGAGCTCCACTGTTCCCAGAATTATTGGTGGGGATATTGTGATGAGGATGTGGGTGGTGAGGAATTGGTGGAGGGGAGACCTACGACCATATTGAATCAAATTAATTAGAATTCACATTAGTTGAGGGTTTTTCAAAAAAAAAAAAAGAAAAAAAAAAAAAGAACTCACCTGTGCCCAAGGGTCCCATGGGTTGTGGTGGTGATGGGTTTGCATTAAGTACTTCATGTCTTCATTACCATTACCCGCTCTAAAGTCCATCATTACCCATAACCTAGAAAAAAAAAATAATAATAATATAATATCTATAGTGACTCTGACAACCTGGTCGGTTACACTTACACAGTGCAACAGTTGACAGATGCAGACGGGTATTTGGGACAAATTTATATAACAAACAACTCATTCTTATTACTTAATTACCAAACTAAAAACTACATAAAAACACAAATTAGTTTAAATTAAACTCGAATATTGTAAAAAAAAAATTCAATCGATTAACCGCTTGATCAGCACAAAACAGATTTATTTACGTCAACAATGTTTTTGAAACAAAAAAAAACTAAAAAAAAACTATCATATTATATAAACAAAAGTCGTAAAAATCAACTAAAATTTGTATCAAAATGAAAAATCCTGCAAATCAATCTAAAATTACTATTTCAAATTTCAAAATAAGATTTGAAATTTGAAATTTCTATTCGAGATGATTAAAAAGAAAAAGTATGAGATAAATAGGATGCAAAATGCAATTGATAATCCTTAAAAGATTAAGAAAGGTTAAGGATTTAATACATTTCTTCCAGCTTAAATCTCATTTAGATATGTAATAATTAATTCTGATTCCACTCTATAAAAAAACATCATAGGTGGCCTAATTCAAATATAACTCAGGGTTCACTTTACTAATTTTGAAAACAGTGTGCTAAATTCAAATTCGCTATTTATTTTTTAAACTCTTCTAAATTAAATCAACACATGAACAAGAACATACAAACTCTATTCCACCTGATGTAATAATTGATGTAATAATTAATTACCCGATTAACGAATAACAACAACTTTCAATCCTCCGTCCGGCTTCTAATTGATTATAATTTCTACAATTTAAACGTCAATTTCCATATCGTTCGTCATTTTCAAATCTTCTCTTTAGACTCTATGGTTATTTAGAGACGTAGTAATTAATCACTTAAGTTTCCATTGACAACTCTGCATATCAAAAATCTTCTTAACTTTCTCTCTTACTTTCTCCAATACACCAACCGCTTGTCCACTTTAATTTGTCACTAAATTCAACTTCAACAGCACTTATTCTTTCGTAAGTCTTACTAATTCCACAAAAACTTTTGATGTCAATTACAACTAAAAAAAAACTAATATAAAATAAGTATGAAAGAGAAGAAGAGTCTACATTCTGAATCTACTTACTTCTTTTGATTTTAGGTTCTATTGTATCAAAGAATTGTGAGTTCTTTTGTATTAAGAAATACGATAGATGAAATAAAGTTCGGGAGCACAGTCGCAGAGAACTAACCAACGACTGAGGTAGGAAATTCTCACTTGCTCTCTAAAATTCGCCATTTAGACCTCCCATCTACAGAGCCAAGAGGGCTTTTCCATTGGCTCAATGTATCTAACTCCTTCCCATTCTCTGTCTTCCTACGCCCTTCCACAGACACAGACTAGGTCTTCCCACGGACACCAACAAGAACAAAATATGTTACTCAAATCTCCGAAATTTAGGATTTTTACAAAATAATCATTTTCAAACTATTTCTTAACAACATAACAATTCGCATCATCAAACTAAACTTACAATAATTATTACAATGTTAAATTTAGTAAAGAGAATTCAATTCGCAATTGGCGGTATCAAAACAGTACAGTAGGATAAAGGAAAAAGTAGAGAGAAAGTAAGTAAATCTCTCTCAAGTAAATGGAAAAGAGCTCATTTCCGCAAAATGGAGCGTTGAGTATCACAGTCACAGTCACAGTCACAGTTAACAGAGAAGACCAAAAAATTGCAAATTCAATATGAGAAATAAAATAATTATTAATATACAAAACTTAAGATTAGTCCAACTATTCAGTAATTGAAAGTAAAACTGAACAAAAATCATAAGTACGAAATTAAAATTGATTTAATTTTTTAAATGGCAAAAAAAATACTCATTAAAATAAAATTTTTTACAAAACCAACAAACACTTCAACTGATTCCCACAAACGACCTTTACCTATTATAAAAATTGATTATTAGAGGATTAAAAATACTAAAAAAATCAGTCGAAATATTACTAATTAAATTACTAAAATCAAAATATTCTTTTCGATGATCTTATGTTCATCTCTATGGTTATTAGTATGAGTATGATGTATAAACAATAAGTTAAAATTTTTTTTTTTTTGCTCCTGGAAGAAGTTATTTTAAAGAGGAACTAGTGAAGTGTATTGAAAGGGTTTGAACAAGGGTTTTCACTCCTATTGTCATTGATTGAACGTCGAGTTGACATTTGACCTCCCCTTTCCTTCGTACTAACCAAACCACCTGTGTTCTCGTAAATTGAAACGCTGCAAGAGAACAAATGCTACGGTTTTCTAATCTTTTCCTCCAGGTTCTTATGAAACAGTGAGAGGAATCTATTGGATTCTCTAGCTAATCCTTTACCTTTACCTTTACCTTTCTTCAATGGACACACTTGAAGCGAAACCCTAATATTTACTTTTCCAGGTAATCCAGTGAGTAATTGATAGTTGAGTGTATGAAGGTACTGATTAATTAGGACCTCAATGAGTCCCCATCAAGATTACTAATAACCCCTTTCCCAACAACTCAGCCTTCTCCTACACACTCAAAATTTATCAGAATCAATTACTCACAATCATCCCAACATAACCCTTTTTTTTTTTTTTTTTCTTTTTTTTTTGTAAATAATAATATATATTGAATAAAAATAAATTTTTTATAGATTTTGATCAAATCTATTATTAGTTAACATGTACTATTAGATTAAATTCACTCAACCAATTCGTTGTTTAAAGATTATAGTTTTTTTTATCCGGGTGAGTTTTTTAGTAGAGGGATTCTCTACCGTGACAATTCTCCTCCGAATTATGTACATAAGTAATAAATGAAATGCACATGCATAAGAAATTTCCGTTTTGAAAATCTAATGACTCCGGGAGAGATGTTCTCTCTACGTTGTTAAAACTTCACTTCAAGGTTGATGAATATCGATCTCAAGACTCCGCTCCAATAATGGTGAAATTAAATTCAAAAAAAAAAACTTTAAATTAATTCCTAACAGCTCGACTTCTGGAATTAATTTTTGTCTCGACATCAAAAAAAAAAGAAAAAAGAAAGAAAGAATTTTTAAGCAATTCTAATCTTCTTGTAGCACGTGGCGACAACATACTACATAAGTTCTTATATGATAAATTTTAGAATAACTAGACTCAAGCTAAATAACAACAGTTTCTATAGTTTTGATTTTTATTATTAATTCAATAGTTATGCAACTGGTTTCGAAAGAACACGTGGTCACGCGGATCAACATTTTTTTCCGATTCGGATCTTATGACGCTGTTGTTTTATATATAAAAAAAAACTAAAAAAAAAAAAAAAAACTAGTTTTGTCACACGTCTTGTAGGGCGAGTTGAAACTTTGAAAGTGTTTAATATTTAGTAGTAGGGAACGACAGCGATAAGCTTCGTTACTCTTGTCTAATTTGTCAGTGTATATGATTTTAATTCAGAAGCCGAGAGAACAACCTATGATCCCAAAAAGTGATAAAGGACAAGAGTTAAAAAAAAAAATAAAAAAAAAATAAATATTTTTACCTGTGTATTTTTCAACTTCAAGTCTTGTAAGTTGTGTTTGGGTAGGAAGTCTCCGATGACATCGGTTCGGTTNATAAAAGAAAAAAAAAAAATTTTTACCTGTGTATTTTTCAACTTCAAGTCTTGTAAGTTGTGTTTGGGTAGGAAGTCTCCGATGACATCGGTTCGGTTTCAAGTGATGAACTGGTGCCGGGTTTAGGATCAGACACATACTTTTACCACCGAAAAATTCTCATACGAACATCTTCAAATGCAATACAATATAACTCAAAGACGCAGTGGATAGTAGTGGTGGTGCTCAATCGCATTCAACTATTCTTTCTACATTTTTTCTTTAGTCTTACATCCAATCAAAAATAAAATAAAAATTTAACAAAATAATCCTCAATAATTGGAAGATAAGATTGCATTTATACATTATTGTTACAATTTTTTAGAAACTAGAATTTTTTTTTTGACCTATACTAACACTACACTACAAGCTAGTATAGTATAGGATCAGGATCTCAAACTTTAGTAGATAGATGATGGTCGTGGCTATATTTAAAAATCATTTTCTAATAATTTATTAAGTACTTTACATATTAAGCTCATACATAATTATCACTTTCCGAGTCAATATAATGAAGAGAACAAACAATAGAATCTATGACTCCTATTTTCACTTTCTTTAAGATTTGAGTACGAAACTCTTAGCCAAATCCTATTAACGATGGAGTGTCAATTGGGGGGTTTTTTTTTTTTTTTTTTTTTTTTTTTGGATGATGATGATAAGAAAAGACAAGGTATCGAATAAGAAATCTGACGAAAAGACAATAAGCGACAGAACGTGGGTCGTTGAAGAAGTAGTAAAAGTGTGAGACAAACAGAAAGTAATTGAGTTTCTCATTAAGAACGCGTCACGTCCTTTGCCTTATTCCGGTCACCGTCCCACGATTAGCCTATCAATACTTACTAAATAACTTCTAAAAAATCCAGGTAATTTTATTCTATACCACACAGAGTGGAGAGAGGTAAAAGCAGAAAATAAAAAGAAAAAAACTATCAATTGTTTCCTCTTTGCTTTGTAACTATTGTTTGTGAGACGGCTGGTTTTTTTTTTTTTTTTTTTTTTTTTTTGGTTTTTTNTTTTTTTTTTTTTTTTTTTTTTTTGGAGCTTTTGTTTGGGCTACCTATTGTTAATTATTGCTGAACCGTCCCTTACTTCCTTTGTCAAGATTGGACCCAAACTGAGCGTTTAATATCTTCTATTGTTAAGAAGTTGACACGCTAATAAACTGTTTAGCAATAAATATCTTCATAACATCCTTTACAGTCCAGCAGGCTTATTTCATGAGTCAATCAGAAAACGGATCTTACATAACCATATTCTAAGCAAAAATATTTTACTAAATTCCTTCAATCAAAAGGAACCTTATTACAAGGGATATACAACGGAAAACAAACTTTACCGTACATTTTTCACCTTTCTGGTGAAAACAAAATAAAGTGATATTTTTTTTTTATAAATTTGGTATAAATAATAGCAAATTGAGTATAAATAATAGCAAAATTATTTTATTTCATTAAAAAGTAAAGAAATCATGGTAAATTTCCCTCTCATGATCCAGTCTGGTTTGTTAAGTTTTAATTTGTAATTTTTACATAAGTGTCATTATATGACATTATAAAAAATAACACGTGAATTTAAAATTTAACAAACTGGTAATGATTTGAATAAAATTAAAAAAAAAAAAAAAAAAAAAATTATGCAAATTAAAAAAAAAGTATCAAGTCCGAGTTGTTGTGATCCTGAATTCTGAAAATTCACATTTGAGTCACATGTCATAGTAAAATAAAATTTTTTTAGAGAGAGTGGTGTTTAGAAATTAAATATTTGAGGGACTCATCATCTCTTTTAGTTGGATTGAATATAAAAACAAACCATTGAAATCTAAATTTTTATTAATTGTATTTGTGAATGGAAGATGAGTTGAAGTAGTAAAAGTATGTATACTAAGGAGTTAACGAGAGTGTCTACTCAGGTGAGACGAGAAGTAATCAAACATTGAGAGCTTCCCTGCAGGTGGTCAAAATTCTACAAGGCCTGGGAAAATTCTAAAATACAAATGGCAAATGTGTTCTTTGGAAAACTAATAAAAACTTAAGGAAACAGGAAAAGTTTGGATTGGACTTTTCTCCATTATTTCGTTCTAGGGATTTTATTATGATTATTTATCAAGGGATAATAAGAGGTCTAGACAATGGAAGAGAGAAAAAAAAGTCCACTATATTAGCTCAAAGTTTAAAAAAGAGCAAGCAGGTGAGGACAGGTGTAATCGTAAATCATACACTTTAATTAATCTCGAAGATTTAAGAGCGGGCTCAGCTCTCATGACAACAACTGCGGAAGAAAATATTTCAACAGAAATCAAAGAACGAGATTTACTCAACTGTATTTGAGAAAGAAAGAAAGAAAGAAAAAAAAAAAAAAAAAAAAAAAAAAAATCTAGATGTTTAGAAATCTGCTAATAAAATTAACTAGCATCGTTATAATTTTAGCTAAAATTACGCAAAATGACAGCTCTTCAATAAGCCTCCATTGTTTCATTGTTATTACAAGAACTACTTTTAGTGCCAAAAAAAAATGTGTTAATGAACTATCATTTGTTTCCATAAATGAAGTTTTTAAGACGCACTTGATGAAAGAGCATTGATAATAATAAAAAAAAAAAAAAAATTTTTTTCGGAATTGTTTTAAGTCGAAGGGTGAAATGACAGGCATTTAATGTAAACTCATTCGGGAATGAAATATGACTTAGAAGGGGGTCAACCAAAGGAACCCAAAAGAAAAACCCTTTGACCCTTACCTCTCCGTCTTACAAACGAGAGCCATCAGAAACAAAAGAAAATGAAAATTTCAGTTTTGTATAACTTGTCTTTGAAACAAAAAAAAAAAAAAAAAAAAATTTTTTTTTTAATATATAAAAACTTATTGAAATTACTGAATCTTCTTCCAGTAATCTAACAATAAAGTTCTAAAACTCAGACACTACGCAGGGGCTGTGTAAAGGTAAAGTATTCATTTTAAAATGAATTTATTTATAACGAAAAAGCGCATTTAAATAATATAATTTTATATTGACAGTTGAACAATTTCTTCCCTGTTTCCGTTTTTTATGAATCTCAAAAAAAAATTTTTTTTGATTTTTATTTTAAACTAATTTTAATCTTTTTTTTTTTTGATTTTGATCTTGTAAATTCTGAGCGTTGTCTTCCCTTCTAACCAAAGATGAGTCCATATTCTAGCTCTAAGAAATCGTGCTCATTTTCAAAGAAGTGGATTTTCTACGGCTGCTGTCGTGGAGTGTGTCGTTGATTTTCATATTTTTCCAGTGAAAATCGAGCAAAAGGAATTACTGGAAGCATAAATATGAGCATAATTTTCCAACTTTGTATAAGTTTTATTCTGATGAAAATTCCAGTGAGTGTTCATGAATAATAAGATCCATAGTAGAAAATTATTCTCGTGACCTTTGAGAAATGGTTGCGGGAGGATGGCAATAGTTTTCATTGACATCATTCCATCTGTGTACTTTGGAAAAAAAAAAAAAAAAAAAAAAAAAAACAGCGGAAAAATCATCTTCCCTGACTACTGACGAAAAAAAAAAAAAAAAAAAAAATTGACATCACAGCATCAGAAGCAGCGCTCACTGAGGATAATGAATTCATGGTAGCAGTTTCTACACTACAGATTTCTACACAGATAAAAATAAGAACAAAAAAAAAAGAAACCATTTCCCTTCTTTTGTTTCTTTTTAGAGCCGTGATGATACTGCGTCTTTCTTGACAACATACAAAAATTTACTCGAAAGACGCTAGCAGAGTCTATTTATTTTGTAAGATTTTCTATTTCCTCAGAGGTACGCCTATTCAAACCAACTCGTCACAAGCTACTACAAGTAAATTTCGCAAAAAAAAAAAATTTTTTTTAACGAAATTTAAATTTCATCAGTTAAAAACGAAAGTATAAAATTATTTTACGAAACCTACTAANGCGTCTTTCTTGACAACATACAAAAATTTACTCGAAAGACGCTAGCAGAGTCTATTTATTTTGTAAGATTTTCTATTTCCTCAGAGGTACGCCTATTCAAACCAACTCGTCACAAGCTACTACAAGTAAATTTCGCAAAAAAAAAAAATTTTTTTTAACGAAATTTAAATTTCATCAGTTAAAAACGAAAGTATAAAATTATTTTACGAAACCTACTAAAAGATTTCTCACATTAATAAGACTTGCGTCAACAACTTCAATTCTATTACGTTATAATCGAGATATTATGGTACNAAGATTTCTCACATTAATAAGACTTGCGTCAACAACTTCAATTCTATTACGTTATAATCGAGATATTATGGTACTACCTGTGTCAACTACATCAACCCTTTAACCGTTCCTTACATTGTTTTTTATATTTGTGTACATGATCTCTTCTGTCAATGATCCATCATGATTTGATTAACGACTAAAAATTATCCTCAAGTCAAATGAGACTCTAGTTTCTGCTGAGTAATTTCATTCCTATCCCTCCAAAAAAAAAAAAAAAAAAAAAAAAAAAATCAGACACGAGAATTTTTCACAGGTATAAGAAACTTAGAAACAAAAGGCTAAAAAAAAGCTTTCAATTCAAACACAGTCCTATAACAATGAAATTTTAGTTTATCCAACATAAGTTAATAACAAGAACCATAAGAACAAGAACATATTTGATCAAAACACTCATATTACACCAAATTNTCCAACATAAGTTAATAACAAGAACCATAAGAACAAGAACATATTTGATCAAAACACTCATATTACACCAAATTCTCAATTTCTTGCCAAAATAGAAGTGAAATTAGACAAATAATCTATATTCATTAT
This sequence comes from Holacanthella duospinosa, assembly GCA_002738285.1. Taxonomy (NCBI): domain Eukaryota; kingdom Metazoa; phylum Arthropoda; class Collembola; order Poduromorpha; family Neanuridae; genus Holacanthella; species Holacanthella duospinosa. The sequence continues at coordinate 685,286 of NIPM01000005.1, read as the reverse complement.
ACACAATTGGTTCTAAAAAGAACCTTTGCCATTGTGCTAATTAATTATTAATCAGACGAGGTNTATATTCATTATACACAATTGGTTCTAAAAAGAACCTTTGCCATTGTGCTAATTAATTATTAATCAGACGAGGTTAATGAACGAGACAGGAACAGATGGATAGTTTTAATCTAATAAAACCAGATGGGAAAATATTGAATTTGTTAATTAGTAGTCGATTTATTAGACAATAATTATTTTCTCACCTTTCTATACTAAAGTTCAATGACCTTAATTTGAATCAAGTTAACAATGAAATTTTTAATATTATTATTATTGGAAAATTCTGTTAAAACATTTTCGTCTTTTTTTTTTNTCAAGTTAACAATGAAATTTTTAATATTATTATTATTGGAAAATTCTGTTAAAACATTTTCGTCTTTTTTTTTTTGTAAGTCAACGACAAAAAAACCTATTTAATCCGACTGACAAAAAATAAAAAAAAACAACAACAAACAGTATATAGTGAAAACTCTACTGATCCTAATGAATTTACATCATGTTTAAATTTTCATTCACTTAGGATTAAAATTATGTACATAACAANTCCAACATAAGTTAATAACAAGAACCATAAGAACAAGAACATATTTGATCAAAACACTCATATTACACCAAATTTTCAATTTCTTGCCAAAATAGAAGTGAAATTAGACAAATAATCCATATTCATTATACACAATTGGTTCTAAAAAGAACCTTTGCCATTGTGCTAATTAATTATTAATCAGACGAGGTTAATGAACGAGACAGGAACAGATGGATAGTTTTAATCTAATAAAACCAGATGGGAAAATATTGAATTTGTTAATTAGTAGTCGATTTATTAGACAATAATTATTTTCTCACCTTTCTATACTAAAGTNTGTAAGTCAACGACAAAAAAAACCTATTTAATCCGACTGACAAAAAATAAAAAAAAAACAACAACAAACAGTATATAGTCAAAATTCTACTGATCCTAATGAATTTACATCATGTTTAAATTTTCATTCACTTAGGATTAAAATTATGTACATAACAAATTAATTAGTTCTTCAGTGCATTTGAAAACAAAGAAGACCTTTGCCTTGACTCCTAAATTAACCCATGTCATTTTCATATTTATTTTCATTTTATTTTTTTTTATCTCATTCTCATGCTTTAGAATTTCTCCAATTTCTACCCCAACTTCTACAAAATTATTTCAATAATTTAATTCTTTTTTTTTCAGGTGTAAAAGTTTAAAAAAAAGTAAGTAAGTAGAGGGAAGGTACTTGACCTCCGAATTTAAACCAATCAGAAAGCTTCTAGAATTGTATGTTTCGTACGTATTTTCCACCTCGTTGAATGTTAAATGGTAACAGTTGACAAAAAAAAAAAAAAAAAAAAAAAAAAATTAAAATTCAGAATTTTGATTAACTGGTTTGTATCATGAAAAAAGTCTATAAAAAGGAGTCGTAAGAGTGAGAAATGGTGACTAATGGGTTCGTACAAAACGGAAATTGGGCATAATGCCCTATTACACTATGAGCCCAGTACTTGGAGTAATTAGTTAAAGGAAGGAATATACCGTTTAGAAGAGACTTTGGGATGGTAGCTACTCATGCATTGTTGTTTCTTTTTTTTTTTTTGTTCTTGGTAAAAGAGTCAAATGTCACTTACTCACGTATCTACGGAAACTTGGATTGAGTTTAAACTAGAAAGAAAGAAAACGGTCATAAATGAGTGTATGATACCACTTAACCACTTGTCGTTATTTTTCATTGCCATTTGACGTCATTCACGAGTCTTGGCATAACAATTAGAGCACCCGTAATTAGCACCGCATCCCATCACAAGAAAATAAAATACAAAAGAAAATATCTCACATAGATTCAAACAACACATCTTCTTTAAACTCAAAACCAATAAACCAATGCTAATTATAATTATAATTAAAGACCCACACCTTGTGATCCAAAGCGCATCGACATTAGTTTTCAAACTAAATTATAACCTTTTTTTTTAGTGTAAAAAAAAAAAAAAAAAAAAAAAAAAACCAGAAGAACCATATATAATTTGGAAATCAAACAATAAAAGAGCCAGTCAACAATAAACAAAATACGAAATGTATGAAAAACTAGATAAAATACCCGAACTTTAGAAACCAAATTTGCACGGTTTTTAGAGAGAATTCTAACCTTTAAGTCACATTGAGATTGGATTGAATCATGTCAATAATAATTATTATTAAACTTCATTTTTATAAAAGAAATATTTCATTTTGGCAAACAATACTAATAATCAATGTTCGCCAAATCCCCACTTTTGACACTTGTCCCCGGGGGAATTCCGGGGATTATGGGGGTTATGGGGTTTTTNAATACCCGAACTTTAGAAACCAAATTTGCACGGTTTTTAGAGAGAATTCTAACCTTTAAGTCACATTGAGATTGAATCATGTCAATAATAATTATTATTAAACTTCATTTTTATAAAAGAAATATTTCATTTCGGCAAACAATACTAATAATCAGTGTTCGCCAAATCCCCACTTTTGACACTTGTCCCCGGGGGAATTCCGGGGATTATGGGGGTTATGGGGTTTTTGGGGATACCGGGGGACTAAAAATAGTAATAATGCGCCAAATTCAAATTTGTTGCGGAAATTCAAATTTCTAGTCGATTTTAATTCATACTTTTAGTTTTGGATTGATTCGAATTTAAAGTAGTTTTGATTATTATTGTGTACTCCAGTTTTGACTGAAACATACCTTCAGATTAGTAATTTATAGTTTAATTACTAAACTTTTAGTGATACCTTTTATACTAATTAAAATGTCAGAAGTAGGAGGAAGAAAGAAATCTACCAGGGTAAGTGAAGTCCAACAGAAACAAACCTTCCGCAAAAAAGTAGGCAAATGTTCCATGTGTCAATGGCTCATCTTTCTGGCTCTGGATAACATTGTAATTCTTGCTTTTTATTTCTTTAGACAAAACGCGGATTCTTCAATAAAATTATTACACTATTTTACCTTTTTTTTTTAATAAAAATTTAAAGTTTTCCGCCTTTTTTTTATAAAAATTTAAAGTTTTCCGCCTTCTTTTTTTATAAAAATTTAAAGTTTTCCGCATATTTTTAATTCCCCCATTAATCCCCAGGGGATTTGAAATCTTCTCCCCCGGGATCCCCAGGTTTCCCCACCCCCAAATCCCCAGTTCCCCTGGGAGATGGCGAACACTGCTAATAATATAATAAAAAAATAAGTCAAAAAAAAAAATTATTTTTTTGTTTTAATTAGAAAATTTTTACTAAATTAAATTCAAACTTGTAGATCAGGAGATTCAAAATAAGCTGCAGATTTGGTTTAGCAAAACTACAGGATATTTCGAAGAAATCACGATTTTCATAAAACTAAGAAACCTAAGGTGGAGAAATAATTTGTAGCAGTAGAAAAGTCATTTGTCAATCAAGAACATATTAATATACAAAAAAAAAAAAAAAATTTTTTTTTTGTTGTTGGATGAATAGTTTGAGTCCGTTTTCCAATTTCTAAGTGCTGATAAGTAATTACAGACCACCTGCTGCCGGCCTAAAACAAAGTGACCTCGAGCCNATATACAAAAAAAAAAAAATTTTTTTTTTTTGTTGTTGGATGAATAGTTTGAGTCCGTTTTCCAATTTCTAAGTGCTGATAAGTAATTACAGACCACCTGCTGCCGGCCTAAAACAAAGTGACCTCGAGCCTCTTGACCCCACTCATCGTCTCACTCCCGCTGGGTCAAGAGAACTAAACAGTTCATCATTACATGGATACAGAGAGAACGATGGGAAAAAATAATCAAATCCAAGTTGAGACGAAGTTTTAAGTATAAATAACGCCATAGTTATTTATTTCCTTTCAGGAAATGAGAAATATGGAACTTTCAAACCCAAAGTAATTTCATCCCGTCATCATTTCATATTCGAAATTCTAATAGTCAAACTGATCTTTTATTCATCCTCTCTATTCTTCAACCATACGAACCACTACCAACGAATTTTGCAATGCTAACCATCTACCCTCACTCTCTTCAGCTCAAGCTTCTTCAACCAGAAGTTATGAAACAATTTAAATTGAGATTTCCTCCACATAGCATCATCCCTTTCATCTCAATCATCTTCTACGGTTTAGTAAAAATTTCGCAAAAACTTTTCTTTTTTTTTTGCTTTAAACGAATCATGATGAGATGATATAACAAGCCTCTTAGTCTTTAGGTTTAGTCTTAGTCTCAGGTCTTAGGTCTTAGATCTTAGATCTTAGATTTTAACTCTTAGCTTTTAGGCAAATATTTTAAATCGAAACGAAAAAAATATTGTTCCACTTGGTTTCTACTTTTTNTTAGGTCTTAGATCTTAACTCTTAGCTTTTAGGCAAATATTTTAAATCGAAACGAAAAAAATATTGTTCCACTTGGTTTCTACTTTTTAACTTTTCTATGGTTTCCCAACTAATAATAATCTTCCCCACCCCATTGCGTAACTTTAAAATAAAAATTTTGAACCCATTTTAAATAACATGTATATAAAATCCTCATATAAAAAAGATACCATGCCTCTATTTTGTTATACATGAAATTAAATAATCTTCCAGAANACAAAAATTTTGAACCCATTTTAAATAACATGTTATATAAAATCCTCATATAAAAAAGATACCATGCCTCTATTTTGTTATACATGAAATTAAATAATCTTCCAGAAAGCCAGAGCGAAAAATCATTCCATGCTTCACAAAAAAAAAACCCATACAATTGACTATAACAATTTCATGAGAAACCTAAAAAGACATATAAGTTTCCACAACCAGTAGAACAATTTTTTTTTTTACTTTTTACGAATTTTGGCAACCACATTTTCTAACTGAATGAAATAAATAATAGTCTCAGCAACAAAAAAAAAAAAAAAATTTTTTTCAATTGAGAAAACATAAACGTGTAGGTCTAATTTCTAAGCTCATTTCCTCAAACACTACTCTGAGTCTGAGGTTACCAACAATGGAGGCTTGCTTATTAGAAATAACGACGAGACTTCAATAGTTAATAAAAATTTTGACTTTAGATATTTTGTTCAACTGTTGATGATTGTTATGACTCTCAAGTTCCTTTCTTTTGTATCATACTTTGTATAGAAAAAAAAGAATAAAAAAAAAAGTGGTTTGAACAATTAGCAACTCCGGTCAAGAATAGTTCTTAACGACTTCTAATTTCCACCTTTGTAGGTAACTATTGGAGCATATTCCCTACTTCAGTAAGGGTCCTAATTGTTATTCTCATCTCTGTCGACTGTAAGAAAACAAAAAAAAAAAGAAAAAAAAGAAATGATCTTCTTATGATCCAGTCACACGCACAACATCCATTCACTTCCTAAACATATACATTACCTTTTATCACTTGAGAAAATAGTCCAAGATGAGTTCATCTTTCAAATCTTTTTTTTTTTTTCACCGCTACTTAAATTTTTTTTTTACCTTTGCCTTACCTGTTTCTATCAATACTCAAACACATCCGTCATAACAACCGACAAACTTTGTCAATTTTGATCTCAAACATCTCTAATTTAAACCCCTAACCCTAACAGCAAATCCCTCCCATGAACTTTCCCGGCCTTTCACCTACGTTTCTTCCCACTGCAGGTGATTTCTCAAAAAAAAAAAAAAAAAAAAAAAAAAAAAATTATATTAAAAACCGAACCCCCTTTCCTTTCCCTTGGTTCATTTTTATAGACATTTCCGGTCCATTTTCTCTGATGAGATGGACTATGAAATTGGAACAATGGGAAAGAGACACGACATCCAGAGTCCTTTCTAATTGTATTCTCACACAGGTAACATGTCCCTCCCCATTCATTCACTACATTAGAATTCACACCAGGCCACCATGTTCCCTCATTCTTTTATTACCCATTCCTATCATAGCCTTCAGCCAATCAGAATCATACCACCAAATCATATTATTCATTTTACAATGGTCAACATTTAATTTACTCCAAGATTCATACTCTCAGAAAATAATAAAATTTATAATATTAAACTAAATTAAACTAAACCAACCAGGACTACAAAAAGTGTTTATATATATATATATATATTCTTTCAATTGATTTGGAATTNTATATATATATATATATATTCTTTCAATTGATTTGGAATTGCTTTTAAAAGAATAATAGAGTTGTTAGAAACTCAATAGNATATATATATATATTCTTTCAATTGATTTGGAATTGCTTTTAAAAGAATAATAGAGTTGTTAGAAACTCAATAGTGGGAATGGATCTTCATTGATTCTTGAATAAAGTCAAAGTGAAAGTAGAGGGGTAGGAAGAGGGTTGAATAGAAAAGTGAAAGTGAAAGCAGTCCTTTTTCTGTTAGTTCCTGACAAATAAGTCTCCACACGCCACTGATCTCCCTTATTGTGTTGACTTTTTTTTAGAGTTGGCAAATGAAATGAAGCGGATGACTGAAAAATGGAAAAAAGGACCCACATTAGGCACATTACGCTCTGTGCTTCTGCTCCTTTTCTGTATCTATCCCTAAGTACTCCCCCCCCTCTCTCTTCACTTTTTGTTTTGATTTATCGGCTAAGGATGCAGCGATCCATCCAAACGAAGAGACTTAAGTACTCCCCAGTTTTATTTTATTTTATTCAAAAATAAAACTTTCAACGTTTCAGACAAATCGTCATCTGATGATTTCTGTTGAAACTTCAAACATGCAAAAAAAAAAACTATCTATTCCATAATTGGCGTTGAAGTTTACCAATGATGATAATCTATGAACTGAATCTTACTAAAATTGGTCAAGATGTGTTTTTTTTTTCATTTCATTTTCTATCACATCTTCCAATTACAATGCAAATGAATCCGGATGTTTGGAAATATTTCTAATTAAAAGAGTTCGAAAAAGTCTCACCTGTATAAGGGTTCAAAGCTACGAAAAAAAAAAAAAAGGTAGTTCAGTTCAGTTGTCAGATAGACAGAAAATGATTAATTATAACATCAGAAATCTTATCTAGTTCTACAGAAGCTTGAAAACAAGTTTTTGGGAAGACCAGATGAAAAAATCTGAATGATTATTAACTGAAATCTATCTAAGAATCAAGGAATGCGATTCTTTCCTAAGGATAAAAACTGGATAATAGTGATAAGGGAGAGGCGGGTAGTTGGAGCTACTTGAATTAGCTCCTGTATGCCGCAGAACGTGAGATTAGAACCAAGATCATCGAAAAAAAAAAAAAAAACCAGAATCAAAAATCCCTTATTCCTACCTGATTTATGAGACTTGAAAACCTATTAGGCCACTCTCGATTATTACACTTTGAATTCCTCCAAAGTCTATTATTCTCACAACCTCTGATGTGTCAGAGTCAATGGTTTTTTTTTCTCTATAATAATAACACTTTGCCCAATGAATTTGATTATTGAGAACAAATCAAAAGTGTTTGGTGTTTTCTATCATACCTTTTTGCAGTAATTTGCAGAACCTGAAATTTTTTGCAAAACTCTCTCAATGAGGAGCCGGAGCGTTGATTCCAGTCAATTTTTTCCTAAGAAGAGATTATGTAAATTTCCCTACTTTCTCAATCTTCATCATCCATCACATCGCAATTGTTAATCCTCGCCCGCTTCCGAAGCATTCTAGAAAGATTTAAGAAAAAGAAAAAAATGGGATTCTTTTTAGTCAGAGTGAAAAAATCCGGGTAAAGTGGGGTTGTCAGGCTGTTCTTGAAGCAGGTAGTACCTCCTCCACACATACGCTGTCTCCATTTGCAATGTAAATTACCCCTCCCTCATGAATATTCAGAACCAAGAGAAATACTCGTTGATGATCGCGGATCTACCACTCTCCGGGATTTTTTTTTTTTATATTCCAGAAAGACTAAAACAGGACTGGAGAAAAATAGGGCCAAGAGTATCCCGTAAAGGTATTAATTCGGGTCGTCTAGTCTCATCCAATGCTTTTTGAGGATGGGTAAGAGTTAAAATAACTACCCTATTCTTCCCTATACAAGACTGTCCAAAAAAACTGAAAATATATAGTACTGGAAGGTATATTTTGTTTATATAAATTCATTATTTCAGAGAAACCTAAGGATTTGACCTAGATTAGAGTATCTGTATGATTACTTTGGCCTTTCATCCTTCCAAGTTAGAAATTATAATCAAAGTAATCTATATTGCATAGTTGATGTTGATATGGTTAAATTTATCATGGTTTCTAAACGAACAGTTTCAGTAACTCATACTGTAAAGCCAGAGAAAGAAGCAGGAGCATATGCGCTCAAATTACATGGTCGGATTAATACAATAATATTATTTAGAGAAGCTCCCACTTTCACCGCTTCTCTTTTTTGAAGATTCTGTGAGAATTTGAGCATATGGCTTCTACTTTCTCTTCACATCAACCATTCTATAGTATATTTCTTTCAAATGGAAGGAAAATTGGATTGGTTGATGAAGACTGACTTGGTATAGTGTAATAGTAGTGTTAGCGTCAGAGCGTTCACAATAATACCTAAGTTTGTTAAAAAAAAAATTCCAAGGTGAAAAAATCTGTTTAGATTTCCTTTGACTTCATACTAACAAATAGGAATTGTAAGCAGTAGAACTAGAAGTTAGTAGTGCTTCAATAATAGGATCTCAAATCAGACACGCTTGTCATTTTCAGCACCACCAGTAAGCGAAATAAAAAAAATATATATATCCCAGGATTTGGTTTGTATTGTGAAATAACAGACATAGTTATAAGGCTTCAAATAGGATGTTTTTTTTTCAATTACAAGAGGAAGCATCAGCGGAACTTGGGAACGAGGAACCAATAACGTGAAGCAGAGGTACTCTGCTAATTAGAATTGCAAATGATGAATGCATTGTTAAGTATTTTTTTTTCTGCAGATGGTTTTGGTGTGCTACTGGTTGTTGGTGCTCTGTTGTCCATTGTTTCCAAATAATGCATGACGAGAGGGTTAGAAAGAGAGAGAAAATTTACAGGTGGTTATGCCAGAACAGGTAGGGAGTAGACGGAGAATAGCTGACGAAATACACAACTACCAACCGGTGACAAGAATAAAGTTGATGAAATTTTTGCTGTTAGTGAAGGCTATACGAACTGTTTCCTCTTGGGTACTTTAGTCACTTCTAATAGAAACAATGGAAGGAAACAATTGTCACTAGTTTCCTTCCAGAAAAGATGAGAAGATAAGAATTTTTTTTTGATGTGTTGATTAGAAATAGAATTTATGGATTATTTGAAAAGTGAAGGAAAATGAGAGGAAATAACACCTTTAACTTTTAACTTATATAATTTTTGACTCGAAAATTTTTGAATCGAAATTGTTAACATAGTGTACGTTAATCTTGAAAGATTGAAATTTTTTTTTAACTACCTAGTAGATTCAATTCAATAGCTAAATTGGATTTTTGAAAATTTGGAATAGAAATCTTTTTAAAACTTCGAAACCAATTGGTGAATTTATTTATACCTGAGAGTTGAACTCTTTGTACTTATTTCAAAAAATAAAAATAAATCTTCAATCCAATCTTCGAGTTTCCGGTAAATTTAAACAACACTCGATAAAATTTTCAAAACCTTTTAGTAGTTGCGGAACTATTTAACAGTTCGACCTTGACGAGCTTCATAATAAAAATCTAAAATCAAATCCTTGTAAATAGAAGTTGAACTTGAAATACGGAAGGTAAATGAAATGCTAATTGATTCCCACGTGTTCCAACTCCAACGTCAGAAAAACTAGGTTACCTATTCATCCCCCCTTGCGGAAATCCTCTCCGAATCTCCGGATTTTTTTTTTCGACTTGGTGCCTGAAAGACCAGAATTGAGGAAATTCAAAATGGCGCCGCAAAGAAATTTCCAATTCAATCAGTACTCTGCTACAAAGATCATAGGATCTGGTAGAGTTTTCTCATCGTAATGACATACAGTCCGAGATGAAATACGGACATCGCTGGTGATGGGAGAGCATCTTCGCCTTACTTTATTACAAAGTATAATAGGCTCACACAGGAAAACGGATGGAAAAAATCCAAGATTCCATCTTCCTTGCCTTAAAATTCGCTCGCTCCTCCTTAGATCCAGGGCACGAAGAAATTTTAGTTTTAGAAGTGATCCTTTGAAAGCGGCTACCGATATTTTCCTCGTGTCGAAACTGTATTCGTTTTAAATAAATTGAGTCTCAGGGATGAGGAGACGGATGGTATGTCCTATGTCCTGACCAAAATCTGATGAAAGACCATCATCCTTTGACACAGACTCCTAGAAATAAGTTTCCAAGGACGACTTCTTTGATCTTCTCCATCTTGGTCACAGAATAAAATCCGGTGATTACAAAATCCACCCAAAAAAAAAGAAATTTTTTTTTTTACCAAAAAAAAAAAACCGACGTGGAAGAGTTACCAACGCAGAAACAAAGTTTAGCATTCTACAATCATCAAAACAAGGGATAAAATATAGAATTAAGTACAGTGAGTTAACAATTATTGGTTAGATAATTTGAAGGGTGTAGGCGGTACGACGCAATTGCCTCGGATAATTTTCATTAAAAAAAAATCGATTCAGATTAAGATTACGGTAAGAGAAAGACAGATTGGTTCAGGAAAGTTTGGATAGGATAGAAGATGATTGAAAATAAACTTCATTCCGAAACAACCCTTTCCTTTGGAAATGCTAAAAAGATGTTTATTCTATTTCTTTCTCCTTCCCTGGGTCCTTACTCTTTTCTCTCTCTTGATAATATTGGAAATTACCATGAAAAAGGAAATTTGGACTCTTCATGCATTTTACATGAACTGACTGGTCATTTTGATGATGATTGAAGATCTATTGGTTGTTCTGCTGGACCCGTCTGTTGGACTTTCCCTTTACATTCCATTCTTTTCCTTTCACTTCGCTTTCGGGAGTTATTTGCCAATTGATCATGTGGAAAGATGTTGACTATCCTGTCATTACCTTAACGCTACATTTGAGACGGATTTCAGAGAGGCTGGATCTATTTGTCAAATGGAGACTTCCTATTGGACAATGAACGACGAAGATGATGCTACTTCAGAATTGGCTCGGCCTGGACATCATCCTTTCACAGGGATGAAATATTATACTATCCGTCATTTCACTTCTTTTCTCTTTCTCCGAAGGGGGTGAAAATTTAGAACAATGACACTCTAGAGGGTTATATCATCTCTTAGAATATCCGTATGTTCTATTTTATTACTTTATACACTACGTGCATCGTCTTGTTTAGTTTTTTTTTTCTTTAAATGTATACTTTAGGTTTGATACTTAAAATTGAGTTTATCCTAGACTAATCTTATCGACTTGGCCAATTGGCTCAAGCAATGTGATCTGAAAAAAAAAAACTAAGCTGCTCAACTTACCAATTTATGAATCATCAATTTAGTAAGAATGATCTCAATGTCGTGGCAGCGGTGATGATGGTATTGAATTACGAGATCACTAATGAACACTGAAAATGAACACAATCAAACCAAACCTATATGTAACAACAAACTCANATCTCTTAGAATATCCGTATGTTCTATTTTATTACTTTATACACTACGTGCATCGTCTTGTTTAGTTTTTTTTTCTTTAAATGTATACTTTAGGTTTGATACTTTTTTAACTCAAATAGGATCTGATTAGAATAGCTGTTGGCCAATTGGCTCAAGCAATGTGATCTGAAAAAAAAACTAAGCTGCTCAACTTACCAATTTATGAATCATCAATTTAGTAAGAATGATCTCAATGTCGTGGCAGCGGTGATGATGGTAATGAATTACGAGATCACTAATGAACACTGAAAATGAACACAATCAAACCAAACCTATATGTAACAACAAACTCANATGAATTACGAGATCACTAATGAACACTGAAAATGAACACAATCAAACCAAACCTATATGTAACAACAAACTCAACTCCACAGGTCCACTGACCAAAAACTAAACTGGCCAACACCAAACTGAATTTCACTGAACGAAAACTAGACTCAACTGACAAAACTGAACTTTACTGAACAAAACCTAAAACCTAAAACTAAACTGACCAACACCAGCACCAAACAAAGAACAAAGATGTCTTTGTTGTTCGTTCGCGCTTCATATTAAATTTAAAAATCTAGGAATTCGCGCCAACTTTTTAATGAATGAACTAATAATTCATTAATTTTTGACTGACGTCATTCATCCTTGACTCTGATTGGCTGTAGTAAAAAATTCCAATCGTTTGTAAATCTTCTGATTGGCTGTAGTAAAAAATTCCAATCGTTTGTAAATCTTCTGATTGGTTGTAGTACAAAAATTCCAATCATTTGTAAATTCATTGATTGGGTGAAAAAAAAATTACATTTAATTTACTAAAAATTTATCCAAAAGGAATTGAATGCATTTAAACTGGTATTATGACGTAACCAGTAATACGGAATTTNATCGTTTGTAAATCTTCTGATTGGCTGTAGTAAAAAATTCCAATCGTTTGTAAATCTTCTGATTGGCTGTAGTACAAAAATTCCAATCATTTGTAAATTCATTGATTGGGTGAAAAAAAAAATTAAATTTAATGTACTAAAAATTTATCCAAAAGGAATTGAATGCATTTAAACTGGTATTATGACGTAACCAGTAATACGGAATTTAAAATATTCACCATTTGACTTTTAAATGGCTCGACTTTCTCATCTCTTCAATTTTGAAAGAAAAGTGAAAAATTTTGTATCTTTTGGAATATTTGAAGACTAGCTCCCTACCTCCTTCTCTTTAAAAATTCAGGTAAGTGATATATCAAGTTTCTTAAATTTTACCAGTAAAAGTTTTCAGTCACTCTCACTATTGACATACTGATACACTATGAATGACTTACCCGAATTCACAAATTTTATAAATTTAGTTTTTCTTTGGTTATGTAATTTACCTAAGGAAAAAGTTATTTCAAATCAAATCTTACTACATTTTATTTAAAATTATGTTACACTACATAAGTTTTCATTGTGTGAAAATATTGATTAGTGGTACTGATCGGTAACCACAGTTGTAAGTTGTAGTTGTAGTTAAAAAAAGTAATCCATTCCTCACTATCTGTCTCACAGTGCCAGTATCTCAATTGTTGAAACTAAATCAAGAGTAGAAAAGAGCTCAACTAAAGAAGAAAGATCATAAAATATATGAGTAATAGAGAAAAAGGAGGAAATTCAACTAAAGATTTAGTCACGGGAGTCATCACTGCTCTTATGGAGAAAGTTTTTTTTTTTTTTTTTTTTTTTTGAGAATAATGAGCGGCTCGCCTGGCTAGGACAGGATGGAGAGGGTCGTCTAATGTGGCGTTAAAAAATGACGAACGGAAGGTGGATCCAGAAAACTCCGAGCCAAGAGAAAGTAGGAAAAGTCCTCTTATATTTAGTTCCCGATATGACAACCATCTCTGAATTAGCATATTTTACACATTTACGTGTGTTGATGCTTGGAGTACTTTTACAACTACTTTTTTTTTTTTTTCAGACGGAACCCGTCGCCGCGTCCTGCCCATTATCTCATTCTCACAGAGAATCAAGTGGAAGGGACAATGATCTGAAGAAGGGTGGGGTACTTATCAAACTCAACTTTCTCTATATACAATTCAATTTTTTATGTTACAAGAAAAAAGAAATGGAGAAAGAGAGAAGAGAATCTGTCTCTATACCTCAAATAATCAGTGTTATTCGTAAGATTTCTAATCTTAAGATTATTTTATTTTTTTATTTTCATTTCTATTTCTATTTCTACCGAAAGGATTGAGAAGGGAAGGGTTAATACTACATACTACTACTGTCTTTTGTGGTTTATATTTTTTTTTTTATTTCCTAAAATTCGTTTTTCGTATCGGTCGTTTACGATGAATATTCATGGAGTGGGCGGAAGAGTAGGGTCTTTGCTGCTAATGAACTACAACGGAAACCATTTCAACTGGAATAAACTTTAATTCAGGAGGAGAAAGGGAAGAAAGGAAGAAGAGAAACTCACTAAATTTTTTTTTTTTTTTTTGATTCTAAAGTCGTTAAACGAATCTTTGATGGGAAAGGATTCAATACCGAAACAAAATCTTTCAAGTAACTCTAAAAAAAAGAACAGGAGAGAAAATTTATTCTGATTTTTCTTTTTTCGTCGTCACTAATCCTTCCGCACAGTTTCGGATAGACAAAACCTAACCTCACCAATCACTAACATTTAGTTGAAAATACTCATTTACTAAATTATACCAATCCATCGGTCCATGAAAATGAAAATGACTTTTATCTTTGAGTTTTATCTTTGGAAATGAAAGAATGGAGAAAGTAGTGAAAGTATATTTTTTTTAAGAGTAAAGATAGTAAAGAAGCCGAAGAATCAGAAGAGTGAAAGTGGGACCCTCTACAGATTCTTTTTCTCAATTTTGTACTTTTGTTCAAAATACTCTCTAGATTGATCTCCATGTAATTTTTAGAAACAAAAAACAATTTCTATTTTCTATTTTTGATTAATTAAGCTCATTTTATATTAAAATTGACCCTAAAAAAGTTATCTTCTAAAAGGTCATATTCTGTAACGGCAGAGGCATTATTAATTGAAACTCAACAACAAATCAAACCCTATTTATTAACCTGCGAAGAAAAGTTTAGAACTTGACCCTACAAAATTTTTATTGTAACGGTTTCAAAATTATTATTTTTGAACTACTAAAAGTAAATGACTGAAAAATAACTCTGAATTCAGTGTACGGTTTTTAGTGGTTGAGACAATGTGACTGTTGGAAGCACTGCAAATTAAAAACGGAACTAATTAAAATAATTGAATTTTTTTTTTGTTACATAATAATTATAAGAAACAAATATCACATGATTCTTTTCTTGTTTTTTTTTTGTTTTTTTTTGATTCTTACTTTTCACATAACAATTTGCTGAGATTTTTTTTTGTGTTGAATAATAAGTAACAAAGTACATTTTTATAGTTTTCAGAGCAGTTTCAATTGCTATTTTTTTTTAGATCAATATTGTTTGTCAGTTGACATTTACCAGTTTTAAACCCCTTTGTTAATGATTTTTAACAGTTAGTGACGAGTTTATACGAGTAGGAATAATGGGACCCATTTGGCCTTACAAGACTAATCAATTGAAGATTTTTTGGAATTGGTTGATAATATTATTAATTATAATTATTGTTTTTTTTTTATATCTTTTTGTGCAAGCTTCCAGTTACCTGACCTCACTCAAAGACCTTGCACAAAACCAATCACTTAAGTACCACGGTTTTTTTTTAACTTCATTCTGGAGTAATTTGTTTATCTCTTATAGCTGAATAACATCCGGAGGGTGGAAGTACCCACAACAATTCATCAACTCTAATTGTTAAGTGTTTTAGAATTATTTCCATTACTTTTAAACGAGTAATGATAACTCTAGGACACTTTTCTTTTTTTTTTATATAATCACCTACCAACAATTTTATCTCTTCTAGAGAAATTTTTTTTTCCCTAAATTTCTATTATTTTATGTAACAACAAGTGGATAAATAAGCAAGAAGTCTATTTCCTGTTTCTTCTTATTAGCACCGCTTACTTGAGATTTCGGAGATTGATGATGACGACGATGAGCCTAATTGAACAACAACGCTACAAAAATTGTATCCATAATAATATATTTTTTTCTTCTTCCNTCTATTTCCTGTTTCTTCTTATTAGCACCGCTTACTTGAGATTTCGGAGATTGATGATGACGACGATGAGCCTAAATGAACAACAACGCTACAAAAATTGTATCCATAATAATATATTTTTTTCTTCTTCCTCTTCTTCTTCTCATTGTGCTGTCACTTCGCTGATACTTTCGTGCTAGATAGCTAACAATAAATTGGAATTGATCGTCTATAGCTGGTACCACTTCTTATCTTTGTATTTGAGCATGAGTTGATGTGCTGTAGAAGAGAAGTTTTCAGCATCTGACATCATTTTACCCGTACGATCCTCCAATTGTCCCAATTTATCACCACGTTCTACAAGCATCATTCGAGTTTTTGCTATTTCTCCACCGATTGTACTCGCACGCATTCCCAAATGATCCATCTGAGTTGAACCAGGCCCAGGGATTACTTTTGCAACTGACTTTGCACCTTTACCGGAAGTAGATTCACCAACTACATTTAAAAAAAAAAATATTAAAATACATATTTTAATATAGAAACAATAGAATTAATCAAAATATATCCTGTACAAAGTTCTTCTCGATCCAAATTTCTGACACCACCTCCAAAAAGTCCAGTAAAAAATCCCTCCTTTGGTTTTTCGGGCATTTCTGTTTCTAGATATAGTTCTCCTAGCATACTGTCCATGATTTGACTGAAATAATTACAATAAAAAAAATTAAATTATTACTACTTGTAAAAATAATGTTGATGTTGATGAGTATAGGATGTAAAGGATTTACCAAAAATCGGCAGAAATGGTGAATTTTTGCATTTCACTTGGAGAACTGTAAAAGTGGAAATTATATTAGTATTTAGTAAGTATAAAATTCCTAATGTACTAAAACGTCCGAAAACTTACCATAGGTACATTCCATGACCAAAAGAGCTGAGACAGAACGTCTTGGCAATTCTGAGAAGAAAAGACAATGTAAATTATATTAGTACACCTTATTCCTATCCTTCCACTCACGTCACATTTAATTCATTAAATTCTGTAAAATAAAAAGATTTTGATTAAAATGAGCAATCAAGGAAAAGTTTAAAAATAAGTCCCAGAAAGTAACCCCATGCGAAAAGAAAGCATTGGTGTGTGCATTCGGAAGCTCAGGAATACTTACTGGTTCGTGTCCTCATTAACAAAGAGTTGTTGGCCCCAAATGCTCAATATAGGATCCACAATACCGGATTTTCTCGAACGTTGGAAACTGAGCAAAGCGGCAGAAGTCAGCCAATACATATTAGAATTTAGCATTGAGAGATAGGGTCAAAAGGTAAGGAACTAATAATGTTAGAGCTTTCGGGTCGCAAGGCAAATCTCAAAGTTTGGATTTGAAGGGGAGGGAAAATTTCAGACAGAGTTCAAACAATTAGTGCCTTCAGACGAGAGTAAATTGATTGGTAGTTAAATCTAATTGTACAGAATCTATTCAGGATTCTCAAATAGAAAAAAAGAGAGACAGGGAGCAGAGAGCATAAGAAAAAAAAAAAGTTCTTTGGAGATTTCATTCCAGCCGTAGGGAAAGTGGGAGATAGTGCGAATAGATAATAATAAGAGACTTTTGGAAAATTGAAAATCTTTAGGAGAGGGTAGTAGAGAAAGTAGAAAAGAATGGTATGGTTCCTGTTACCCGTTTCCCGAAATCAATCAACCTATTTTACCTGAGATCAGAGAGAGGTACGAAGTCAACATCAATGAGGAGCTTGAGGCTTGGGAGACTATAAATTGTGAGGTGCCCATTAGACATATAGCAAACCAGACAGACAGCATCTACAATCAAGTCAATAACTTATGAACGTAAATTGACTTCCGGGGTTCTTCAAACTGATAAGGTCAAAGGTGGTTTACCTTTTATTGTAGTCACGTTAGCTTTTACTACAAAAGCAGATTCACAGAGTTGTTGCTTGTAGATACAAGTTTGGGAAGGAAGAGCCACAACACGAGATTGTTTCTCTGAAACAAGTACTGCAAACTGTCGATCTGTATTTCCAGAATCAACACTTTGAGTTGGAGACTGTCCTGCCGATAAAGACTTTGTTGGAGTTTCTGTCAAACATGTGAAGAAAAAAAAAAGAAAAAAAGAGGTATCATTTTAGAAAAAAATTTCATTAAAACTAAAAAGCATTTTCTATTAAGTCCTCACTAGCTTTCTGTTCCCTTGATTCATCTTTCCACGGTTCATTGGACCCTTTAGAACATAAAAAGATATTAGATTCCTAACACTCTCATACTCCATTCCCTTTCGTTTATAACAAACCAAGGAAGCAGATAATCAAATAGAAAATGAAAGTGAAACTCTCAAGGGTACCCTGAGTCATGATCTTTTCACAATATCTTCTCCTAATGACAAAAACTGTTGTTCTTAGAAAAAAGTGATTTACTAATAAGTCTTTAATTTAGGTTTTCTCAGTAAAAAAAGAGTAAATAGAGTTAGTATTCCTGTAATGAACAAATTGAAAACCTAGTAGGAAACCGATTGTAGTGATATTTGATATTTAATAAGTATAGTCTATAGCCTAAGCTCATTGAGCATAAAAAGTCATGCGCAAGTTGCACCGCGGTAGCACCGCGGCGGTTTTTGTACCTAAAAAATTCATTTCGTGTAAGCAATGTAGCTCATTAACGGAGCAACCAATTGAGATAGAGTTTTGTGCAAAATGTGCCCAATCGCATTTCCTACACCCTATTTCAAAAAAATTTTGACCTTTAGTTCTAATTTCTTCCGCATGAGGCGCTGAGTTTTTCAAATTCTTCTAAGCAATCTAGCTCATCAACGGAGAAGCCAATCGAGATGCGGTTTTTTGCATAATGATCCCAATCGCATTCCCTAGACCCTATTTTCAAAAAAAGTGACATTTAGTTTAATATTTTTTCGCAAGTGGCGCGGTTTTTTTTTTTTTTTTTTAATTTAAAATATGAAACTAAAGGTCAATTTTTTTGAAAATAGGGTCTAGGGAATGCGATTGGGATCATTATGCAAAAAACCGCATCTCGATTGGCTTCTCCGTTGATGAGCTAGATTGCTTAGAATAATTTGAAAAACTCAGCGCCTCATGCGGAAGAAATTAGAACTAAAGGTCAAAATTTTTTTGAAATAGGGTGTAGGAAATGCGATTGGGCACATTTTGCACAAAACCCTATCTCAATTGGTTGCTCCGTTAATGAGCTACATTGCTTACACGAAATGAATTTTTTAGGAACAAAAACCGCCGCGGTGCAACTTGCGCATGACTTTTTATGCTCAATGAGCTTAGGGTATAGACTACTTATCAAATATCAAATATCACTACAATCGGTTTCCTACGAGGTTTTCGACTTGTTCATTACAGGAATNGGAACAAAAACCGCCGCGGTGCTACCGCGGTGCAACTTGCGCATGACTTTTTATGCTCAATGAGCTTAGGCTATGGACTACTTATCAAATATCAAATATCACTACAATCGGTTTCCTACGAGGTTTTCGACTTGTTCATTACAGGAATNGACTACTTATCAAATATCAAATATCACTACAATCGGTTTCCTACGAGGTTTTCGACTTGTTCATTACAGGAATACTAACTCAATATTCTAAGGACCCTTGACAGCTATCTTTTCTCTTACCAGGGATGAGTATTCCATTACAGTCAAGAAATGACATGGCGAGTATTGAGCCTTTGAGCCTGAAAATTGTTCCTGAGGGTGAAACGAGAACAGGTTCTGACTTCCTCGCATCTCCTGCCACTGGAAGCTTGATTGAGATTACAAGAATTGATCCAAGGCTCGTGCCTACCCAAAGTGTTGGCCAAACTGAATAATCTGGACATAAAACAGAAAGCAATCTCATTTATGCCGTTTCTCTTTAGTTTAAAAAAAAAAGAAAGACTGGAGAAAGTCAAGAGTTGATTAACTTTTCCCTAAAAACTCACCGTTCCTTCGAGACATACAGTCGATGAAGGCGAGGCACTGAATAGCTTCTGAAGTGATATTATCCAAACTCGACATACTCGAACTCCTAGATCTCGCAAAGGTTGTATCCAGTTTATCTATAAATTTATACACCCCATCTCATATTAGTTTTACAATTTAGACTAATAAATTGAAAGTGCGGTGATGAAGCGTCGAGGATTGAGAAAAGACAGAAGAACACTGGACAAATTCCAATTACATGCTACTCAAGCAGCACCCATGCTCAAAATTTTCAAAAAAATAATTAATATCTATTATTGCTAAAGCCATGAACAATTTCATTACAATTTTGAAGCAATTCAAGCGATTACCAGCGCAGCGGCTTGTTTAGCATGGGGATTTTTTTTTTCCATGAGAGCGTTCTACGACAGAGGCTGAAAGGAAGAGATGTTGAATAATGTCAAAAAAAAAAGAATAAGAAGAATAAGAAGAATAAGAAGAGAGAAAGTAGTAGAAAATGTCACCTTCTTCCACGACACACTTCATGCGTGAGAACGTGAAAAGGGGGGAAATTATAAAATTTTGAATTTCGTTTTTTTTAGAAAAAATTTACGATTCCGGGTATTAGGTGGACAAGGTGAGTAGAAGTTTACAAGAAGAATTGAGAGACAAAGGGAACACGGTCCATTGATTTAGAGTCCACCGAAGGCCTAGAGAGAGGGGTCTATAACATTCATAGATTTTTAACTTGCAAAGGGAAGAGAGGGATTTGTCATCCTTGGGTTTTTTTTTTTTGGTTTAGTGGGGGTTGGGGAAAGGGGAAATTTAGTGGTAGGGTCAGGCAATTTCTACAAGCTAAAATCTCCTGCCTTGAAAAGGGTATAAGAAGGTTGATGACTCAATTACTAAATATATTAATATATTATTATTATAAAGGGCTAGCCCTTGTCTGTGTTCGAACAGAAGTGGGTCAAGAAACCCTTGAATCAAGAGTCGTGGGTGCTAGGTAAGTCCCCAAGGATGACTCTGTGCTTATTGGTGATTGATAAATTTACCAACCTGGTTGGTAGTTGGTAGTGGTAGTATTCTGCCCTGTGGTGACATTGCTACCAAAGCTGTAGTATTGTCTAGAAAGGAGCAGAAGGTGAGATTTTGAGGGCCCACTCGGTGGCCCAGAGGAGGAAGGTCCAATGAGGGCGGGAGAAGGCGGGCTCGACTCCTCCTCTGACCCGAGTGACCCATGCGCCATGCTGTAGCATTTGGACAGACTTCGGTTCGTCCGATGACTACCTTGAGACTTGCTCCGTCTCACCACCATTGACTCAGACGAGACTGGCGGTGGTCCTCCGACGCTCTTCCGTGGTGACGTACCACCGCCAGTGACAACGCCGCTCCCACTCCCGCCTGACACTGACATCCGGCCACCACCACCACCCCCAGTCGTAGTTGGGGAAAAGCACACGCCATCCATCTACAATTCCCCACACCACCAAACACTCTCAAAAAACAAGCAACTCTAACCTCCAAAAAGTAAAATAAAAACACTAAAGGAAGAAGAAACTAATCATAAGTGAAAGGACTGTAACCCGTGAGGTCAAGGGTCAAATAAATCTAAAAATAATAAATAAAAACCCAACACAGAGGCGGCCTAAGAGACTAATAAGAAAGAGTGACACGACGAGGCATTGGCTCCAACTAACGACATTAGATTTATAGTACGTCACTTCAAGACTCTGTTGGTCTACTTACGAATTTTCTTTATTAGACCAGTCAGTGAGCCAGAATTCTCGCCTCTAAGGTCCATACACTTTGACTTCTTACTCTTTTTTACGTTCATCACAGACTTCTTCGCTGTTGTGGTGCGAGGATGTGGAATAGCAAGATCAGTTGGTCGTTCGGCAGATACTTTCATCTCATCATTGGTTTCATCTAAACTCAAATCTTCACTTGAGCTAGCATTAGCAGAAACAATGAACTGCCCATGCTCATTGTTGGCACAAATCATTGGAATGGTTGGAGAAAGGTACTTTGCATCTATTGTCTGAGAACTTGAAGGCCCTTGGACTGTCGTAGTTTGAGCTTGTGCTAATTTTTTTTCTCCGAGAGATTTCTTGATGAGTACTTTTACTTGGCTCCAGGTATGTTTTCCTGTCCTATGTTTCGTGCTTGTAGGTGTGGTTGACTTACATTTAGGGATTTCAGGTACATCAAGGAATTTTTCTTCTTCAAATTCGGAAACAGAGCCTACTTCGATATTGTTTTCAATTGTTGATCCACTTGACGTTAGAGATTGATCATCTACTGGAGTATTATTCGGCGTTTGCTCCAATTTCTGAGCATTGTCCAAAAAGGAGTCAACTAACTCAACCTAGTGGTACATGTGGTGGAGGTGGAGAAATAAAAATTAAATAAAAAAGAAAGGAAAGGAATTTTTCTAATTGGTTAGTATTTTCTATCTGAGCTCTGATACTACTTGACAACTACTGGACTAATTGAGTCTTGGAGCCAATACCGTAGGAGGTAAAATAAAAAGTAAAATTAATTATGGAATAATAAAAAAAAAATGAGTGAAATTAAAAACTAAAAGTGTGTAATCTAACCCTGTTGTTGAGAAACCATACCTGGTCCGTAGGAGATTTTTCATCAGTGATATCCGGTTTTTTCGGTGATTTAGGTGCTCTTTGGTATGGATCTGCTGTACCGTAAAGATCAGGTGTTCCCACATTGAAGAGAGCAATTTTCTGGAATATATCAACTACAACCAATCCCGCTTCATTTCCGTACGCCATCCTATAAACAATATTTCATTTCTGTTAGTATAAGTTTTCTCATCAGTTGTTGCCAATCGTGTAATTTGCTCCAACAAACCGCGTTTGAAAAAGAATGGTTGCTTGTTGTCAGCTTCATATTTTAATTAAAATCTTCCAAGGTTTATATGAGTAAAAAAAAAATTTTTTTTTTTCATTTTGATTTCAATAGAGGATAAAGCATAATGCAGTAAAAGGTTGCCAAGTTATAATCTAAATTACTACAACGAAAACCTAAAAATTCTCATCCCTAAAATTGTTTTCTGTCTTGAAAATAAATGACATTAGGACAAAGCTTGATATTAAATTGATGGTTAGAGTTACTGAAAAGCAAGAAACCTTGATGAAGTGGAATATATCAAACTCACAGGCCATAGGAAGAATTGACAGCGAGTGTGGAAATGGCCCCAGGTGGCTCTCCGTCCACCCACGGTGTGAGACAGATGAGTTCCACTTGGTAGCCGGGTGATTTCTTCTGAAGTCCCACCTTTGGCCGAATGGGACAAAAGTAATCTGGATTATTTCCCTTTCCAGATGATTCACCCATTTTTACAAAGTCAAACCCACTCCCACCCAAATCATCTACTTCGTAAATTATAGGGATTTCAATCACGGCTGTCTCAGACGTATGTTCATGTTTTTTAAATTTAAAGAGTAGGATTTGACAGGAAGCCCCCGCAACGGCCAAGTATCTCGACTCTGGGCAGAGGGCAATGTCACAGACAGCAAATGGATCCTCTTCCATCGTCTCCGTAGAACGAGATTTTTTAGGCCTAAAATTAATCAATCCAGACTTTTAAAATTTTTGTTTTTTTAATACTTCAACTTTTATAATAAAAACCAATCTCATCAAAATTCATCTCTTACCTTTCAAAAGGTTTCGACGTCTTGACTTTGTACTACATGAGAGAGAAGAAAAAAAAATTCAAACTCAAGAAATTACTTTGATAAATTGTTGATTTCCGTCAAAATACTTGCCAAAACTTGGAGATTTGTTGATGAAGCATCCCAAAATTTGAGACTTCCATCAGCATGTCTAAAAGTATTTTGATTATAATCAGTAAAGTTAAATTCATTGAAAATAATCCTTAATAGTTCCCATCACTCACCCTGTAATAATAATCTCAGCGTAAGAACAGGAAGTTGAACCCCACTGACCACCATTGATTGGCCTAAAATGAAAAAAAAAAAAAAAAAATTTTTCTTATTACTTATATGTCAAATATAACCAAAATCTCCAAAATATCTTAAGTTAACCCTTCCAAAAATAAAACCCCACTCTATATATATACACCGTATTATTTAGTTCTTCATATAAAATCCGCAGTCTCATTTATTATGATCATATCAAAAATAATAGGGTAGAAATACAATACGTCAGATGATATTTGAGCCCCAATTATTCATCTACAGAAGAAAAGATCAAAAAAAAAAAAAAAAAAAAAAAACTCACTCACCAGTCCCTATCACTAAATCCGGATTTCTTTTGAGTTTTTGAGCCTACAGAGTAAAAAGCGGGTATGAGATCCCCAGGACAATCCGCCAAATAGATGCAGCAGGTAACCGGAGACTCATGAATATCCATTGGATATGGATTTTCAAAACAAGGATATCCTGGAGTCAATAAATCAATAACAACGAGATCCTGTTGAAGTAGAACGACGATTCCATAAGGATCTTGCAATTCTGTCAAAATAAGAAGTGAAAAAATGATTAAATTAGAGATACCTTCCTAGACTCTCAATCATTGAAACTGACAAGACATTCTGACAAGTCGTACAAAGTGACTGTCAGTTCTACCTACAAAACTCAACTTGACCAGTAAATGGAACTGACAGAAAGAATAATGAAATGAAATGAAAACTACAAAATTTAGACCAACCAGATTTACTAATAACTAAACTACTACTATACTAAATACATAAGAATGGATCCTTCAAAAATTAATTAATAACTCTCTTCACTATTCATTAGAGATTGAAATTTTCATTAATTTTAAGTAATTGAACTTTCTTGGCTTCTACATCTGAGAACAAAAGGACTTTTACTAGGAAATTTATGGTACTGACACATAGGGTACAATGAAGAGAGAAAGTCAAGTCGTTAATCCACATTTCAACTTATCCTTACTGATGTTCCTGATTCCGACACTTTTAAATCTCTACATCAAGAATTTTACTGCATTAGGTACTTTAATCGGAGGTCATGACTTTCTGACACGACATTTTCTACCTCCTTTTTTACTTTTGTCTGCGGTCTTTTTTTTTTTCCATTATTCTTTTTAGTACTAAAAACCCGTATTATCCACCTTCAGTTTAAACAAAAAAAAAAAAAAAAAAAACTAAAAAATCTAAAATAAAACGAGACGTTCATTCTATTTGATAAAATTAAGATCCATACCCGATTCCCATGTTGAGTCAGAGAGAACTACAAAGTCTAGTACATTATGTTCCATCTCCAATACCGTCGTCGTTTTCCCATGGATCACAGTCAGTGACGGAGTTCGACCTGCCCGATCCACAGTCAAGCCCCCGGAAAATATCACAAAATTATCCCTGTTGACATAAGAGAAAAAAAAAATGAAAAGACTCATCATCCATCAGTAAACTCAAATATATGTTCACTCTGAGTCCAAATACAGAGAAAGTAAAGGGTACAGGGTACGAACCGAACAACTAATTAGTCTACTAAAATCTCGTTAATGAGTACGACGAAGACTACACTACTTAAACCTTCTATTCCTCCACAAGAGAGAAGAAACTGAATTAACTTTCTCCACTTTCACTCCTCACAATCAACGCTCTGTGAAATTGGTGAAATTACATACAATTCCACTACAGCATATTAACTCTCATTCTCACTATAGAGACATGAAATATACGAACCAGAATTATACACGATGAACCGGAAAACTTATTTCAACAAACTAATAGCTACCAGCACCAGCAGATACTTTCATTATACTATATAAAAAAAAAATTTTTTTTTTTGATCAACCGTTTGGTTTTTTCTACAGAAAAAAAAATAATCAATATTGAAAATGTTTTGAACGGTTTTTGGTTTCTTGGTAAAACTTTGAAGAAGACTCAAGTAATTATGATCTCAAAACTTTCCAACTTAAATCTTTCCACTCTCAAAAAATAGTGTTTACAACCCAGAACTCACGATAACTAAAGTTTCGATAAGTTTCCCTAGATTCGAAAATTTCTTTTGTAGCAGCCTGGTTGAGAGTTTAGGAGTGTAGACACATGTGCTTGAGTCAAATTTAGTAGACATTAAAACCTTATTCAAATTCACCTCACAGTTACGTAAGGGGAGAAAGTAATCGTTTCATTTTATCACCACAGGAGTAGTGGAGAAAAAGTCTTACCCTATCTTCGAAGACTTCCATTCAACCTTTTGGATACTTTTACAAGGTTCGGCTCTTCCTTCTTTCGTATTTCGAGCTGTAGAGAGAGAGAGAGAGAAAAGGCATAAAATGTTAATTTACGTTTAAACTCTCTCTCTAATAATGGTTTGAAACAAGTCTTTTTGCTCTTACAATGAGGCCAAGTAACGGAAATTGGTTTAGGACTTTGGCGAACATTCCAAGTGACCAAGGATCCATCGGCATGAGCTGACATAAATTGTTTTCCATCCGAATGCCATGAGAGAGAACGGAGAGGCTCAGATGCTTGAAATCTCATTTCAGCACATTTGTTCCTTGAAATAATAAATAATTTTAAAAATCAACTAGAAAATTAATTAAAATTATGAATAATAATATTTATTTTCTTCTTAATTAAATTAAATTAATAAGTTTATCTTACCGCAAATCCCACATTACCAACTGTCCTGTCTCAAATCCAATAAGTAACTGAAAGCATAAGCAATACACATGGTTTCAATTAATCTCCTAAAGTCTTACAACCTTACTTTAATCATTAGTCAAAGGGAAAGAGAGAAGAAGAAAAAAACCGGATGTGAAAGCTACTTTACTTTGAACAAGCGGATATTAGAGTTAG
The DNA here is from genome assembly GCA_002738285.1 of Holacanthella duospinosa. Taxonomy (NCBI): domain Eukaryota; kingdom Metazoa; phylum Arthropoda; class Collembola; order Poduromorpha; family Neanuridae; genus Holacanthella; species Holacanthella duospinosa. Next base: position 658,840 of record NIPM01000005.1, on the reverse strand, counting down.
TAAGAATCTCAAACAGAATCGATTTCATTACTCTTCACTGTGACATTTACATAACACACTCATAAACTATTTATAAACTAACTCAAATTTGTTGAAAATCAAAATGAAAAATTTGGTGTTTGGCCTCATCATTTTTGATTCATTTTGAGTATGTAATATAACGTTTCCACACAAAACCAATTAATTATTTTTCGATTATTTTTTTTTTTTTTTTTTTTTTTTTTTTTTTTTTTTTGAAAAAATCAGAGTGAAAGTTTACATAAGTACGACGGAATGTAAAAGATAAAAGGAAAGGAACAACAAACAAACATAGTACAACATACATATAAATCAAATAGAAAAGTAGGAAGTTTTATTATTATGTCTATTCTCATGGAAGTTTTTCATCGTAAAGAGAGTACTGACCTTGTTAGGATCGATCGGATTATCTCCTAAGTAAACTACGGGCCCAGGATGAGTTTTTCGAGACCTGAGAATAAATTTAACATTAGTAGTAAGAAGACGAAAAAAAAAAACTTTCACTCATTTTCACGACTTTCACCAGATTTTCCTATAGTAAAAGTTTTTGGAGCAGAGGAACCGTAAAACCTTATCATTTCAACAAAAGCAATAATTATTCAAAAAAAAAAAAACCTTCTAACGTGGAAATGTGGAAATGTAAAATAAAAACAGGATTGTGAAAGTTAGTACTGAAATTGGCTATTTCCCAATGTCGTATCGTAGTAACTCAATAATAATAAAAAAAAAAAAAAACCTCAGTTGAGAATAGAGATGAGAATGTGTCGGTAGAGAAAAGCGTTAAGTGTCAGAAATTCACCTCACGAGTCTCATAAGACTTCAATGATGATCCTCTGTTAAAGTACTTAAGGAATACCAACTAATACACTCTTCTATATGACATTCAATCTTGATTTTCATAGTCTTAAATAACTCTTTACTTTACAAATGTCATTATTATCCCTAAACTTAAACGAGATCACTTTCTTTTTTTATTATTAAATAACTAATTTTTTATTTTATCACTCTCAAGTCGCTACTTAACAAACTACTGAGAGAAATATAAACCTTTGAGAGAGATTGAGTTAATAATTTCTATGTAATCATAATCATTTTCAAAAAAACATACTAAACTAGTAGTACATACTACTTTCTCTCAACAATCCAAAATTTTATAGAAACAATTACATACTATATACATGTATTTATTTCACAGAGAAACTTAACTCACTGTGAGTCAACTGTTTCATGAAGGTAAAATTTAAAATTTAAAATTTAAAATTTTAAATTTAACTTCAGAAATTTAGTAAAGACTTTATTAAAATTACAAAGTTTAAACAACATTGTTATAAAGTAAATTTAAACNATACTATATACATGTATTTATTTCACAGAGAAACTTAACTCACTGTGAGTCAACTGTTTCATGAAGGTAAAATTTTAAATTTTAAATTTTAAATTTTAAATTTAACTTCAGAAATTTAGTAAAGACTTTATTAAAATTACAAAGTTTAAACAACATTGTTATAAAGTAAATTTAAAATTTTTTTTTATCAATCAAACTCATGCATTTTATTAGCATATTTTGACAAATTGTTATTTGAACAGTATGCTTCTCTCCTACAACTTTCACTACATTTTTCTTACTTTTTTTTTTATTGCATAAAACCTCACGACATTCACCGCCCCCCCCCCTTCTCCTTTCACTTTCTCCTGAGTAGAAAATAAGGAATATTATTAATCCACTAAGAGATTTTAGTACTCAAAACGAATACGCAATTTAAATAATTCATACGAAGCTAGAGGCTTTAATTTCAATTTTTTTCCCCTTCTTTCCCCCCTATTGCTCAATTTTTTAATTCTCAAAATAGAGAAAAGTTTTAATATAATTCTCAGAAGATTCTTCAAAAGAATAAAGGAAACTTTTACAATTTTCTTCATTTTTTTTTTTTGTGGTTAAACTTTTTCCCCGCAATGAGACACACAGGAGATAAAATTTCAANAAAATAGAGAAAAGTTTTAATATAATTCTCAGAAGATTCTTCAAAAGAATAAAGGAAACTTTTACAATTTTCTTCATTTTTTTTTGTGGTTAAACTTTTTCCCCGCAATGAGACACACAGGAGATAAAATTTCAAAAAAAAAAAAAATTGGTCTTGAGAATTTATTTGACTGGAAGGGAAAGAGTCAATTCTCTATATTTTTTTCCCTTTTGATCATTGAAGATAAAAGGCATAAATTAAAGAGTCTAGAGTTTATAAGACTGCACAACAACATCTAAAATGACTTCTAAAGGAATTGAATCACGTTGTCTTGTCTGTTAAATAAATCCAAATTTCATTCCTTCCCTCTAGCACAGTTGTCATAAAGTCAAAAACAGTGCAAATATTAATTAATTATTCATCAAAATCAGACAACGTAGCATCATAATCTCTATGAAATATTCATAAAGAGATTGAGATGGACTAAGAACTAAGTGGTTCACACAAAAGTTCAATTTAATAAAATTAGAATATTGTCCAAAAAAAAAAAAAAATTTACACATCAACTGGTTTAGCTTTTACTTCAGCCTGTTACATTATGTTAGGAGTTTATTAATAAGTTAATGCAAGTAGTGGTGATTTGTTTTCCAAACTCTGCCTATCACCTGTCACATTATAGTTTAACTCATGAACAAATAGGAAATGGACAAACGCAACGCTATATGTTAGAATAAAAAAAAAACGACTTATACACCCTAATGTACTTTCCACTCTACCAACTTTCACCTTTTAGAAAGAAAAAAAAACAACTAAGTTTTCTGTTTGTTTTTAAGAGAAAATTAAATTTTAACTTACAGTTCTATCGCTTTGTTCCAGTTGATGATGTAGCCTGAGAGTTGAAACGTGTCTGTGTTGACAATATGAACATTTCCTCTCTCTGTCCCAACAAATAACCATTTACTTTGAAACGGAAGCTGGAGGCAAGTGATCCTATAGAAGATGAATTTCATAGGGAAAAAGAAATACTGATTTTATCGTTTCAAAATGAACTCATTTTTTTTAGTTTTAGGAGTTAGTAGAATGGACGAGAGCCAAAAACTTTATCTATTTTATCTCATACCTTTCTCTCTGGAATTTGAGAGACTGGATTACTGTAGGTTTCTTCAATCGAAAGTTCCAGAGATGAAGTGAATCATCAGATGTAGCAGAAACGAGCATTCCCTCATTCCATACGAATTGCAGATGAAGTACAGCTCCACATTCAGGATCATGTCGACTCGACAAGTCAACACCGGGTCGACCCAACCTTAAAAAAAAAAAAAAAAAAAAAAAATTTTTTTTATAATTTTAATTATTGTCAATTGTACTCCTCAACCCTTCTGGGTATGTATTCTTCTTCAGAATTAATTATTTTCCTATTACTATTAATACTTATATTGCTTTTTCCACAAAAAAATACTACAAACTTTTTATTTAAATTGGTTAGTTATGAAAGTTTTGTTGCTAGAAAAAAACTTAAAAAAAAAAACTTAAAGTTCTTCTCATCGGAGTTGTTGTTGTCGTCGGAAGAAAAAAAAAGTTTGATGTCTCTCGAGGCCTTTTAAGTTACAAGGAGACAAAGTTCTTTTTTTCCTAGGGAATTGAATTTCAAAAACTAATATTACTGATGGTAAAAAACTTTCTCTAGTCTAATGAGTCTCATGTGAAAGTGACAGACGGTTTTTCTTCCATTTGCTTAAGCATCTAGAGATTACCAGACCACTGAGCGACTGTCGTCGTCGTNGTGACAGACGGTTTTTCTTCCATTTGCTTAAGCATCTAGAGATTACCAGACCACTGAGCGACTGTCGTCGTCGTTGTCGTTGTCGTTCCTAAGAAAAAGTTTCCAACCCTACTCAAATTTCCAATCAAAGACTTCCAAGTACTTTCCCTGATTTCTTTTTCCTCTCTTTTCCTTTCTCTTCCGCGTGTTTACTATTGGGAATCAAAGTGTGAAACTGAAGGACGGATTGACTAGGCACGAAATGGTTTACAGAAGAATAAAAAAAATACTACGTGTCAAAGGTTAGTAAAGCAGAATAGAAGAGTAGAATATGTTCTCCTGTAGCAATGTCTNAAAAAAAATACTACGTGTCAAAGGTTAGTAAAGCAGAATAGAAGAGTAGAATATGTTCTCCTGTAGCAATGTCTATCGATCCAAAGAGAGAGCATTTACCTGAGGAAGAAAAAGAAGAAGAAGCAAAAAAAAAAAANGTAGCAATGTCTATCGATCCAAAGAGAGAGCATTTACCTGAGGAAGAAAAAGAAGAAGAAGCAAAAAAAAAAAAGATCCTTTTTACCCACAACAACTTTCTCCGGTGGATTCCCATTGCTCAGCTAGCCGTATGATATCGATCTGTCAGGAAAAACCGCTCTTGATGATAGTCAAGGGGCCTACTGAACTCAAACTCAGGATCACTTTCATTCTCTTGAATCAAAAGACTATTGGGCTCAATAAGATCCAATGAAAATGAAATGACTAAAAAATTCCAGACTTAAGAGAAGAAACCAATTGACATAACCTATCAAAAAAGAATCCAAAGTACTAATCTTAAGTTACAACTAGGCGTCAGTCCAAAAGTAAGTAAGTAATTCCGTCTCTCAATTGTCCCTAATATTTGGCAAAGATACTCCATCACATGATGAATTATAATCTTTTTACCGTATTTACTTCAATATTTTACTATTCTGATACAACCAACCAAAGGTGCCAAAAGTTTTTAGATATTGTAGAAAATCAACGAATTATCAATTTTAAATTCTGGTCAATAATACAGAAACGTAGGAAATAGTGGATCTGCTCAACATTACCAATTTCACCGTCATCCTCCTTATAAAAAAGTTTTCTAAACGACGTGTTACCAAAATCTAACAAACTAAAGAATAAAACATTAAATTCTTCTCTTACAGAATTAGATTAGATTATAAGAATTCTTTCCAGAGAGAAAAGGTCATAAGTTGAAAATTAGAGAAAATATCTAATCAGATTTCTAATCACATAAAACAGGGAGGAGTTTAGAAAGAAAGGCTGCAACTAAAAATATTAGGCACTTTGTTACATCTGGTTAATACTGAATAATGTAATTCGAAAAAAAAAGTCATTTTAATTCACTTCTTCAATGTCAAAAAATAAAAAAATTCTTCCAACCACAATATTAAAATTTATTAAAAAAAAAGTTGTTTTACATAATCCAGCTTGACTTATGTATATTTTGGTTATTAACAATTGGGATTGGGATGATATTCTTAACTTTATAAAACAAAAGAATTGATTTTTTGTAGAAAAAATTAATTTAAAAAATTGAGTGGAATTTTGTAACCAATCCTTTATTCAAGAAGGAATCCGGTATCAATCAAAATCAGTTTGGTACTTTCTCCTGTCAAGCGACGCATGAAAAAAAAATAAAATACTAAACAAGAGAGGAATTGAGTATGGAAGAAAACTCTCCTGCATGAATGGATGAAACTAAGGAAAATAAATGATACTCCTGGTAAAAAAGCCAGAAGTCGTAATTAATACTTTTCTACTTTCTCATGCTTTCTCTCTACTCAAAATGAGACCCTGACGTCAGGGCTCTCTAGCTGGTCAACCACTAAAAAAAAAAAGTAAAGTGGTGAATGAGTACCTTATTACTCTTATTTACTTGGTCTGACGTCGTAGATAGTCTCGTTAGAGTAGTGAATAAATTCCCAATCTCAACTTATCTATCTCTATATAAAAAAAAAAATCCTTGGTAAATAAATCTGTGTAGATCAAAAGAGAGCGCGGATTTCCGTTTAGTAAAATGTCAACTGTGATTGTCAGATTCATTAGTTAACACTGTCAACCATAGGCAAACAGAGTCTCAAGTCTAATGAAAAGAGACTTTGGAATGAAAATGAAATAGGCTATCACAACTTATCCTCACAACCTTTTTCATTTTTTTTATTCTTCTTTTATCATACTTGATAGTTCTTGGTGTGAATGAAAACAACAATACAGAATCAAACAGAGAAAGTTAAAAAGTAAGGGCAAAATTCAATCTTTCTGTTTCTGAGATTGGGATGATAGAAAGTAGTTTTTATTATTTCCTTTCACCAAAACCGCCACAAGTAACTACAAGTACATACTAACATCCTTACCTAAACATACTACGAATACATCTTATTCCCTAGACTCAAAGATTTTTTTTTCTTTTTTTTTTTTTAGTTTTTGCAAATATGATTTCTTCTTCTCTAACTTCTTTTCTTTACCCCAACGGCTATGAATCTTATACTATTCTGATACATGGTAAAAAGTTTCCCTTTGGTTGGCCCCTAATCCTTTGAATTTTCTTATCTTCGACTTTACAGACAGTCTTGGGATGAATGTTTCTTTTGGTCGAGTAATAAATCAGAGTCCCAAATGTGTTTCCAAAAGAAAGAAGCTTCAAATTCTTACTCGTAAGTTCTAAGAATATGGTGAAAATAAGGGAAATGACTTTTTCCAATGGTACATATAGTACCATTCCAATCCTCACCACGTCCCTTGAGTATCAAAGCCTCAGACTTATCACCACTACTGTACTAACTTACTATACTTATACAACTACTAACTGTACATACCTACGTCTTCCTTCAAATACCTAACTTATTGGACTCTGCATCACAAGTTCAAATCCTAAACCCCCCCCCCCCCCCCCCCCCAAAAAAAAAAAAAAAAAANAGGAAATAGTTGTAGAGGGAGAGAAAAAAAAAGAAAAAAAAGTCCTAAGCCAAGCCATAGAAAATTGGTAATTGGGACATTGGAGAAAGCAGTCTCCTCATTATCCTCACGAGAGGCAATCCATTCTCTAGAATTCTCAAAAGGTCTCATAAGTATCAGAAGACGACAGACGTTATCCTTATTCGAATTCTCTTCACCAGATTACTACGAGACTTGACTTGACTAGAAAGGATCAACAAAAAAAAAAAAAAAAAAAAAAAAAAAAAAAAAAAAAAAGACGCAAAAAAAAAGTGAAAGCTTACGAACTTTCTCCTATCCTTTAACCCCACCATTTTTTTTTATTTCTTATATATTTTCTTTATTTTTTTTCCCACTGTCAAAATAAAAAAACAATTAAAGAGAATTCCAAAGAATCATAAATCAAAGAGGATAAGTTTGTCGTGTGACTGGATGATGAGAATTGGATGGTGTTTCATATTGATTTTCTCTCCTCACACAGGTGGTTGAGACACACCTTTCTCTTCCTAACGCTTTACTACTTTCTCTTACAGACACACACAAAAGAGAGAAAAAAAAAAGAAAAAGACGCCTATCACAATCCCCAGCCTATTATTCATACTCCACCAAATAAATATGAAGAAAAAAATGGATTTAAACTTATAACTGACATGCTGAAGAAGAGACGCAAACAGTATTGTAACTCAAGAATGAGGTTTTTTGAAATTGAATAGACTAGAATATTTTTTTCAATAAAGTAAAATCAGAAAAGTAAACCAAATCTCCTCATATATTTTTATATCCCTTTATAGATTCACGAGTGTCACTCGAGACTCGACTTTGCTGTCTTTTGACTAAAAAAAAAATCATATCATCCCAAAGAGGAGAAAAGTACCAAAAGAAAAGTAGTAAAGAAGAAAAAAGTATTCAGAAGCAGGAATAAAAAAAAAAAATTCTTTCATCAAATGTGAGAGAGTCTACCAAATGGTTTGTTAAATCAACACACCTAATGGAGAAAGTTAGGATGATAACCTCAATTGTTGAAATGTAAAAAAAAATTTTTGACAAAAAAAAAAAAAAAAAAAAAATATATTATAACTAATATGATTAAATTTCCATAAAAAAATTAGGAAAAGTAATATTCAAAAACATGAAAAATTTCCGTTTTTAGTCAAAATATACCCTCAAGGAGTCTGTTGAGAGTGAGAAGATGAAAATCTCTCACATCACATCCCTGGCCTTAGGACTTAGGACTTTCTCTTTATAGATGGATGGTTTTTGTCATAATGTAGACGAGCTTCGTCTTTCCGTTCTAACCCAATTCCATAATTTCTTTCTCAACATGTCAGTAAAGAAGACATATTCATTTAGCTAAAAGTGAAGATAAAAAAAAACCTATCTACTCTCATCATTCCATCAGAAGGAACTCTAACTAACATAGGAAATAGTAGTTATAAGTACAGAGTCCCAAGTCTTGACAAGAATACAGATAGAAACCAACCAACTTATAGTTTGAAAAGCCCTTGTGTTGTGAAATATACAACAAGAGGAGAAAGTCTTTACATAATGAAGTACTACTATCTGTTGAATCTCCCTTCTCCAACAGTATAGTAGTCTTTTCCAACAAGAAAACCCTTCTTCCGTTTTCAAGACTTTGACTTTCTCCCGCCGGAACTTTCACCCAAAATACTACTCCTATCCAATGCACTCCGATCCTTACTTCTTCCGTCTCTATTCTTTTTCTCATCCGTTTTTATTTTTATAAAGAGAAAGTTTTTTTTTTTTATAACTTACTATAAAAAGCTCACCCAATGGGAGAAAACATCACCTCAATATGTTTGTTACTTTTAAATTTTATGAGCTATCTCCTCACATTCATTTGGACACAGAAACGAAATATTGATCCAAGTTGTTATGTTGTGTGGTAGCAGCTGCACTTTCAAACAAAACCATTTTACTTTATCCATACTAACGGTTTATAATGCTACACCATGACCATGACGCCTTTCCTTTTTCCCAAAAAACTTCTTTACAACAAAACGCAAAACGCAAAGAACTTTCTCTCTAGTCTTATAACTAAACGACTATGACTCTGATCCTTGAATTATTTATCTATATCATAATAAAAACACACGGCTTTCTGTTGTTTCTTAGTAAGAGCAATATGTAATTCATGATTTTATCAAACAACTTTCAGCAGGACAACTGGAGAGTAGGAGTTATAAGAAAAGGAGAGAAAAAAAAAACTTTTTGATCTATATCGACTTTCTCCTAGCAGACCTTTTTCTTATTATTACTACATACAACTCTATTGCACTAACACTAAAAGAAAGACATAGGGAGCGCAGCAGCAGCAGACTTTCTTCCTGTAGATTTTTTTTTTCTCTCTTTCTTTCCACACATAGCCAATTTTTATTGCTTACGAGTGCATTTGACTATGAAACTCTTAAAAAAAAATTTTATTTTCTTCTTTCACTTGGAAGGAAACTGACTCAACAGAAAATGGAAATAGTTTCTCATTTAAGTTCTTCTTCACTAATCGAAGAGACAGAAAGTAATGAAATGAAGTTAAAATAAAATTTAACAAGTTATCAGGGTGACAATCGATTATACCGCCGGAAGAAGTGATGATGACTCTATCGCTCAACTTATCAACTTTAATGGGAAAACTAGAAAACTCAAAAGAAGCTTAGTTAGAAGAATTACCAAAAATTTATGAGAACCAGAGAATTTCAAAACTTAAATACTCTACCAAGAATTGAGTCACAAGTTCTCTAAATTTTTTACCCCTTTTTCTAACATCTCTAATAGTAAGTCTAACTAGCTAAATTATAAATCAAAATGCTCGTAGTTAACAAAAAAAAAAAAAAAAAAATAGTACAGTCGCTAAGTTTTGTAGTTCCCTAATGTAAAGTTTCTGAAAGCTTTTCGCTTATGAGAAAAAAGGAAGATAAGTCATAAAACACAGATGCACGTGGTGAAGAAATTGAAAAGAAAGTTATATGAAGAAAAAAAAAAAAAAGAAGAGTTTGAAAAGAGAAAGTTTTTATGAGAAGAAGAGCAAAGCTAAAACTTCACTTGTCAAAGGTAAACTCTTATACGTAATAGGAATTTATTCACCTTCACTTCATCATATGTTAGTACTGAGAGAGTATTATCATAAATTCATATGAGGTCTACTGAAAATTCATTCCTCATAAACATAATCATAAGCTTGACCTTATACGAGAGGTCAATCGTCGTATCAGAAATACGATTATTTCTTCATCTTTCTAAACTTAAAAAATACCATAGTTGCAAAAAAAAAAACTATTATATAAGACCACNTGTAAGACCACATGGGCTTTTTTTTTATAACTTATCGTTCATAGACTTTAGTTCAACAGTAACTTAAAAGTTAAAACCAAAAAAAAACCCACACTCTGTTAGAGGGTACTTTTTTACAGATTGGTCCTATGGGAAAGTAAGTTTAAAAGTAAAGTTTGATAGATTTTAGAAGAGGGTCTAAGAGAAAGGGAAAATAAGTTTTTTTTTTATAAATGTAAACAAAGGAGTATTATCTCACTTGAGAATCTGAGAAGAAGTCCTCAAGGGGGAAAGTTTCCAGCTGGAGAAGATCATCTTCTTCTCAAGTGAAAGTGAATAGGAAAGTTTCTCTTAGAAAATTCTTATTCTAAAAACTCCTATCCCAATTGTCTTTCCTAAGAATCATGGTGGTTATAGTGGTATTTTCTGAGACGAAGTCATTAGAGCTTCTTCGTTGTGGTTTCATCTCTCTATTGTTATTTTGATAAAAGAAGATAAGACTTACAGGCGGAGACATCCACTCTTGGTTCCAATAACGAGAAGTCGCTGAACAGGATCATATGCAATAGCCGTGGGTTGATATGGAAATCCATGGCAGAATGTCTAGAAGAAAAAAAAAAGAGAAAAGAAAGAAGAAAAAAACTAAAGGTAAATGGTCTCAATTCTCATTTGTCAATATTGAGAAAGTAAGGATGATGATACAATTTTGACAAACTCAAGGGGGTAGAAAATGTCAAACAAACCACAGAAATGAGTCTCATTTCCTACTGCCTACAATGCCTTAAAAACCATTATTTCAATTTAATCAAGCTTTGACGCATTGGATCCATTGTTATAAAATTACAGTTTATTATTATTAAGCTCCAGAGCTTGTAAATTAATCCTTTTGTAATAAAAGTGATCACAGTCCACAGTGATAGATCACTTTCACTTAAAAAAAAAATACCCAAAAAAAAAAAAAATTTTAACCCTTACCCTTACTCTGAGAGAGAACTTTGAGATTGAAGATTTTACTATCTAAAATAAAATGTATTATTACACGTCAAGTTCTGATTGAATAGAAGCGCATTAGAGAATCAGAATAAATGTAAAAAAAAAAAAAAAAAAAATTTTTTTCAAAAGAAGAAGAATCATCGTTGGTTTGGCATATTGACAGAAGCTGAGACTGAGAGTGAAAGTTTTTCAGTTTTTTTTTTACTACCCTATGGGATCAAATGGATTTTGTTCTCCTATGGACAGGATCAATAAAAAAAATTTCTTCACCTTCTAACAAAGGTTTAATCAATCATTATGCAAAACTGTGTAATCATCAATCAATCAATAGACTCATTTATTTTGATCCTCGGAAAAGCTCTCACCAAGAAAAACTTTCGTTTAGGGTTCTAAATTTGTTACGGGCTTGCGCTTCTCCTATAACTATTAGAGTTCGACCAAGTGTGAAAAAGATTAGAAAAGGAGACAACCCGTTTCCTCTGTAATTGGCCAATTTTATAAAATAAAAATAATTTTTTTTTATTTTTTAGTTTTTGTAAACCAAAATACACTACATACATACATTATATGTATTTGTATTTTCTGAAAAACTTTCTCCAGAACAACAACCAATGAGCTAAAAATTTGTTTCCCTATTGGTTGTTCTTCCGTTTCCGTAAGTAATTTTTTTTTAAAACATACCTTGGTTACACTAAAATGGTCTGCCTTCAAGGTTTCACTAATTTCCTGTTCATATGCTTTGCTAGATAGATTGGGTCCACTTGTACCCACAGAAGAACGAAATCCATCAAGAACACCTTTGAAAGTAAACTTCTTCATTTAAGCGTCTTAAGTTATATAAAGATAATCCTATTTCTTCGCTTGAATGACTCTTCTGATTCGTTGAAAGTATTTAGGTAGAGGTCCAGTCCTCTTCTTATTTACTAAATTTCACTTGGAAATTCTAAGCTTTTCAAAGTAGCCTGTCTCAGGAGAGGTACGAACGACGTTGGTTGTAGTTTTAGAAGATGAGGGGTTGGGCACGGTGCCAGAAACTTGACACATTGAGGAATAGTTTACGACTGGTTTTTTTCCCTCTTTTTTTTTCCCTAAGCGCAGCAGTGACGAGACGCTGAATTTTCTCTTTTTTTTTCTTTCTTCCCCTTAACGCTGCTGAATGTTCTCTCAGTTTCAAAAGTTCGTGCTCCGTTGTCCTCTATTATTTTCCAATTCGAACGTCGTGGATTCGTGACTGGTTGGAGTCAATTGAAGTTCCTTGCTGCTTCTGAGATACTCGTCGATTGTTTCTGCAAAAAAAAATAAATAAAAATAAAATATACAAAAGTTTTGGAATACAATGGAAGGAATTCTCATTACATCATCAGAAGTAAAAGGAAGTATAAAAAAGACTTAAGTTTACATGCTATAAGTTTTACAAAAGTAATCAACAGAAATCACAAATCCTATGGATATGCTTACTCTTTAAAGACGTGTTGCCTAACCTCACCCCTTGGATTTGATTTCTCAAAACCAAAAGCCTAAGACTAAATACTAAAAGACTAAGACAAAGACAACGTCTCTCCTTATTGTCATCACTGCTGATTGATGATAAGATAAGATAATTGTATTATGGTTAATTTCTTCTAAGTTATATCGAGGTTTTGTTGAACCTCCGTACTTAAGTGGATTGGAGAAACACTTATTAGGGCTTAAGTTGAACTTGGTTCAACTAAGTCCCTGACATAGTAGCAGAATCCGAATCACTAGAGGTTTATTATATTTTTTCTTCTTCTCCTCAACACTTGACTGAAAAAGACGTCGTTGTCGTCGAGAACGAGTTCAAAAAGGAAACTAAGAGTCTGAATCTCACTTTCTCTTTATTTTCTCTCCTTTTCCAGCATCAGCAGGAGAAAGTCGAGTCTTCACGAGAGAAAGCGCAAACGGTGGATTTCCCTTCACTCTCTTCTTTCTTTAGCTACCGACTACTCGGCTCTTCTTCTGCTCCACTAAGCGAGTGACGCAGTTTGAAATCAAAAAACCGTCTCCAGTAGCAGAGAAAATGCGACGGCGCTCTACAAAATAAATGGGGAAAGGTAAAAGTTATAGTAGAGAAGACCTGCTACTGCTACTGCTGTGTCAGACGATGATGGTGATAAGCTCATAGAACTTACCAGAGAAAGCACTTTTATCATCAAAAGTCTGGGGAAATTGAGTGAAATTTGGTCCAAGTCGCTTAATTTCACTAGAAAAGAAACTAAAAGGTAGTCAATATTAGGTCTAACATTAAATTATTCAGTAACACCTTACTTTTTTAGGTAATAATAGCTTCTAACTACACCATGAATAGGTGGGGGGAGGGGGGGAAATGAATTTAATTCGTTTAGAAAAGAAGATGTAAGCAAAGTTAGTATAAAATTATTAATGAATATTAATTAAAACTAAGGTAACTAAATAACTCTTGCTGCGGTTGGTCAAGAGTCAAGACATAATAAGATGATCTAAAGACTTCTAGGATTTCTACGTAACAATAATTCTTCTAATTATAAATTTTAGTTTAGTTTTTTTTTCTACTGTGTCTTCTTGACTGCTTTCATTACAATACCATTTTTTATTCTAAAAGAAGAGAAGGCATGAGGTAAAATTACATTACTAGTGAAAGTCGTCTGTGGTGAAGAACGCATGTGAAAGGAAGGAAGGACTAGGTTTTTTCGGATTTTTTTTTTGATTCGAATTCTCTTGTTATAGAAAGTCCAACTCTAAACTTTTTTTTCCAACTTCCTTCCTATCCCTACCACCAACTTTTTTTCTTAGTATTATAGTCGTCTTTCAATCTAAATCCGACTGAGAGATGACAACGGGGATCCAGGAATACTACTACTGTAGATAAGAAGTAAAGTCTAACTTACAAGAACAGTTGACAGGACGACGGTGGTGTTGGACATCCAACTGACAGACACCAGATCCACCCCAAGTACTAACACATGAGAATCCAGATGAAGACGAACTACTAGTCTTTGAAAAGTTGACGTGTTGTTCCAAAATATCACTTCTCAAGAACTAATCTATCAAAATTATTCTCAAAAGGTCAAAATTTCAAAATTTTATATTATTATTTGAATTTGAAATTTCAAAATTTTATATTGTTTAAAATTAGAAAAAATTTTAATTTTTTTTTTATTTTTTGGTTTGGTTTGTTGTTAAATTTGAATCTTAAATGAGAATTTAGGATTTGGCGCTGTAAACTTGATTTTGAGAATTTGAAAGTTAAAGGGCCTTGATTCTTGAAAGAACGTTCCTTCAAAAAAAAATTTTTATAAAATTTTAATTAATTAATTTACGTAATTACTAGGACCAAAAATTTTGAAATTTTAGTTAAAATTACAACAGTCACAGTGGAGAATTGAGTTTGTGTGCTATTTTTAGAGAAAAAGCTGTTGTGTTAATTTCTGGATGAGTTTTTGTTTGTAAGTTTATTAAGGAGGATACTAGGTTCTAATAATTTCCAATATTTTTTTTGTGAGGTTCGAATGATTTATTCTGTCATTCAACGAGGAAAACCACAAGTGAGGCAGGACATACCCCTGGAGTAAGTGTCTAGAGCATAGAACATATTGATGTATAATTACAAAACAAAATAGGTTATTATTCTCTCCCTATGCTAAATTTAAATAACTAGATAGAAGAAACTGTATTTGGAGTTTTAAAGTTTCACTACTGAATCGTGAGTTATGATGATGTCGATGTCTGTTCTATTAGAGCTTATTATCATTAGTGTACTCTTTCAGAAATCATTACACAAGTGATCATATTACAATTGCAAAATGAATATTTTACTTTTAAAATTAAAAAAAAACGGCAATTTTGCTTTGCAAATTTTTAGAATTCGAATTGAAAATGAGAAGGAACAAAATAGAAAAATGATGTTCAGTACTAAGAACGTCACGTATGAGAAATTAGAAATTCAAAATTACAAGTCCCAAGTGCAATTAGATCTTAATTCAAATTTCCGCAGTGTCATAAATCATAAAATAACAAAAATCTGCAACTACGAAAAGCCTGAATACCAAAACCATTTAATACAAACTACTCAACTTGTAAGTATTCAGTTTAGAAACATTAGGTTAAATTTTGTTCAATGTAATTTATGTAAGCGTAATTTCATCTATGGGATCCATATTTTATATTTTTAGGTTTACATAGGTTCGATTTAGGTCGTTTGGTTGCTCGACAGGGCTAGGGTTAGTTTAGTTATTGATAATTTCACAAACTGGAAAATTTTTTTTGACCTTGGAAATGCTAGAATGACGATCATAATATAATAATAAGTGCAATGCAGCTTATAATCCTAAAATTGAAATTGTCAAAAAATCAATATAGTGCCTGGAAATTCTATCCGGGGAGAGGAGTGAGACAAAAATGTTTGAGTTTATTAGTCAGGTACTTCATGATTAGGAAACAAAGATTCCCATAATAACTTTTTTTCATCTTCTGTTAAATCTTGTGAATTTTGCAAAATTTCTGCTGCTCGGAACTGGTACTGACTCTGACCTTGTTCTGTGACTCCTGATACAGTTGAAGTAACAACACTCGACTGATGTTGGGAAGTCAAGTCTACACCAGGTTGACTAATCAAATCCTCTAAAGACTGACCACCTCCACCTCCAGGGATACAAGTTGCAGTCTTAGTACTACTATTTAGCAGTAGGTCCAGCTTCCTGCTAACTCCATACATATCTTCTTGAGCACCTCGCGTCCTATACCAACCAAAAAAAAAAAAAAATATTAATCCTAAATTAATCCCTCGGGTCCTAAAATAAATACTCTCACGTGTTATCAAATCCATCAAGAATTTTCTCTAACACTGCCGCAATGTGTTCTTCAATAAGAGGAGCTCCTTCCTGAATTCTGATACAGGATTCAAGGAATCCGTTCAAGGTCATAGAAACCATTTCAAAACGACCTTCAATACTTCGACTTAATTCCGCCATTCTACGACCAAGTGCTGTACTCATTGATTCAACTGAAGCCAAAGCTTCTACTATAACAGCAGCTATAAACAATAAAAAATATATATCATATTTTAACCTATAACTATAACTTATAACAAAACTTATTGAATAGTCTATAAAAATTCTTACACATTGTTTCTGAAGAGGTCATTGATGAACCCATAGAATTTGAACCAAAGGAGTGACGTAGTCTACTACTTTGGGATAGAACACGCATATTCTCATGAACTTCTTGTTTCGTACTATTTGAAATATTGATAGATGTTTTCACTTCAGTCTGAATAGAATCTGTACGTTGAATCAAATCTTCAAACATATTCGTCACCTAGTAGTATAAAAAAAAACAATTTTCAAAACTTAAAATCTTAAAATATAAACTATCAATAATTGAATAATTATTCAATTACCTTAGTTCCAATTAGTGAAATGGCCGTATTTGATTTTAAAATCTCGTCAGTTTTATTACTGAAAAGTTTGTAAATATTTTCCAATTTCTCATCATCACTGTTCCTATTGGGTGTTCTATTTGGTTGGGAATCTTTTGTCATTTGTTTCTGTACACATCCATTACTGCTTCCATTTTGCTATTTTACAAATATACGCAGACGCATTGAGATTTATCCGTTCCTCCAATGTCATTTGTCACAACAAAAAAAAAATTACTTTGTTAAGTTTAGACCTTAGCAAAGTAATATTAAGTTGGGACAAGTGACAACCTGGAGCTGGAGGAAATGATATGTAATAAATTTTATTAAATTGAGTGAGCTTACCTGTGTGCCTACTGCAGCTATGATAGTCTCAGCCTTTGTGTCAAAACGTTGACTAATCCCGAGAATAAGACTACTCAAGTGTTCATTGTGTCTCCTATTATCTCTTTGAATAAGGGTCAATTTGTTTTCTAATTTTGAGTCAATTGAGGGTACAAGTAGTTCTAGTTTCGACTCCATGTTCTTCCATTTTCTCGTAAGCTGCTCATCAATCCGACTTAACTCTTCTCCCCAGAGATCCATTTTCAGTTTAGTTGTGGACAGACTCTATAAAAAAAAAAGAAAAAAAAAATTAGTTTTGGTTAATAGCCCTTGACGGTTTAATTAGATTTCAGAGTTCCTTACATTCTCCACTCCATCAAGTCTCCCCTGTAGTAAGGAAGTAAATCTGTTGATTCTACTGTCCAAATGATCAAAACGAAGGACCAATTGGTCCACTCGAGATCCAAGACGGCTAAAATAAGCCTCAATGTTCCTACTGTTCCATTCATTGTTAACATTAACACTTCCACTACCTAAGACGTAGTCAACAATTGAAAATAACCAGATTACCACGACTCCAACTATTAGAACCATTTTTTCAAACCGCAAGCAGACTAACTACTATTTTTAGAACCAACTTTTTCTTCTCTTGTTCTAGTAGAAGTCGTAGAATCCAAAAAGTGCATTTTCAGTGCATGTTTGGGTGAACTGAACACTCTGAACTCGACTACTGATCTTCATAACGTAATAGTTAGCTTCTTTTCTCGGGACTTTTTGGTTTTTTGGAGTTGAAAAAAAATATATATACATATATATTATATACATGTGAGTGCCAGATGGGTGAAAAGATGGATAATTAGATGGTTCATTGGAAGAACCGACACGGGATACACGGAAACAAAAGCTTCCGTGTATTTTTTTTTGTCGGTTCGAGATGAAAGCGGATCAGCGGAAGAGCCTATTTTAGTTAACCAACTGGAAAACTCTGTAACCCAGTATTTTTTTTATTTAGCAGTTGCAGTAGTAAGTATTTAACTGTAATTAATTCAAGTATTGGTAATAACAGTAGTAGTATTCTTCAAATAAACAAGAACAGAAGGACACATTTCCCTACATCAGACTTTTTTTTTGCGGGGTGCTAACAATCTTGCAATCATTTTAATTTAAAAACGACGGAAGTAGTGCTTATGCTCACGACAGCAAATCTGGAAAGAAAGAAACCAGCAATAGCATTACATTTACGTTCCGCTTACATTTTTCTTGTTAGCAGTGACCCTACATCCCTTTGACTAACTACAGTTTCAAGTAGAAAAGTTCAATAAACCCATTCGTCGAAAAAAAAAGAGAAAGAGCAGCAGCCACGATTGTCCGAAGTTTTTTTTTTTTGAAGGAGAAGAAGAAATCAAGAAATGAGATACTTAATTTCGATGAAGAAAAGATAGACTAGGCTTGAAAGGACGCACCTTGAAGACTCGTATTGATCAAGTTGCTAGACGAATTATTCGTTTGTGGGGGAGGAGTTGGGGAAGATGAGATGTCACCAAAGTCAATCAATGTATTTGAAAAATCATTGTTGTTGTTGTAATTGTTGAGGTTAGTGATTGCAATGGGAGTGGAGGACTGATCCAGTCTGTCAACAATAAAAGCAAAAAAAAAAATCTACTTTTTATCATTCAGTTCTATTGTCAAAATTATTCTCTTGAGCTATATGTTTCCTTACGCGTGCTGGATCCCATTTACAGAGAATTTCGTGTCAGTAGATGGATTCTCTTCAGGAACTGGTGTAGTCGCTCTATAACAAATAATATAATTTACTTTTCATGTTGTCGACAGGAGCAATGATTATGATAAAAAAAAATTATACAAATTACTTACTTTGCAGAATCCTGTCCAGTCTTTCGAGTTCTACTCATAATAGCTTCTACTCTGCGTTTTCTCTCGAGTCGTTCCTCCTCTTCGCGTTTCAATCGTTCTTCCATTTCTTGTCTAATGCGCTCAGCTTCACGTGCAGCCTCACGCTCATCCCGTTCTCGCTCCTGGCGAGCTAATTCATCGTCTTCCTGTTTTCTAAAGAAGTAACAAATCACCGTCATTAGAATTCAGATGACCATTTGAGAAGATGTTTAAATATATATTCATTACTTTTTCTCGTCCAATTCTCGAAGATTTTGTTCCTCAATTGCAACCCTGAGACGTTCTCCCTCCATTTCACGTGCAATGAGAGCAATGCGATCTGCTTCTTGAGCTTCAAGCCATTGTCGCTCTTCTTCCAAACGTTCTTCTTCTATCAATCGAGCCGCTTCTTTTTCTTGTGCTTCACGAGCCAGACGACGCTTGTCAGCTAAGGCAGCCTTGGCATCTTCCTCTGTCATTAACTTTGGCTTCCCTTCGAATGAGAAATCCATGGGAATAGCACCATCTGAACTTATAGTATTAACTGAATCCTCTTCGAATGGATTCGTTCCACGAACTAACTCTTCCTTATGATTAACACCAATGGTTCCATTGAGAACAGCGCCAATCGGTTCTGGACTGGAAGCAGCAGGTGATTCAAATTCACTCTTATCAAAGATAATTTCCATTTCTTTTCCAATTTCTGGTGATTGTGAGGGTGATGGAGATTCGCCAAACCCAAATGACACGAGTTCACTTCCATTCAAAAGACTTTCAGCCTCAGTAGTGGTGAGACTTTTAACTTCAACTTCCGGTTCAAATGTTTCTATTTCAACTTGTTGTTCCGAACCCATAGACTGATTCGATGTCACTGATTGAAATTCTACAGAAATTGGAGCAATCTCATCATTCTTTTGATCATTTTCCGGAGATGGAGATGCTTCTTTTTGTTCTTGTTTCTCAATTACAACTTCAACTTTCTCAGAAACCATATTCATCTTGTGATCTGTAGAACCGTCACCACCAATCTCCAATTCCTTGTCAACAGGCTTCTCAATTTCCTTTTTCTTTGGCGGAGCTGCTGCTGCTGCTGGTTTGGCTCTTTTGATTGTGCTACTATCAATCTGTTGTGGTTTTTCACTACTCTTCTTAGTCACTTCAGCCTTCTTTCCTTCAGTTTTTGGATTCGTTGTTCCTTCAGCAACGGCGGGTTTGATTCGAGTCCCGTTCTCCGCTACTTTCTTTCGTGGCAATGTCTTTGCAGAATTCGGCGGAGTTGGAATATCGTTTCTGGTAAGTTTTTCTCCCTTTGAGACTGTAATGTTTGGATTCGTTTTCATGATCACTGGAGGTCTAGTGGTTATGAGTTGATTCAAATTTTCGGCTGTCTTTGAAGAAGGCGGTGTTGTGTTCGAACTACTCACTCCAGTAACATGGACACTGATGGGTCGTGACTTTCGTGTGGCCAGAGTACGAGGTCTCATCTGGACATGGACTTGAGAATGCGTTGACGAAGTCATCAATGAGCTCATCGACGAAGGAGGACGAGAGGATGGAGTCGCGTTACCAGAACGTGTTCCTAAAAAAATTAACAAATCAAAAGTTATTACCCCACCTCCAAAAATATTTACACACTAACAAAATGATAGTCAACAAGGTGAAAGCAAAAAACAAAAAAACAAAATCGGTGCTATTTCAGTGCAGTTGAAGTGAAACACTTGAAAAGTGCATTTCATGTGAAATCTTGATAAGAACAGCACTACTAAAAAGCTTTACGTCAACTTTCTCCAAAAAAAAAAAAAAATTAGAAATCGGCCTGCATTTTCGAAAACTTTTGTCAGAAATCTCTTCGAATAATTCTCAACTTAAAAAAATAACAGATCCCACATCATTTATCTGTATTATGAACATAAAACCGTAGCACTTTACATTAATTTTGAATCACAGCACCAACTTTGTACTGATTATACACGTTTAGACTCATAAAAACAGATCAGAATCTAGCTCAGTCAGCTTATACTCACCTTAACCGAGTTCACTATCATAATTAATAACTATAACTATAACATAACCCAGAAAGTTCCTTTGCCATACGAAAGGTACAACAAGATCACATAGTAACAACCCAATACCGAAATAATTCCCAGAACATAAATTATTCCAATCCCATCACCAAAGGCATCAAAGACAAGTTAACTTACAAATGGGACAAGAGTAGAGAGAGACAGAAAGAAAGCAATAAATTGCAATAGTTAGAGAGGCCCACGATTAACCCCGTTGTTAAAAGAACTTGCTCTCACCACCACTGGGCTCCCTACCCCTTGACACAAGATTTTGTCTGAGAATCTCAGTACGCGTGAGTTTTCCAGTACTAGGTAACTGGGTCGTACTCTTTGACCTCGAGGGTGTGGAAGTTCTGGGAAATCCGCCCTGTCTAACAGGTGACCCATGATCGAGACGTGTCATCGAAGCATATACCCTACCTGACTGTGTACCGGCTCGAGACGTAGACCGGGAAGAACCATCTTCACGACGAATCGGTAGAGTGGGGGTCAAATCCGTTCTCTTTCGACCACAGAAAACCCGATCGGGATCCACTGTAAATTTATCATTCATGATTATAATAATTTAACTAAGCACTGCACAATAGATAAAACAACTACGCCTTTTCAACAAAAACAAAAGAAACCAAAAATACCACTACTACTTAAATTCCATATAATTGAGTGTCAAAACCAAAAAAAAAAAAAAAATTAAAATGAAAATTTTGCAAACAGGAAATCATAACACTAGCTACAAACTTTGCTGCTTACTCATGCACAAGTTTAAATTAGAGTAACAAAAAAAACAATGACAAGTAAGTATTATCAAGAAAGTCTCCTACGTTCCATAGTTCTGCTTTTCCTGTATTTTATTCCTCCATGAGGAAGAGACATATTAAATGTTGTTCTCTGTTGGTTCCACTCATACATACTGGTGCTCATTTCTAAGAATTCCACATAGGTTTCATCAATATTATTACGTATCCGGAAATTCAAGAATAAAAAAAAAATACTTCATTTTTATATATTATATGAAGAAACCATACTTACTGATCTGTGAGTGGAGATCTTGAGCAGACGTCGTTGACTTTACATGAGGTTCCTTTGCAGAATTCAGATTATATTGAGATTTCCATAGGCATCCGTCAACCAGATTGTCAACTAATCTCGGTGTACAAGAACCAAAAGCAAAAATCGGTTTGTTCCGTTCCTGGACTTTTGCTAAACTCTGCTTCTTAGATTCCCATTTCGTCTGTAGACTTACTTTCCGTTCTTCGTCCAAATGCCTCCGACGCTCTTCTGCTTGTCGTCTCCTCTCATCCTCCTTCTTACCTATAATTTACACAAAAAAAAAAATACCAAATGAGGATTTGGGATGTTTTGGGTTGGAATTGTAGTGTGCCCTTTTAGACTTTAGTCACTCCGCCCCCAAAAAAATAAAAGAACAAAAGGAATAATATCAGGGAAAGCGTGACTAAGGTGTTTTGAAAAATTCGAAAACTAGTGTTGTCACACTAATTTCATGGGGTAATGAACATAAGATTTGAAACCCAATTTCCAAAAGTCTTTTTACATACCTTCGTGGAAACAACGGGAGAAATAGGAAATAAAAGATGACTCAGATTCTTTTTCGATGAGTCTCTCTTCTCATCATCTGACATCATCACGAGTATACATTATTAAAACAAAAGTGTTTATAAAACACTTTCCAAACAATTGTAAATTTAACTGATAAAACCAAATGTGACGAGTCTTGGTTCTGTTATAGGAAACATAATCAAAACCAATTTTTTATCCACAACAAAAAATTCTCTGACGTCCTATTAAATTTGTGGGAATATGAACATATACAGTATACAGTACAGAAAATATNAAAAAATTCTCTGACGTCCTATTAAATTTGTGGGAATATGAACATATACAGTATACAGTACAGAAAATATAAAATAGACTCTTATAAATTATAATAGGTGATATCTTAGGTAATTCAAGTCACCAAATTTCAAGNTGATAAAACCAAATGTGACGAGTCTTGGTTCTGTTATAGGAAACATAATCAAAACCAATTTTTTATCCACAACAGAAAATTCTCTGACGTCCTATTAAATTTGTGGAAATATGAACATATACAGTATACAGTATAGAAAATATAAAATAGACTCTTATAAATTATAATAGGTGATATCTTAGGTAATTCAAGTCACCAAATTTCAAGTGAAAAACTGAATCAACTATTATAAATTATTTTACATACCAAACTCTTCAAACTGTTTCCTTCGTCTAGCATCCTGCTCTTCACGAACTTTAGCTGCCTGAATAGCCTGGAAAATCCAAAGGTCAAAAAATTGATAAGAGACATAAGACATAGACATAACTACTAATAAGAAATATGTCTCTAAGGAACGATAGTCTCTAATTGAATTAGAAATAACCAATTAATACAAAAAAAAAAGTCTTACATTTGTTTTGAGTTCTTCTAATTTCTTGAGACGCTCCTCATTCTGCCGCTCCTTTAGAATTTTAAGTCTCTCTTCTCTATTTGACCGAGACAAGGTCATTCGGTCATTGTTCATTTGTGTATTGCTGCCATTCTCATTCACGTCCGTACTTACACCTACAAATAAGTATAGAAAACTTAAATTAATACAAAAAATTTCTTATAATATTTCACTCAAGTGACCAACATTAAAATCACACTCTTATTATACTGAAACGACACTTTACACAAAAAACTTTAAAACTCAGTGAAGCAAAATTCCGCATTTTTTTTTTGCACAAGTACACCGTTTTGTGTCTATTGTCCTTTACCTGGACAAGGCAAGCTCTCACATGGCAAAATCTCCACTAATATTGATCTTAGTTGTTCAATTTTCTCTGTATATGATGACATTATTCACCTCTACCACAAGGACTAATGAAATCTGTTCAAGTACCTTGAAAAAATTTTCACAATCCAATAAGTTGAGGCGTTGGTAATTTAAATGACTTGAGAAATTAAAAATTTCACTATGATCTAACCCTGCTACTCGTGAGTCAAGTTCTGCTGTCCCACATAGTGAGGCTCAGCAATTTTTCCTATTATGCTTTTAGTATTTTTTTTTATTGTACTGCCTGTCTAAAACTTCCTTCATTTTTTTTTTTGCCAGCCACAGAAATTTTTATTTCCCCTGGCAGTTTTAGTTACGGACAAAAGACAAAACGCGCATGAATATCTACTGGGGATCACTAGGGTCTAACAATACACTTTGAACAATCTTCACAAGAATTGTTATCACTTTTCCCTATTGTGTTCTCTCACTGACTCTCATATTGTTTAACTTACAGAGAGTACATGATGAACCTATAATAAACTATTATTCCCAACACATCTATTGGTCCTTGCCTTGTTTTTTTTACAGTATTCACTCATTAATTTACCAACCAATTTTTTCCTTCTATCATCAATCCATATGGTAATAAAGTACCAATCACCAATAATTATAGAGACGAGAATCAAAAACTTAAGAAAACCTGCTCAATACTTATCTTTAAACGAGTTACGTACGGCTCAAATGATCTTGAGAAATATCAAATAGCAACAAAAAAAAACCAATGACATCATCAACCACCCCTTCTGGCTTTTTAGTGTTTCACACATAAAATAAAATAAAATAAAATAAAATAAAATAAAATAAAATAATAATAAATATAAGAATTACCACCACCATATGATGGCATGAATTTAAATTATTCGAAAAAAAAAAAAGTGACGAACACTTTTTAACAAGAAACCTTCAATTCGTTCTTCCATTTTTGGATTTGAAACGATTAGATCAATTTAAATGTTCAAAACTTATTCATACTTTTTACTCTATTCTGAGATAAAAAAATTTATTTTTGAAGCAAAAAAAAAAAAAAAAAAAAAGTAAAAAAGTAGATGACAGAACAATATGTAATAAATAACCTTAATTGTCAATTGGATGATGATTACCTGTCGTCAATTTCAATACTGAAAATTTTTTTTTTAATACTACTATAAAAATTTAAAAATAAGATAGCTTATAATTTACAAAAATCTTTAGTCCTAACTTTAGAAAAATGGGACAGGGTTGTTTGTTTCGCACTTGAGCACCATAAAAATGTGCGTGTTGAGTATGGGTGATTTTCCCTTTGTCAACCCCAAAATGAATAATTTTACTTTATGAGATGTCAAAAGTTTTTTGGAAAGCATGAATAATGAGCCTTGGTGAATCAGAAGTACTTTACTAAAAATCTATATTAAAGGGGACACCAGATTCAGTCGTGCAGAAAATCAATTAAGAAATGAAGTCTCTTGAAGAGATATTACAGGTGCAAATTGACATTATGAATAGACCGAAATTCTCATTAAGTATTGAAAATTCTTATTCATCCTTAATGGAAATTTAAAAAAAGGAAGGCTCCATTATTCACGAAATAGAAATTCTCGATCAAAATAAAGCAATACCATATGAAAACTAAAAACCACCTGTCCAACCAATTCAAATCGACCGAACCATAACATCATCCACTATAACTTGGCAACTTCATAGAAAAAATAAGTTAACCAAATCAAAAATCGTTCTACGTTGGCCAACTTCAACAATACTTCCAATATTTTTCATTTATAATAAAATACTGTCAATAAATAAAATACTGTCAATAATTATTATTACTCTCTCTCTCTTCCGTTAGTAAATTCAAATTAATAATACCAGCACAGGTAATAAATTTCTGTTTGTCAAATACTGTGCTATTTAATATTGATTATGATTATGAAATAAGGAAGCAACGCTTCTTCTCCGCCCATCCCAACAAACAACCATCATTCTCAATTCAACTAAAAAAATTATTTTAAAGCTTGAATTAAAAATAATTTTCCCTATACGTAATTAACACATTTCCGGCAACATTTCACTACACAATAGTCTGACAAGACAAGACAATCTTACTGAATTACTTAATACATAATTGTCGAAAACAAAAGTCTACTAAAAAAATAAAAGTAAGTAGCAATTTGCTTAGCAAATCCGACTTGCTTAATTCTCAACAATTGACTAAGTATTATAAATTGAATTCAAGCACTCCCACGCATCACGAAAAAAAAAAATAAAAACTACTTCGTCATGAAATTTTCATTTTCAACAAACTTATATAAAACCTTCCAGTATACCGAAAAAAAAAGACAACAATACCTGTATAAAACTTATAAAAGTAACCACAAATATGCAAAGATAAAGAATGACAATGCTCGTGCCAAATTATGTTACTTACGATACCTTCTAACTTCGCTAATTCTGACATTGTCCATGTTATAAAAACATTAATACCAAACCCACAAAAAAATATAAAACAAATGAAGGACATTGAATTAAATGATAAATGTTAAGTATCCCTGGAGGCTCATTTTTTGGAACATCCAACCCGTCAAAACCCACTACTATCCTTCCAGGTTAATTCAATGATGTCAGCATCAGGGACAGAAGAAAAAAAACTGTTGCTGGTTACTCCTTTTTTTTTTCTTTGCTAATACCTTTCGAAGGGTACACAAGGTCAAAATCAACATGATATCACTTTTCAAACAAGTATTTCTATCATATCCAAATTTCGTTTCAAGAAAAATTTTTTTTTTTTTGAACTTACAGAAAAAGAAGGTTCCATTTTTTGTTAGTGTGACCTTTGTAGGATTCCGATAGTAATACTGNAAAAATTTTTTTTTTGAACTTACAGAAAAAGAAGGTTCCATTTTTTGTTAGTGTGACCTTTGTAGGATTCCGATAGTAANATTTTTTTTTTTTTGAACTTACAGAAAAAGAAGGTTCCATTTTTTGTTAGTGTGACCTTTGTAGGATTCCGATAGTAATACTGTGTTGAGAGAAGTGAGCGTACACTTGGCCATTTGAGAGAATTCAGATCATGTTGGAGAAGACGCTTATCACTGGCTCTATCTAAGAGGAACGATGGTAGGAGTAAGATCTGATCCATTTTTTAGATTATTTTTAATGAGGAAAAGATCAAAGGTAACAACAATAAGAAGAGGGGTAAAAAAAATTTTTTTTTTAGATTGGTTGACAGAAGATACTCCTACTGATGACGTGACGACGACATGAGAAGAAAGTACGGGATACCTTACTTCTTCGGAATGAAACTTCTTAGAAACTACTGACTCAGGCGCCTGTCACTTAACTAAGTAATAGCTTCACATTTGGAACAGCTCAACAATAGCCGAGCATAACAATGAAGTGGAATGAAGTGTAACAAGAGACACTTTGTACCACCTTCTGTAAACCTTTGCCAAAAAATTTTTTTTTCCCCATCTCCCCAAAAACAAAAACACCCCAGTAAGATTCTGTTGAAAATTGTTAACAGTAGTGGGTGGGAACGAGTGCGCATTCCATTGCTGTGGAAAAGAATCCCTAGTTATCCTCACTACCTTGCCATTTACACATCTGCATAATTCAAAACAAAAGGTACATAATTTAACAATAAGGAGATAGAACAGGAGATAACAAACATTGTATGATTAGAATTAACTAGAAAAAATGACAAGTCTCATTAGACTAGGTCGTTACTGATGAGGAATTCGTGTGATCCTTGATAATAAATCAATGGACTCTTACTAATATTATATAAGAAAGTAATTATGTAAGACTTACTGGTAGGGGGTAAGAGTAGATAAGTTCAAAGAAAACTAATTAAGAATTTCATAATAGGTTCTTTCATGTTAATCAAACCAGACGACAATCTTAGAAGTTTTCTGCTAGAGAAATTAGAACACCGAGTCATTCATTAAGAATATCCCAGGAGAATTCAAAAATTCAAAAATTCAAATTCAGCCAATCAAATTAAGACATTCCAATATTAATCTATTCCACTCTGCTTGGCTGAATTCAAAGTTTCAAAATTTGTTGCAGTAATTCAACAGAAAAAAAAACCCTGCAGGTATACTTTTTTTTAAGGAATTGACTAGTATTGATGTAATTTTAACAAATGCAGACATTGACACCGTGCGAAATGTGAATATAAATGGTGGATTACCTTTTGCGGTAGTTATGTTATGCAAAAAAAAAAATTAAGAAACCAGACTTCTACCTGCACCTGTTTCATACTTAATGAACTACTATCACTACTTTTTAATTCAATTAAAAGTTTGATCACGCCAATATTTTTTTTTTTGGCACAGATTAGACGNCACCTGTTTCATACTTAATGAACTACTATCACTACTTTTTAATTCAATTAAAAGTTTGATCACGCCAATATTTTTTTTTTTGGCACAGATTAGACGATTATCGTGATTTTCTGATTATAATTTGTACAAATTGGGTATTCGTACNTTTTTTTTTTTGGCACAGATTAGACGATTATCGTGATTTTCTGATTATAATTTGTACAAATTGGGTATTCGTACTCGGACTGGTTTACTAGCTTTTAAATTCAAAATTCAATTCAACAAAAGAAACAAAATTAACTTCCTTTCTATTATCTAAGTTCTTTGAGTTGAAATACGCGAATCTCTATCACTATATTGCCAAAATTAGAGAGAAGCACCTTAAAAAATGGTTTGGGGTATACTTATTCAAGTGTCAAAGTGTCAAGTCAACGAGAGACACTTTCCAAATAAATTGATTTCTCTTAATAAATATAATATAATACTAAAAATACTAGTTCTTCCGTGAAAAAAATAAATAGAAATGACTAAACAAACCTGATTCTAGTAGTTCCATCGTCATCTCACAATTTTCTGTAATAAAAACTTCTGCTAGATGATGCAAATTGGTATTACAAAATTGACAATTCCTCACAGGTGAATAAATTATAAAGTAAATAACAATGATCAATTTAGTACTAGGATATTAAAAAAATATGTTGGATTCTAAAAATTTCTGTGAAGACAAACGAATTAGCTGATTAGATTAATCAGTACTATCAGTTCGTTAGAAACAAGTTGATTAAAATTTTGATGTTGAGCCTGGATCAACGTCTGGTTTAAGTGATAAAAAAAAAATTCAAAACTAATGTCAACGACGAAGGATTTCTGAACAACTAGAGAAGATCCGTTGATTTTCGAGTTTAGAATCGAACGATTCCTTTTAGAAAGTTGCCTATGACAAGTATAAAAATATAAATTAATCCCAAAAAACCCAAGGAGCCACACCTCATTGGCGCCGATATGCACTAACACTACTAGACGATGACACGGACGGAAATTGTTAAAGAAAACCCGATTATGATTCTCACGGACGGGTGATATCACCGAACGATGCCTGCGCCTGCTAAATAACTCCAGAATTTCCAAAAATAGCCACAATGGAAACAAACGGAAACGCACGCCCTGAATAAAAAATGTTCAATCATGCAATCCTAAAGGATTGAACGACTTCTTTTTCTAGATCTTAGAGTAGATCCTTGTTGGGAAACATTATCAAGCCCCCATGTTAATTGTACTCATCGGTTCTTCGTCGTCACTAACCCAAGTGAACAGAGTTAGGGAGAAAGATGTTGTTGATTCCTAAAATAGATAAAAACTTATTCAGATGCACAGAAGAATTCACTGATGCACACGATGGGAAGACTCTTTATACATAAATGCACTGCTTCAACATTTTATAGGAAGAATTCTAACCAATGTTCCACTAACTCTTCTGAAGATGTTTCCCTCTTCCTACTTACATGTTTGATACCATTATAATAAATCAGACGAAGACTCATATGAATGGTTCCTTCCTAAACTAAAACCAAGAGAAATTATTAGCAAAAATAAGGTTATCGGTAATAAAAATAAATTAGATTAATTAAGCTTAGAAGTTAGCCGTAACTAATCTTAAAAAAAAACCAACTCTATAAGAGAAGTCTTTAATAACCAGAAACTTGAGAAACTATTAAAACCGTAATTTGATCTCCACTTATAGAAAAAGTATACAATTTCATCTCCAACACAAATTATCTACCTATTAAGAACAGCTTCTAATTTTTTCTTTTAATTACGATTCAATGTTTACCCCTTCATTCGGTTATTGGAGAGAGAGGTAAGCAAAATAATGACCTAAGTGACCCACGTAGTAAAAAATAAAATAACAAAACGACCGGCATGCCCACACACCATGACCAAAAATTCCACCCATGTGAGACTATATTGAGAAATGCTTCTTCTAATGTACTCTACCTGTCATTGTTATTATCTTCATTGATCACACCACCAACAACCGAACCACCGTCTTGCGAAAAAAATAAGAAACTTTTACGCTAAAGAACATAACAGGAAAAAGAGTCACATACAAAAGATAATACTCATGCGCCGATCAATAACAATTTTAGCACATCAAATTTTTGCAAACTTTTATCATCTCATCTCCTTCTCCACCTATCCGGAAAATTGAAGAGAGCCCTGCCCAGGGATATCTATTATTCCTATTCCTATTCCATTGAATCAATGTATTATTATAATTTTTTTTTTNGAGCCCTGCCCAGGGATATCTATTATTCCTATTCCTATTCCATTGAATCAATGTATTATTATAATTTTTTTTTTTTGGAATTAATGGAGCAACCAGTATCTCAACTTTTACTAAAGGAATTCATCACATTGATTCTCTCTNTTTTTTTTTTGGAATTAATGGAGCAACCAGTATCTCAACTTTTACTAAAGGAATTCATCACATTGATTCTCTCTACCTGTCTTTCATGTCATAGTCAAATAATGTTATTTTATATGACATGACGACATGCACATGACCCGATAGTCTCAAGCTGACTATGAGACTGAGACTCATAGTGTTGATACTTGATAAGTAACATTCATTATCATTACTTCAACAACTCTTTATTGACTTTCCCTTTTATATTATTTTGTTAAAACCTGTGAGAAAAATCCATCGTCATTCTTGATTTGTGAATTACGAAATATAAAAGGGAGAGCAATAGTGAAATTCAAATGTTAAAATTACATTCTGAATAAGTTGGTCTTAAAAAAAGTCCCAAAGTTCAATTTGACTACACCTAGGTCAAAAATTTTTGATCATATGTATGAACAATTGGTTTGTCTGTAGGTGTATCAAATTCAAAATTTCAAAATTTGAATGTAAATTGATAAAAAAAAGAGAAAATTACCTGAATTAGCTGCTGGGTGTCCGTCCGGATTCTCCATTTGTATGAAGATGACTGAGTGCGCATGAATTGGTGTATAGTTTTGAGTCCCTCTTCACTACAGAGGAAAAATTGAGACAAAAAAGGAGCCGTGTAAAATAGACGGGCTAAAAGTAGTGTAGATTTGACTAGGCTCTGGCTCAGTAAACACCAACTTCTTATTATTTATCTACACCGGTTCACGATTTAAAACTTATGCACAAGGAGCNTCTGGCTCAGTAAACACCAACTTCTTATTATTTATCTACACCGGTTCACGATTTAAAACTTATGCACAAGGAGCGAGACTTCAACACAAAAAAAAATTTTTTTTGAGATAATAAAGAGGGAGATGATGATGAAGATGTGAATTTTTTTTTTACTTTACTTTCCTAATAATTACCTCCTTCTCTATTATTCCACCATTCTTTAAATATATATTATATATATATGTATATATTTTTTTGCTTATAAATGGATATTTGCAGGACTTTGGGGAAGTAAGAATAATAAAAACTTCAGACTTTACCAATGAGAATGAATGAGAATGTAAAAAAGAAAAAACTGATCTCGATCATCAATTTTTTTCTTTTTTACATGTATATTTTTATGCATGAGAAGAGATTGTATTGTTCTTTTTCAAAAAAAAAAATATTTTTTTTTGGCGCTTCGACTTAAATGTTTATAACTTCCTCATTAGGAGTATTATCTTTTAATCTTTATTAGAATTTTTTGATGGGACATTGTTTATTGATAATAAGGATAAGGCGGCATGCTATAAGAGACAAAATCAACATTACTAATCTTATTATCTGTTGTTTTTATCGAATCTTACACTTATCCTAACCATGTCCTCTGTAGGTCATAGTTTAAAAAAAATATATTTAAACGTAAAGTATTCATTTTTATCAAATCAGATTACAAATATTTGTATTTATTGATGCTTTGTTTTTAATTTTTTTATTAATATAATATATTTATTACAATTATAATATTATTTATAATTATTGAAGATTACGGATTTATTTTTTTGTCTTTGGTGAAGTTAGTTTGGAACAATTAAAGGAAACTCATTCCTCGCGGAATTGGGTAAGTGATACCTCAATCGATGGGAAATTACATGCAGATTACGAATATGGCATTTATTAGTGGCGGTCAAGTCAAATTTTGCAAAAACTTTGCAAATTTGTGCAAAAAAATTTTTTTTGTCTGCACTGTCTTACCCTAATATCCTCGTAGAATTGGGTAAGCTATACCTCAATCGATCAGAAATTTTACTTAGATTACAAATCTAACATCCGTTGATGGCGGTCAAGTCTCATTTTGTAAAATTTTGTAAATTTGTGCAAAAAAAAAAAATTTTTTAAGTGACTTACACAAATTCCACGGCGACATGTCGCCACCTTCTGATTTCTAAAACCCAACTAATTGTTAACTACGTAAGTTTAGTTTACTTATCCTATATTGAGACCATTCTACTTATCAATCTAACAACCTAACAACCTTTCTACTTACCCATCTCATTACTTCATTACAATATTTCATCAGTATTTTGTTATTACGCAAAAGAAATGGCGGCGCGCTTCGCGCGCCTTCGATTGCTGTTGAACGAGCCTTCGGCTCGTTCAAACGCCGCGGGGTAATATGGTCTGAACTACCTGAACGCGATATCCGTTACAGGTATGCAATCACGCTCAACTATCCCAATCACGATTGTGCATGTTACCGATCCGTGTATGCGTGAATAAGTCTATTAATTACATAACAAAAACACTGTTATGTAATTCGTAATTGCCAGATTCGTAATCTACATTAAATTTCTGATCTATTGAGGTATCACTTACCCAATTCCACGAGGATATTAGGGTAAAACAGTGCAAAAAAAAAATTTTTTTTTTGAACAAATTTGCAAAATTTTTACAAAATTTGACTTGACCGCCACTAATGAATGCCAGATTCGTTATCTGCATGAAATTTCTGATCGATTGAGGTATTACTTACCCAAATCCGCGAGGAGTGCGTTTCCTTTAATTAAGCCTTTACTTCTGTCCAANCAGTTAGTTTTACTCATTTTATTTTTGATTCATAAAATTGAAAAATTTATTTTTGAAAATGTGGCAACAGTGGAGAGGTTTTTGTTGTATGGAGGAGTTTTGGTTCATTTTAAATCCAAATTTATAATTTTTAGTTTATGACCGGATTGTTTCCGTAAAATAGTATACTATTAATTAATCAAGGAATAATTATTAAAATTATTTAAATCTAAATTGGAATTGGGTAAGTGATACCTCAATCGATCGGAAATTACATGCAGATTACGAATATAGCATTTATTAGTGGCGGTCAAGTCAAATTTTGCAAAAACTTTGCAAATTTGTGCAAAAAATTTTTTTTTTGTCTGCACTGTCTTACTCAAATATCCTCGTAGAATTGGGTAAGCTATACCTCAATCGATCAGAAATTTTACTTAGATTACAAATCTAACATCCGTTGATGGCGGTCAAGTCTCATTTTGTAAAATTTTGTAAATTTGTGCAAAAAAAAAAATTTTTTAAGTGACTTACACAAATTCCACGGCGACATGTCGCGACCTTCTGATTTCTAAAACCCAACTAATTGTTAACTAATTAAGTTTAGTTTACTTATCCTACATTGAGACCATTCTACTTATCAATCTAACAACCTAACAACCATTCTACTTACCCATCTCATTACTTCATTACANTCTAACAACCTAACAACCATTCTACTTACCCATCTCATTACTTCATTACAATATTTCATCAGTATTTTGTTATTACGCAAAAGAAATGCCAATTGCAGTCGAGACTAGTGGAGTTTTGGGTTCCAAAGGATTGAACCTGATAAAGAAAATCGGAAATCTAATTCAAATAGCTACTGGTGAACCTCGCTCTACCTCCTTTTTGATCCAGCGCATTAGTTTGGCCTTACAACGAGGGAACGCAGCTTCTATATTGGGAACGTTGCCTAAAGGAAAACAGTTGGATGAAATATTCTTTCTTTAATTATTATTTTACCTATAGTCCCTATCAGTTTTAATTTCACTATGGTTCTATTTTTAATTATTATTAATTTATTTAAATAAGAAAATAACCTCTAAGAAAAAATAAATTAATTTAATTTATTAAATTTTTGTTATAATGTAAATATGATAATAATTGATTTATGAAACTTTTAAGAAATGCCCAGTCCTGCATTAAAATGCCCATTTTTGTTGAATGCCCATATATGTAAATAAGAGGTTTTGGAGAGTTAATTTTATTTCAAAATTAAGAAACGATGCAATGGCGGCAACCAAGGGAAAATCTGATTGGTCTAAAAAATAAATTCAAAATGGCATAGCTTCATTTAAATCATTTTAATTGATAAAATAAAACCTGTCAAAGTAGCCGACTTTTTTATCAAATTTACCATAGACTACCTCGATCACTAAAATAAACATTAAAACAAAATTTACTAAAGTTTTTACTAAAAACTTTAATTTAACCTAAAGAACTGGAATATAGTACGAAACTATGAAATTGTACAAGAAATCACTTCCTCCTTTATGAAAANATTTAACCTAAAGAACTGGAATATAGTACGAAACTATGAAATTGTACAAGAAATCACTTCCTCCTTTATGAAAAAGGCGACGTTGATTTTGACTTTTCAGTAGTTACGATAGTAAAAAATTTCCCGAGTGCTCAAGATCGGGTTATTTTAAATTGGGCTATATTCAAATTTGGGTTATTTTGACATTTCTGAAGAAAATTCTTCGAATTTCGATCGGTGATGTCAAGTGTTGATTTAATTTGTCAACTTCCAACAATCGTTTTGATCACTTTCGACGTTCGACCTGAAAACGCGCCGCTGNTTTCCCGAGTGCTCAAGATCGGGTTATTTTAAATTGGGCTATATTCAAATTTGGGTTATTTTGACATTTCTGAAAAAAATTCTTCGAATTTCGATCGGTGATGTCAAGTTTCAAGTAGTGANGAATTTCGATCGGTGATGTCAAGTTTCAAGTAGTGATGTTGATTTAATTTGTCAACTTCCAACAATCGTTTTGATCACTTTCGACGTTCGACCTGAAAACGCGCCGCTGTGAATTCTGGTGACTAATTCATTGTCTTTTCATACCAGCCGGTAAGTCGTAAACTCATAAAGTGTCTCTATTTCCTATCATTTCGGGCGGATTTAAGCTGGATCCATAGTTTAGTTTGTGACTTCGTCTCGTTTCGTTACCTTGGTATATTTTCAATAAATATTTCTCACATGGAATTGCCGGAAAGAGGAAAGCATCATCGTCTCATCAGCCCATTGCACTAGTGCTAGTGTTAAGATTTTTTTTAGGTTGATTTGTTAGAAGGGAATGGGCTGATGCATATGGCTGAGAACAATCAGCGGACGGTGATTTACTTCGACCAATATGCCTGGTTGGTGGCTAAAATCCATTTTAAAAGTCGCTTGAATGTCGTTTCTTTAAGGGTAATATTAATATATCAGAACATCTGTTTATTCTGCATCATCCGTTAAAGCTAGTTTTATAGTTCCTCACTTCCGCTTTCCTTGCCTATCCCTTTAACCATATTCTTCTTTACCTTCTAAAATCCAGATTCCAATATGATTCCATGATCATCAAAATAATTAGGTTCATATCTGAATTCACGTTGTACTATTTACTTTTTGCTTTAATATAGCTTAATTTATTTTTATATACATCTAGATTTGGAATATTGGTAAATCGTGGCAACAGAGGAGATTATTTCAGTATGTGTTGGGACTTTGGAGTGCACTGCAGTATTTTTCATCTCACATGTGATTGCATTGTGGTTGTAATGGTTGATTCATCTCATCATATCATATGACGGAACCGAAGATGACCAAATGACCCTACGCAATCATTGACAACTTCATTCCATTCCAGTCTTTAAAAGTAAACATTACTTTGATGAGGTTTGTGTGAATCAGCCTTATTATGTCACCATAACTAAAATTCATTGGAATCATTGGATAAGTTCGTAATTAGTAATAATTATTTTTAAATTCAAGAATTTGAAAGTGTTATCTAGTAATTTGATTGAGATTATATTTGTGATGTGATTTCATTCAAAGTTTTAACCAACTAAGCAGTTTGAACTTAAAGTTTGGATTCTTAACGAAGTATGGAAGAAAGTAAAGGACAAAGGCTAATTGNTTCATTCAAAGTTTTAACCAACTAAGCAGTTTGAACTTAAAGTTTGGATTCTTAACGAAGTATGGAAGAAAGTAAGGCCAAAGGCTAATTAACAAACGATGAACAAGGGAATCCTTTCATTTNACAAACGATGAACAAGGGAATCCTTTCATTTCGAAGCTTAACATTTCTAATTACAAAATAACAATTGTATTTTGTGACGCCCCCCTCCCTCAAAAGTTTGAATTTGTTAAAAAAAAAATTCAAATATAGAGTTTAGATTTATTAGTGTGATTTTACCAACAATTGACCCAAATGTCATTCCATGAAATGGGATCTATGGAACCAATTTTTGACTACCAATTTCGTCTGATACTGATTGGAGAAAGGTTTGAATTAAAGAGTTAATTTAAATACTTGGATGGAATAGGTAACTAACCAATGACGTATTTTTTATTATCCAGTACCGTCGGGAAAAGTACGCTGCTTCGGTATTTCACAAATGGAATCTTTGCTGAAGTAAGTGATAAAATTCATGAGTATCCAGTCATTGGTGAATTTAAAGATGAGTTTTATAAAAATCAAAGTCAATAATTAATTAAAGAAATAAATTAGATTTCAGATCCAACTGTTGGTGTGGATTTTTTTTCAAGACAAATTGAAGTACGAAATGGAACACGAATTAAATTACAACTATGGGATACAGCAGGACAAGAAAGATTTAGGTAAGCTTAGATAAGACTTATGTGTGAACACCTCGTCACTCGATAAGTCTAACCGTTGTTACATGAATTCTTAAACTAACTTTACTTTAATTAAAATACAATTTAACTGAATTCATAGGTCAATCGTAAAATCATATTATCGAAATTCTGTTGGAGCTATCTTGGCATATGACATCACTTCTCATGCGTAAATATTTTAAAATTTTAAAATATACAAAAAATATGTTTCGAAAACTTAAAATTATCAATTATCAATTATCATTATGACATGAATTCAGGTCATTTGAACGAGTGCCAGCATGGATGTCAGAAGCAAAGTCATATATTGGTAATCAAAAAAATTTTAAATTATTAACTTAAATGGAAAACAAATCCAATTCTAAATTGAAGTTTGTTTCTAATAGAACCCTACCGTCCAGTATTTCTGTTGATAGGCTGTAAATCTGATTTGGCAGATGAAGAAGAACATCGAGAAGTCAGTACTGAAGAAGCTTACAACTTTGCTGCTCGAATGGGAATTCATTTCTTTGAAACGTCAGCAAAAACTGGTCTAAAAGTAGAAGAAGCATTCCGAATGGTAACACAAGAGATATATAATCGGATTCAATCTGGTGAATACAAAGTGGATGATGAACATTGGGATGGAATTAAAACTGGGATTGGACGATTGGTAACTGGAAATAATGGGAATATATTGGTTGAAGCTGAACCAGCCAAAGACAGATGCTGTTGATAAGATGTAGTAATTACTACCTATTCGTACTGACTTTCACTAATTAATAATTAAATAATTTTACTATTTTTATGTCTTAAGCTTTACAACTTGATATCCAACTTTTAAAATAAACACACATGTTCTTCAAAATAAGTGTTAAGNTTATGTCTTAAGCTTTACAACTTGATATCCAACTTTTAAAATAAACACACATGTTCTTCAAAATAAGTGTTAAGTAAGATTAATTAATTAGCTTTGTTCTAGAGCGATTTTGATAAATTTGGTAACTATTTTTAATAATTCTGAATTTTTTTTTGTAGTTTCGAAAATAATTATAAAAATAAAAGTTTTCAAAAATAAATAAAATTTTGAAATAATTTGTCTTAAAATTTTTTGACATCAATTTTTTTTTAAGTAAACACTAAACAGGATTACAGAAGTTTGAAAATTACAGAATAAATGGCGGGATTTTTTTTTTTTTTAGATTTTTTGAAAATCAAATCTTCATAAATTTTTTTAGATTGTGTAACTAAACAAATCTCAAAAAGTGAACTTTGAAATTTTTAATTAATTTTTTTTTAATATTAATTATCAAACGAATATCAACAGGAATGCGAGAATTACGCCCCATCTTCCATCATTTGTGAATAATTTGATTGACACAAGTCACACAAAGGTCATTCAAATCAAATCAAGAAATTACATCAACAAGTAAGTGGTAAGGATTTAATAAAGTTACATAATCAGCTGATTTAATTTAAATTGGATTTTGTTTTATTTAAATTAGAGCCGAAGGAAAGTTAGAGAAGAAACATGTTCAAGAGAAAACGGAAATGTTCAACCCTATTCGAAGCTCTCAATTCTTCCAATTACAACCCAAGCAATAATGACAGATGTCTTATATATTCGCTTGCGAAAAGTAATTTTTTTTATTAAATTTGCTTTACGTAGTGAGTTAAACCTTCAATTGANTTATTTAATTTTGCTTTACGTAGTGAGTTAAACCTTCAATTGATATAACTGTAGATAATTTGGAAATGGTAAAACGTATGAAANTATTAAATTTGCTTTACGTAGTGAGTTAAACCTTCAATTGATATAACTGTAGATAATTTGGAAATGGTAAAACGTATGAAACCATTTCGTGCACCATTGAATATCCACAATGGATGCGTGAATTCATTATGTTGGAATGAATCTGGAACAAAATTATTATCAGGGTCGGATGACCAACGTATTAAAATTGTTGACCCCTTCAGTTACAACGAAAAGGTTTAAAGTTTTATTAATCTAAATGAATTGAAATTAAACTTAAATGTAATTATTTTTTCTTCCAATGAAGGTGCTTGTGGATTTCAAAACTACTCATCGTTCAAACATTTTTTGTGCTCGGTTTTTGCCATTTAGTAATGATAGTCTTGTTGTATCAGCAGCAGGGGATGGTTCAATTGTATACACAGGTATGTGAGCAACGGAAATTAGTTACTGTCGATACTTTTAAAGATTGAAGTAAGTTACACAATATTTATTTATTTATTTATTCATACGCGGAAATACCCTATTTACATTAAAATGTTAGGTTTTTATACTTTTATATAATACTTTTATACAATACTTTTATAATTATTATTGGTTTGTAGATCTAAACGCAGACATGGAGTATAATGAACTCAACAGATTCATTTGTCATGAAGGAACTTGTTATAAGATTGTTACTATTCCGGATGAAATGCATACTTTTCTCAGTTGTGGTGAAGACGGAACAATTCGGTGCTATGACCTTAGGATCAAACAAAGGTGTAACTGCGGAGAGGAGGCTTCTAAGAAGAAACGTAACGTAAGCGATGGATTTTCTGTTTTGTTTTTAGGTTCAATGTAAGAGAGTTCAGATATTATTTTTTTCTTCCAGCAAGATGTGATTATTTGGGCCCCAAGAGCTGTAACCTCAATGTCGGTCAATCCTCGTCGTCCTTATGAGTTAGCCATTGGTGTTGCTGATAGCTCAGTCAAAGTGTATGACAGAAGAAATTTGCAAATAACTCCATCTCCTCCTTTTCTTAGAGGTAGATAAAACATTATTATAATTCAGTTATAAGAGTTAACTGCTTTCATTTCGTAATATAACTTCATTGTAAAGATGAAGTTAATTCTGGACGTCTTGTGAGATGTATTGTGGCACCTGAGTTGGATGCTCGTGAGCGGTATTACAGAATCACTTCCGTCCAGTATTCATCAAATGGTATGGAAATCCTTGCCAGTTTCTCATCGGAGTACATCTATCTATTTTCCCTTCATGTAAATTTGATTTTATCTCGCTACCATCACCGCATTGATTTTATTATTATGATATTATTTTAGGAAAATGTGACTACAAAATTGTGCACGAAACCTATACATGAATCAAAATTACGTCAGCCAGCAGTTATGAAACGATTAAGACTTCGGGGAGATTGGAGTGACACGGGCCCACTAGCTCGTCCTGCTCATCAAGCTTCTGGAGGCACCGGTAATTAAATTTGAAAATTTTATTATCTTTCTACATTCTGTGATATTTACTATTACTAACAAATTATCGATTTAAAGAAATTGGCCAGGCTCGTCCAACACTTCATTCATCACTAATGGAAAGAATGACACTTGTCCTGTCACAAATGCTTAGTGAAACTCCTCAAACATCATCTAGAAATTTAAGTGCGCAAGGACAAATCAGAAATCAGTCACAGCGACAGAATCATGAATCTGAATCTGAACATGGAGAAATTGGTGGAGGCGTTGGAGNCTGAACATGGAGAAATTGGTGGAGGCGTTGGAGCAATCTATAATAACATACCTATACAGAACCAGATCACGAATTTTGGAAATCCGTTTCTAGTCAGGTAAGAAAAATAATTGAGAATTCTCAATTTTCTTTATTTTTTCTTTTTTTGGAGATTACAATNACATCATCTAGAAATTTAAGTGCGCAAGGACAAATCAGAAATCAGTCACAGCGACAGAATCATGAATCTGAATCCGAACATGGAGAAATTGGTGGAGGCGTTGGAGCAATCTATAATAACATACCTATACAGAACCAGATCACGAATTTTGGAAATCCATTTCTAGTCAGGTAAGAAAAATAATTGAGAATTCTCAATTTTCTTTATTTTTTCTTTTTTTGGAGATTACAATNGTTTCTAGTCAGGTAAGAAAAATAATTGAGAATTCTCAATTTTCTTTATTTTTTCTTTTTTTGGAGATTACAATAAAAGTACAATTACTCTTATTTTGTAATTGTAATAAGAATAATTAGTAAACAAATTAGGTAATCAACGTTGAAGAGTATTTCTAATTTATTTTCACAGAGATGCAATGGACATAGACCCATCATTTGGTTCAAATAGTGATATTAAAGAAAGCAATCCTATGGATGTGACAGATGCTCCAAATGCTTCTTTGACTTCTTCAAGGTTTGCTTTACAAAGTGTATAAGAGGTCGAAGAAATTGAGAAGGTTTTAATTAACTTTTGAAACAACAGTTGTGACTCATCTCTAATATCAGTAGGCTCTGCTGTTCTGGTTCAGAAGTTTAAAGGTCATCGAAATGCAAGGTAACTGATTTAGTGAACTCCTTACAATTGTAATGAAACAAAAAAAAANAAGTTTAAAGGTCATCGAAATGCAAGGTAACTGATTTAGTGAACTCCTTACAATTGTAATGAAACAAAAAAAAAGAAGTGTTAATCCAAAACACAAATGAGGCTAAACCACTACTAAATCGATTATACTACACTTTTTNCAAAAAAAAAGAAGTGTTAATCCAAAACACAAATGAGGCTAAACCACTACTAAATCGATTATACTACACTTTTTTTTTAGGACGATGATAAAAGAAGCAAACTTTTGGGGAGAGCAATATATCGTTTCAGGTTCAGACTGCGGGCATCTCTTTTTCTGGGACAGGTAATTAGTTGATAAACTGGCAAATTGCCACTGACATTAGTTTCCCGTTTTAATTTCTGGTCGGACAGGTCGGGAGAATTGGTGAATATCATCGAGGCAGATAGTCACGTCGTGAACTGTGTTCAACCTCATCCATTCGACCCCATCCTCGCCTCTTCAGGAATTGACTACAACGTAAAGTTATGGGCTCCAGTGAACGATGAAAGCTCATTTGATGCGGTTCTTGCTTCTGAAGTACATTATCCTCATGAAATATTATATATTATAGTATTTCCTTCTTACTAAACTCCAAAGACTCTCAAACTAATTAGATTCTTCCGTCTTTTGTTTATCTTTTATTTATATCCAGCTAACAAAGAGAAATGAGATTCTTCTTGAAGAAACCAAAGATACAATTACAGTACCTGCGGCATTCATGATTCGTATGCTCAATTGTCTCAATCAGATCCGCCGATCTTCAGCAGCTGGTCAGTCACATACTAGGGGTCTAACAATAACGTGCGTGGATTTGCGTGAGATTGTGTAAGGTTCCTCTTTTACACAATCTCACTCAAGTGGGATGGGCTTAGTGACTCTAACCAATGAGAGAGAATACAATTTTGTAAAATCTCTCTCGGTTTTTACACAAACATACAATTTCACGTAAAAGATGAACCTTACACAATCTCGCGCAAATCCACGCAAGCTATTGGTAGACCCCTACTATTTTTTTTAACATTTATTTTATTTAAGTTTCCAATTTACAATAAAAAAAAATATTAATAATTTAGTCTTATTCACATGTTTTGTTTTACTGTAGAATCCACTGCCCCGTCGTCCTCTGCAACTTCAACTTTAACTTCAGAGTCACAGTCGCAAAGAGCACCTGTTCCAGAGGGGATGGAACAAGAAGATGAGAATGAAAGTAACGAAGGATCTCATACAGAAAACAGCCATGAAATCAACCCAACAGAAAATGAAGATGACTGAAAACCCACCAAAGATATTATAATTACATCGCATCCCTTTTTGCTCTCATATTCAATTTCCTAATTAATTTTGAACTGAAACCTCCCAACGAACGCTATCTCACAAATAGAAGAATAGCTTCTAATTTACGCTTTCTCGTATAATTGTTCCTATAGTACCAAAAAAAGTGGTTACCAAAGTCTCAAAAAATGAGAAAAAACGTTGATGTAGTTTTCTTTTTTGTGAGGATGGCAAAAAATTTACATTTTAATTCCTCTTTTTAAAAAAAAAAGGCATAAGTAGTTCGCTTCATCGCATCCAAATAAAATTTAATTTCAAGAAATTTTATTTACTCTTTTAACTCTTTGGTTCTAGTTCCATTTGGAGAAAGTGAGTCTCATCGCCGTTGGATGCCAAATGAATTTAGCCAATAATTCACTCCGAAAGTCTTGGAACAACATCTTGGAGTGGATTCTCATTTCCAGTCAAGTGTGAGTCACATCGTCTAAAAAGAAAGAAAAAAAAAACGGAAAATCTCTCCTTGGAATCTTTT
Source organism: Holacanthella duospinosa (assembly GCA_002738285.1). NCBI lineage: Eukaryota > Metazoa > Arthropoda > Collembola > Poduromorpha > Neanuridae > Holacanthella > Holacanthella duospinosa. The sequence goes on along the minus strand of NIPM01000005.1, from coordinate 615,986 downwards.
CTCCAATTTTTTTTTCTCTTTTTTTTTTTCAGAAAATGGATTGGGAAGTATTCAGTGAGCCACGGAGTTGGAATATTATGATGGATTCTTTCTCCTCCTTATCATCAGTCAGTGAACTTTTGATCCCTGAGCTTTGACTTTCCGCTGGATCAATTCATTTCCTGAACAAGAGATCATTGGAATTGATGTAGAGAAAGGTCTCATAGGGTCAGGGACAAAAACCAATGGCTTGATGGGAAGATAACCTCCTGGACTCACTTTCTCCAACTTTGTGATTCCATCTCTCTGTGTGAGTCAACCTTAACGGAAGATAATAGCCTTCTAAACTTTTTCCAATATTGCTCAATGATGTTGAACGAAATCCGTTTTCAAGACTTCTCTTTTACTTTCTACTTCTGTCGACTTTCTCCTGTCTTTCTTCAACCAGTAAAAAAAAAATTTTTTTTTTCTTTGATTCCTCTCTTACGAGCATCTTGTAGAATTTTAAACGTATTTTTTTCTTCTTCTTCTCTCTCCATTTCCCTTCCAAATACATATCTCTAATACAATGAATGCATTACAAAACACTTTCTCTTTTGGCTTTTCACTTTCTATGTTACTAACTTATTCTCCTTCTACGAGACTTTTACTATCCTACTTAAATTTACCACCAAAAAAGAAAGAAAAAGGAGTGTCTATGCTGAATTGAACTTTTCCTAAGAATCTTCTTGTCATCAATTTTACATACTACATAGAAGGAAACTATTGCTTGTGTTATTTGTTATTGTCTAGCCAATACTACACAATTTGTTTGTAATTTGTGAGAACTAAAATTTGGATTTTATGAAGCAAAATAAGGATCGTATTAAGCTTTAATGATAATTAATCCCATAAGTTGTCGTTTTTGTCCTCTGAGGCGTGAAACAAACTCCTTTCTCTTTGTTTTTGGACTAATGGGCGAGGAGAAAGGAAAGAGAAAGTTTTTTTTTTAGTTTTTTTTTTTTTTTTACTTTTCTCTAGCTTTTTGAGACTTTTCGAAGAGACGGTTTCTGATCTTGTTTACATTCCTCCTTTCTGTAAACTTCTGGCAAGAATAGTAATGAGGAGAGTGAAAGTAAGGGCAGGGAAAACATCCTCATTTACTTAGCAATTCATCACGAGGAAAAGTTTTTTTTTTCTCTTCAACTTTCTTTCTCCTAAATTGCACAAGATATGCTTCCTAAATACCCATCATGGTATAAATAAAGTAATGAAAAAGGAAAAAGACTCTCGGAGAGAAAGTTCTGTGCAAAATTTGAAGAAGAAAAAAAAAAGCACCAAGAATTTTATTTTTCCCCTGAATCCAAATCTTTTTTTTTTCTTTACAGAAATAAGTTCTTAATTGCAAAGTAGGAACCAGACGTCCTTATCCATCTATTATTACACTTCCAAAAACTCATTCCAACAGACTTAACTGCTAAGAAATTATCACTATTATCATCAACTTGTCTCTGCCGGAGGAGAGAAGGGGGAGAAAGAATAATAATAATAAAAAAAGACGAAAACTTTCTTACAGAAAATCTCTTAGCAAATCTCTTACGGCTCTAAAAATTGCATATAAAAGTGAAAGTTTTTTTTTCTTCTTCTTCTTCTAACTGGTCTCACTCTCTTCCGGGATGACATAAGTTTCGCCGTTCCTTTGGTTCTGATAGTACTAAAAAAAAACATACAAAAGTGAAAGTGGAGAAAGTGATGGTGGTGATAAAAAATGAGAAGAAAAAAGTTGTCTTAAGTTAGTTTATTTTTACCTTGTTGAGTTCTAGGTCTTGGTGGAGAGGGTGAGGGTGTTGAAAGCTCGTTGTGTGGTGGTTGAAGTTATTCGTTGGGTTTAGATGCTTGTAAACTTGTCCTGGACAGACATCAGTAAAATTGGAAAAAGTTGAAGAACTTTCACCATAATTGTCATTGGTGTGATTTTGACTGAAATTGTCCGGTGGTGGAGATGTACCGGATGCGAGAAGTTCCAAATCAGTCGTTATCGTTGTCTGCTCTCTTACAAGAGATCTAAAGAAACCATTTATTTAAGCATTACTACCATCACCATCACTCTGTCCAAAATGAACCATAATTCTAAGGTTTTAGAAGAAAAAAAAATTGAGTTTTTTTTTTCTACTAAATTTCTACTCTAGAGAAAATTACACTTCCGACAACGACTCTTCGGATAGTTGATACCAAACTTTCTCTTTTGCTCTAAGAGTTGTAAAAAAAAAAAAAAAAAAAAAACCTTATTAGAAAATTTTGTGAAGGATATATTCTTCTAAGGATTTCATTTTACCAACATGTAGTAGGCTAGGGAAAACTTTGAGAAAAATATGCAAATGAATTGTCGGCTCTTTTGATATGATGTTGACACTGAAGACTTTATTAGCACTAACCGAGACTGTCTTTGGGTTTCAAAAGTTCAAATACTTTAAACTTTTAGGTGATTACGTAAATTAACTGTATTTATTCCAATAATCTCTAGTCTTTAATAGTTTGAGGGGTCTTTCACTACCTTACTTTATGTAACTTATTAAGAGAAAGTTTGGTGAAAGTCAGAGAAAGTTGGTGAAAGTAATAGTCTTTGAAACTAACTCTTAGAAATTATAAAGTTTTACCTGTAAAGATGAGCCGCAGTGGACGTTGGTTTGATAGCAAATACGATCACACCACTCATCACCAACACAAAAGAGAGAAAGTAGAGAGCATGGAACTGAAAAGAAAGTTAAAGAATTTACTTACTCCAACGTTAAATGTAAGATTTCATTTCATTTCATTTCCTAACTTTTTAGAACAATGGGGTTTTGTTTGTAACGTCTTCAAATTCCATTGTGTTGTGTGAGAGCAAATGGACAGTATTGACCGGGAGATTTTTTGGTTTTTTTTTTGGCTTTTTTTTTTTTTTTTTTTTTTTTTTTTTTAATANAGACAAGTTGACAGGATTTGTCTGAGAGGAGAAAGTTGGTAAAGTGAAAGTCAACTTTCTCTTTCTCTATTTCTTTAGGCTCAAGTCTCAAATAATGCCAGAGGGAACGGAAGGACTTTTTCAAAAGTTAAGAAAACTCTAACATCACTTTTCAAAAACTTACTTTGTACTCAAAAAGTTGAATACCGACAATAAGGGCATAGAAATCCGCTGAGAGAAGAGAAAGATTGAGAGCCGTAGCGGAAGACAATTTAATTACAATTGCTCCCAGGCAACAGAGGAGGAACTGACTCACGGCAAATCCAACCAACAACCAAATTGTTTGTACTGTCCATGGTGTTTCTACAATAGATCCATACTCCAGAACCATTCTAGAGAGAGAGAAAAAAAAATTAACCAATCAGAAGAGAGAGAGAAAAAAAGAGAGAAAGTTTCGTCTGTTTTTCAAACAGGTGGANAGAGAGAGAGAAAAAAAAAGAGAGAAAGTTTCGTCTGTTTTTCAAACAGGTGGAATTTTTGTAACAGTTATAAAGAAGAAAAAAAAAACTATTATTATTATTACTATTATTATTATTCTTACACTTGAACTCCACAGGTGAGGCTACCGATTACACCAATCATTCCCAAAAATTCCACCCAATCAAATGTCTTCACTAGAAATTCTTGAGCAACGCCTGAAATCCCATGGAGAAAGGCACCAGCCAGGCTCATCATGTCACCAATAAATCGCTCTTTACCTGAAAAATAGAAGAAAAAAAAATTTTTTTTTTTTTTTTATTTATGTTATCATTTCAAAGTTTTCATTTTCATAAAAGTTTGGTTAAAATGCGCTTAACCGTACGATTATCTTTTATAACAAGCTAACACTCCGGAGAAAGCAATAAAAGAGGAGTTTTTACTAGTCAGAGACTAATTTCACGGTATATTCCTTTCTCTGTGGATGGTAACATAAATCAAAAAAATTTTTTTTTTTTTTTTTTTTTTTTTTTTTGTGCTCATATTTTAAAAACATTGTTGCATAATTTTAATTTTTTGGAGACTACTTTCTCCTTTGGTTGTTTATCCACGGAGAAAGTTTAGTACAAAAATTTTTTTTTTTTTTTTTTTTTTTTTTTTTTTTTTTAAAAAAAAAAGACAAACAAGTAGAGTAGCGTTATCCGTGCGTAGCGGAAATTGAATTTTAAGACCTTGTATTGTAGGATCGAAACACGGAAAAAAAAATAAATTGGTGGTCGTGTGTGATAGAATAATAGGAATAAAATGAGTTTCCGTTCTTCTACTCCACTTGAGTTATGAGTGAAGAAAGTGAGAGCTCTTGCTTTCTTCGTATATCGAAAGAGAGAAGAAAAGAAAAACGAAAAAAAAAAAAAAAATGAAAGTATTTTGGAACCTGTCCCAATGTATCTTCCGTCGGACTCTACATCAGCCCATACAAGGCAACAAACTCCAAGTAGACAAACAAAGACACCCAAAATATGTGGTACTTTGAACCGGACCCTTAGGATGATCCAAGACAGTGTAAGAACAGTTGGGATTGTAAAACAATCCAAAAGCTGAAAAAATATAAACCAACCAAAACTCTATTAGATTCCTACTCACTTTGATTTATTTAAGGATTTCGGAAATTTTATTTCAAGCTTAATATTATTGATTGAGCCTATTCCATTCCAGCTTTCCATATTCTTCATTTCCGGTGAAAGTACATTACTCAGTAGGGTTTAAACCTGGAACCAATCATGATAAAATTCGGTGATAGTAATCACCTCAAATCAATACAAACTTATAATGCCCAAACATAATTTTTTCACTTTATGTTTTTTCCTTAAAGAATAATAATTTTTTAATTTATGTAAAATTAAAAGAATGTCTCAAATGTCAATAAGAAATTTAACAAAAAAATATTGATTGAGTTCAATATTTTGAATCAGTTCTGCCGCATACATTATGCTACAATTCCATCAGGCAACTTTTTGAGAAAGTTTTAATGAAATTTTGAAATTTTTGGTGAAATCGTACATGAAATCTTACAATTTCTCTTCCACAACGTTATCATACGCAAGAAAAATTTCAAGATCTGAAATTGCAATCGAATGCAATTTCGATCATGAAACTTTACAACTTTTGAATATTTTGATTCCAATTGCCCCATCTCGTAAAAAAAACAACAAGTTAATGCGGGACAAGTTTTAATTTGAAAAAAAAACATCTATTTGAGAAACATCCGAGGACTTTCTGCTAAATTAGTTACTTCAAGTAATTTACTTGAATCAGTAGAATAATTTCTAACATGACAAAATGTGGTTACAAGAAACAATATTCCGCATAATTGAGCTCATCCAGGAGAGATCATGTTTGTAGAATTTCAGGCGGCGGGTTTTGAAATATAAATCTTTTGAGACAATTTGAGCGGAAGTGATAATAGGTTTGATTACTAGTGTAATCAATAATGAAACAAAAGTTTCATACAACTTTTTGCACAAGAAATTGCATAAAATTTTTGAACAAAAGTTGCGCAACTTTTGCTCTCTGGTGTAATTGGAGCATAGTCCATTTAAGAAGTTTAAAAACTCGTCATAGTTCATTATTTAAAATTTATTCTTTCACATGACTCAATGACTCGGTTATTCACTCACTGAGTCTCACTTTTTAAATTTGAATTAAACTTTTTTAACTCTATTTTCAATGACTCGAGAGTCTAAGTCAGACAACAATCGATTTAAACAAAAATAGAACAATTAAGTCAGGATTTCACTCTTCGGTTGACGCTTGAGGGTTTAATGGATGAAAGCCATCTTTTCAATGTTTTTTTTTTTTTCCAAACCCAATTTAATTAACCATTACTATAAATCAATTAATTAACAATAATTTCTACCAAGGACAGGTTTCGATACTGACATATTATTCCAGTTTTTAACGTTTAAGTTTTTCTAAATCAATTTTCTAAATCTTTGATTTTAGTGAGTCATAAAATGAGTCATAAATCTTAATTTCTAAGATTCGAATCAATCATTTACATCAATTTATTTTAATCATTTTATCAAACTTTTTTAATTATAATTAGAGTCAATCTTATTACAGTAAATTACTATAATTTACTTACTAATCTAATCAGTAATTTAATTATTACCAAAAAAAAAAAAAATTTTTTCTTTCTTTTTTAATTAGATCCTGAATACACTAAAAAAAAATTTTTTTAATTTTGCAACCCTGGACTTGAACCCCAATTACACCTCGGAGAAAGTTTATAGGATATGAAAGTGAATTATTGATGAATCAATCTAAAGTTTATTATTCATGAGATTTTACTGGTGATCATCAAAGGAATTTCTCATGTACATATTTGAATCTGAAGAGTCTGATCCAGGATTTGATCCAATGTGAATTCATTGTCAAATTTTTGCAAAAAAAAAAAAAAAATAAAAATAAAAAAAAAATAATCATACACGTCATCACCTTAGACTTTTCATCTCCAAACTCCATCCCTATACCAGCACCAGCAGGGATTCATGATGAGAAAAAAAAAAAAAAAAAGTAACAAAAAAAAAAAAATCATTTTTTTTCTTCATATTATGCAAAAAAAAATATATATATATTATATAAGAATAAGGGTCCTGACGAAAATAAAAATAACTTGGTAGTAGAACCATATTCAGCATTAACAAGATTCTAAGGGACTTAATTGGAATCCTGAATTTGACAGGTTTCATCTTCCCATCCCTTTATAAATATTCACCATACTACAAAAAAAAAAAAAAAAAAAAAAAAACCTTAACATTTTCCCTACCTTTCTCCTCAATTTTTACAATAGAAAAGTCTATATAAGAGAAAGTTTGAGATATTGGAAAGATTAGTTGTACAAAATTTCCTAGATACTAGAAACTAATTATTTCTGATCCTTCATATGTACACATACTCTAAAATTCGTATAACTTTGAAGAGCTTACTACGTTCTTTTCTCCAAAAAAAAAAAAAAAAAAAAAAAACTTTCTCTTCCAATTTCCAAACGATATCCCAGAACCTAGATACTTAGATACTTGGAGTACTGAAATCCGTATAGAGTAAGAAGATTTCAATCTAATGAACGGATTAGTGATGTTCCTTCACTTTCTCCTACATTTATCATTTTCCCATCTTCTAACTATATGAGAAAATGATAGGAAATTGTATAGTAGACTAGAGAAAACCACTGGTAAAGTTACTCAGACTTACCCTAAAACCTTACATAACGGTATCTTTTTATATAAAATATATAATATAGTGTATATATAAAAGAAAATTTTTTTTATGTAACATCCATCCCTTCATCCTTCATTCTTTATCCTTTTGAGTTTGATTTATAGCTAGTAGTAGGTCTAAGGATTGTATAAAGTAAATGATGGTTCATTTTTATTAGATTTAAGGGTACTAACCTGGACGCTTGTGAGACTAGTGAATTGATAGGCTTTCACTAACAGGAAATTCCCTTCAACATCAGCCAAAGCTAGTATTAAGTATTTCCATCCTCGCATTCGAAGTACTGGGAAGAGATTCCTTTCACCACGTCGACAGGCCAGTACTGTTGTAAAGACCAATGAGAGAAGGAGATAGAAGGCAAAATTTTGAGCTATAGACAAGTCAAAGTAAATAGAGAAAAAGTTAAGATCAGTTTCAGACATTTTCAACCATTCTTGTTCCACTTTCAATCAAAATCACTTGAGCCTTGTCAATAAAATGGATAAATGTCACTTGAATGAGACGTGAGAAGAGTTTCTGATTTTAAACTAAAAAAGAACTCTCAAATAATTTTTTTTTTTTTTTTTTTTTTTTTTTACTCCGCAAAATTTGAAATAACTTTCTCTTCAACTTGGTTACTTTACTAGACATTCTTTTTAGTAAATGTTATTACTTACTTAAAAATTGTTGAAGAAAATACTTGGAAAAAGTTTTTGAGTAAATATTTTTTATTTCTTTTACCTTTACTTTTTATTTTTTACTTTTTATTTTTTATTTTTATTTCTAATTTTATATACTTTCTTTATTTAACTTTTTTTTTTTTTTTTTTTTTTTTTTTTTAAGTTGAGAAGCTCATTTTGATAGTTTTTTGGCTAAAAACATAAGAGAAAGTCGTGTCTTTTGTCATTGTCTCGTTGAATGGATCTTTGGTATAAGAATAAATGAGAATCTAGAGAGATTTTTCAATTAAAATGTTGGTCCCTGTGCAAAAAAAAACTCATTTATCACCTTGTCAATCTCATCGTCTATTCCTTCTTTTTAACTATTCGGTGGGATTTACTTTCTCTTTCATCCCACATCATTTGGTGAAAGTACCACTTTCTCTCTTTTTTTTTTTTTTTTTTTTTTTTTGTCGTTAGTATTCAAACATTAAAATTCTAGAACTTATTTTTAGTAGTGGAAATAGATGAAAAGAGTCTCTTTTTCCAATTCTCTGTATGGATAACATCAAACAATTCAGATGAAGTGCCTGTCACATCATGTAAGTACTAGGTTGAAGAGAATTCACCAAAAAAAAAAAAAAAACTTATTCATTTTCTTTTATTAAACTTTCACCATCATTTTATTTCACGGTAGTTTTAATTCCTAAGAGCTTTCCTTTGACAATTGAAAATTCTCACCAGACCTTTATTTTAAAGAGATCTCTGTGGAAATTTTTAATAAATGAGTTTATAATTATTTATCAAAATTTTGCATCAAAATTCTAAATATTTTTTATTTAATTACATATATATTTTTTTTTTTTGGTGTTGACTTTCTCCATTTTCTCCAACCCCAATTTTCATAATGGATTTTTATACATTATAACTTAATGACCTAATTTGTGACCTTTTTTCTTCTACATCTACTGGATAAAGGAAAATCATTCTAAATTCTCTTTGATAAGGTTTAAATTTGAAATTTGAAATTCTGTCTCAACAACTCTAATTCTTTATAATTCATGGGTTTGAATTTTGATGACAAATTTTTAGTTAATGATCTACACGTCTCTTTTTGTTTAGTTTGTAATTAGTAGACTGTCTGTCATTTTAATTATGTATGAATTACCATCATGGGCTTCTTCAAACACAGAGAGAGCCTTTACTTTCATGATTGTCAAGCCCTTTTGTTTGATTAATAAATGCTAAACCTTTAATTAATTGAACTAACATCTCATCCTCATCCTTAGCTCAATAAAATACACGAGTTACTACTGTAGTTAGTGCTAAGAATTACTAAAATGAACTACATGAGGCATTATAAAACATAAAATACTGGTGTGAATAATTCAAATTTTCAATTCATAAGAGTTGTAGAGAAAGTTATACACATTATCAAAAAAAAAATATTATTATTAGAAAGTTGGAGAAAGTTGGAGAAAGTTTTTTTTTTTTTTTTTTTTTTTTTTTTTTAAAAAAANATAAATAAAGTAAACTAGGATTTTGAAAACGAGAAAACTAGAACGAAAGAAAAGAAAAAGGATCAATTGAAATGGGAAGAAAAATTGTGTTATTTTTTATCAGGTAGTGAAAGGAACGAAAGAAGGCTTTTAAAAATTTGGACGAGTGAAAGGCATAACTTCCTGTTTCATAATTCAAAGACTTGAGAGTCCCATTGGAACTTTTCTACTCAAGGAGAAAGAACTTATGGTTTCAAAAACAGGATTCAAGGCTTTCGTCTTCTCAATTCTTAATTAAAATTAAGGAAATAAGTGCCTTTAGTCTCAAAAAAAAAAAGAAAAAAAGCTCAAGTCATCCTTAAGTGGAAATCAAATAAGACTTCTTTTTTTTAAGGATTTCCATAAAACTTTTTATTTTGAAATTTTATTTTCTTCAAGTAAAGAAAAACTCTTGATAGTTGAGAAAGTCAAAAAAGTAAAAGTAAAGAAAGCAAATGGTTAAAAAAGTTTATCTAATACATACATTGAACATAAGGTACAAAATGCATTAAAATTTACGAGTCATAAGGGAAATCAGAGTGATTTTGGATATTCACTTTTTTATCTCCTTTCACTATATAGAAAACCCTAACCGTTCTGTCTCATTTTCAAATATTTTAATACACCTTTTGAGTTTGAATAACCATTTTAATTTTAGATTCTAAGATAAAAAAAAAAAAATTATTGGTTTTTGGGGATTTGAAAATAGAATTGTAATGGTTTATTTTCTACTTTACAAAATTTGATTAGTTATTAGTTAGTAGTAGTACATAGTAGAATCTAGTTGAGGATATAGAAAATTATAGACATATGGTATAGTTTAGTACAAAAAGTACTAGAAAAGAGATTTAATTTCTAACAAGGCCAAAGGGAAAGGTCTATAATAGGATTAGGTTGTTTTCCTGAGAGAAAATACACTAAATAAATCCTCAATTTTAGTCTATTACATTTCGTAAAATGTAATAGAAAATCCACTAATCCATAAATATTGGCTAGGTTTTTAGAGTTCCACTTTATTTTCATTATTAACAGGTCGGAAATCCTTTCCTGATAACAGTCGACTAGAGACTGAATTTATAAAAAACTGGACAATTTATTGAGCTTTTTTTTTGTAAAGAAAAACCATTTTGTGGTTGTGGTTTACCGATTACTTTTACATTAAAACCGATGTTGGACGTCATAAGAACAGAACAACAAAGTTTACTACAGTAAAGTTCGGTTATAGTGAATTTGTAGGGACCGGAAAAATTTGTTCAGTATAGCCGGAGTTCATTATATCCGTATAGTGAACGGACACTTCAATTTAATAATTGTTCATTATATCCAAATATTTCACTATAAATTCAGCTAAGCCGATTTAGAGAAGCACTGGGTAATGGGAATTTGCTTGAGACCATTTGATGAGCGCAGAATCAAACTTTGGATAGTTACATCGGCGTTGGCGTTTTATATTCTAAGAATTTTATATTTGAATTTTAGCTAATTGTTNCATTAAAACCGATGTTGGACGTCATAAGAACAGAACAACAAAGTTTACTACAGTAAAGTTCGGTTATAGTGAATACGTAGGGACCGGAAAAATTGGTTCAGTATAGCCGGAGTTCATTATATCCGTATAGTGAACGGACACTTCAATTTAATAATTGTTCATTATATCCAAATATTTCACTATAAATTCAGCTAAGCCGATTTAGAGAAGCACTGGGTAATGGGGATTTGCTTGAGACCATTTGATGAGCGCAGAATCCAACTTTGGATAGTTACATCGGCGTTGGCGTTTTATATTCTAAGAATTTGATATTTGAATTTTAGCTAATTGCTTAAATGTAACCTAATTATATTTCAACACTTTTATTATTAACTTACACCACAAAATCTTTGGAAGTCTTCTTCAATTTTAGATTTTGATTTCAAAATAAGAGAAATTGTAGAGTTTCGAATCTTATATTTCTCACATAACATTTGGCGAGGTGTGTTGGAAGACATGTGCAGCAATGATATCGAATTTATCGTTTAAGGACAACGCAGTGAGGTTTTGGCCTGATTTTGACATTGTGAATTACTAATTTACTTAATAAACTAAAACTCACTCAGAGGTCAACATGCAAGTCCGGTGCATAGATGGGCAGGCATAAAAGTATAAGAAACAGTAGTAGCAAATGGTCTCATTACAGAATTCAGACATATTTCACTATAACTGGACAAAATGACTCTCGGGACCGGTAGGTTTGGTTCACTAAGGCCGGAAGTTCAGTATAGCCGATTTCATTATAGCCGGACTACTTAACACATAATCTCCCATTTGCTTGGCAGGGACCGGACAGTGTGGTTTGCTATAGCCGGAGTTCTATTATACCCGGTGTCACTATAGCCAAACTTTACTGTATTAGAAAATTTATAAAGGGATGATTATAAAAGTACAGAATGGTTTAAAAAAATTTTTGAATTCAAATTTTTCAACTTTCACTTTTATATGTTATTTACATAATTAAATAAAAGTAAAAGTTGCTCTCATTTTTATATTAATATTATATATATATTTATATAATATATATTAATATTAATATTATATGTATATTAGCATAGAGGTTGGAGTTACAATTCAAAATACTTCAAGAGTTTGGGATTCAATTTTAATTAGAATTTTTTTATTAATAATACAGTGAGTCCATTTGAAAACCCCTTTAAACAAAATTTGTTGCTTTACAAATTTTACAAAATTGGCTATATTTGAAAAGATTTTGATAAAAAATTAATTGAGCAAATCAATCAACTCAATATTCAATTAAATCCATCAAATCCTCTAAGAGAATTTAGCTATTTAAGAACTCAGGTGTTATGGGCAACATCTTTGCATCTTGGGAACTTTCAAATGACGCACTATTATTATTATTTGTAACAATTGAATGATATATTAAATGAGATAATTATGATGATTAGGGTAATAAATAGTTATTTAGTATTGTTATGGGAAAAAATTGGTTCCGCTATTAAAGAACAGAGATTTTAGAAGCTTCTAATCGGACGGAAAAGACAAAAGTACAAATACCTAATTGAAAAAAAAACTTTTTTTTTTTTTTTAAATATATAATATTTTCAATTTTTGATAGGAATAAGCCACGACATACAAAAATATGCTATTTAAAAGCTGCCGTATATCTAAGCTATTTGTTTTAAAACTATTCTTACATTCTACATAATAAGTAATGAGTATTCAAAAATTTAGTTATTATTTTGAAAATTATTGAATTTAAAAGTCTTTTCCTATACTCATTTATGCATTCAATTTTATTAAACCTGCAACATAAAAATTAACCTTGAGGTGAAAGTATTCAAAATACATTTATTATTACCATTACCATTCTNCAACATAAAAATTAACCTTGAGGTGAAAGTATTCAAAATACATTTATTATTACCATTACCATTCTGTAGACTTTCACTTTACAAATTAAAAAAGTATGAAAAAATCTTGGGTACTCTATAGGTACTAACAATGTTGACTTCAAAATAAACTCAAACCTTATTAAAAACTGTAAAAAAATTTTTTTTTTTTTTTTTTTTTCTAAAGTGTATCTAAGTGTAAGTAATGGGGGGATGTGGACTTTCTCTTCGCCTCTTAAACCTACTTATCAATTTTCNAAAGTGTATCTAAGTGTAAGTAATGGGGGGATGTGGACTTTCTCTTCGCCTCTTAAACCTACTTATCAATTTTCTTTTCTCTATGCTCTAACATTGAAAATTTCTTATTTTCAACAAAAAAAAAAAAAGTCTAAATAATTCAGTTGAGAATGATTGGCTCTTTTCTTATTATTCATGAGTTGAGAATCCTNAAAGTGTATCTAAGTGTAAGTAATGGGGGGATGTGGACTTTCTCTTCGCCTCTTAAACCTACTTATCAATTTTCCTTTCTCTATGCTCTAACATTTAAAATTTCTTATTTTCAACAAAAAAAAAAAGTCTAAATAATTCAGTTGAGAATGATTGGCTCTTTTCTTATTATTCATGAGTTGAGAATCCTCTAAGCTTTTCCTCTCTGGTCTGTTGATTTGGACAGACTATACATTATGATAAATTGAAGTAACGAAAAAGTAAAAATTTTCTTACCATTAGGAAGCCGTACTTGTAAATCCGTAAGAATGACTGATGTAACGGAAGAAAAACAGAGAAGTCCAGAACAAAGTTGTCCTAAGAAAATCCCAAGCCAAGTCGTTCTAATAGAAAATAATAATATATAACACTCATTCTTAGAATATTAAAATAATATTTTAATTCTTAATCTCATCCAAACATTTCCTTATATTCTCTCTTTCTAACAAACTTAATGGAGATGAAAGTTGAGTTTTTTCATAATAATATTCATTGTCTCAAGTAAATAGTCTTGAAATAGTTCTTCCTTTAACTCTACAGACAAGAAAAGAAAGTCTTTTTTTCAAAAGAAAGCCTCTGGTTGGTTGGAGGGTGTTGGAGAAAGTCCCTCTCTCCTTTCACCTCTTTTTCTAATCTATTATTGTATTTTTCTTTTTTTTTTCTTTTTTTTTTTACAGATGACAAGGAGAAAGTATTATTCCTTTTTCTCTTTCTCAAAGAAACCCCCTCGTAAAATGAAATGTGTTGAAAGAGATTTTGAAAGNCTTTTTTTCAAAAGAAAGCCTCTGGTTGGTTGGAGGGTGTTGGAGAAAGTCCCTCTCTCCTTTCACCTCTTTCTCTAATCTATTATTGTATTTTTCTTTTTTTTTTCTTTTTTTTTTACAGATGACAGGGAGTAAGTATTATTCCTTTTTCTCTTTCTCAAAGAAACCCCCTCGTAAAATGAAATGTGTTGAAAGAGATTTTGAAAGGAAAGAAAATGTCTCTCCGTTGAGATATACATACTGGCTATTTGGACAAAAGATCCTCCGTACTTTCTCTCGGTACACTTGGAGAATTCGTGAACTAGTATTTCAAATACTTTCACTAGGATCAGAGGGTCTCAGTCATCAAAAGAACCGGAGATAGACATAAGCTTTCACTCAACTCAATAATATCTTTCAGTCTCTGAAACTCTTATAGAATTTTTTTTTTATTCTTCTGCTCTGTCCTTGTCGGCTTTTCAAAAAAATTTTTTTAGAAACTCAAGTCGTAGGCGACAACACTTGGAATGAATGACTATTTTTTTTAATACTAGGACTACATACACATAAGTACAAAAAAAAAAAGTTTTACATAGTCATTTTGCTCTCTGGTTGACTCATATCAAGCTCATGCATGTAGTAATAACACAGACGACGACAGTTACTGTCGACAACAACTGGGTAAATCAGCTAGTTTTCAAATCACGTACATTTCGTTCACTTTCNGTTTTCACTCAACTCAATAATATCTTTCAGTCTCTGAAACTCTTATAGAATTTTTTTTTTTATTCTTCTGCTCTGTCCTTGTCGGCTTTTCAAAAAAATTTTTTAGAAACTCAAGTCGTAGGCGACAACACTTGGAATGAATGACTATTTTTTTTAATACTAGGACTACATACACATAAGTACAAAAAAAAAAAGTTTTACATAGTCATTTTGCTCTCTGGTTGACTCATATCAAGCTCATGCATGTAGTAATAACACAGACGACGACAGTTACTGTCGACAACAACTGGGTAAATCAGCTAGTTTTCAAATCACGTACATTTCGTTCACTTTCACTTTCTCCATGTGTAAAATTTTGAAAAACTAACTTTCACTTTCACAAATTTGACTTTCACTTCTACTTAGTATGTAAGTAAAGCCATGTGAAACGAAAGAGTAAAAAAAGTGTTTTTTTTTTTTTTTTTGAAAATACAGTATGTCCCACTCTTATTCTAATTGAATTTTTAATTTTTTTAAATAAATTTCATGTTAATTTTATTTTTAGTAATTTATTCATTTGGAAAAATTGAGAAACGGGATGTGATAGATTAGAAAGATTAGGTTCTGAAAGCTGTATATTAATACTAATCTCATCTCCAAACTAAATAGCAAAAGACATTCATTTACTATAGAGAACAAAGGTTTCTATTGTTAAGTTTTTGAAAGTGAAAGTAATTAATTTGAACAATAAAATAATAGGTAAGGAGAGTCTCTTCTGTTTTGTAATTTATCGTTCTGAGACAGACGTAACCTTTTAAAATTAATTCACTATACTTATAAGATGGACCTAGTCTTGTATAAAAGACTTTCTCACCATTCGTCTTTTAGATATAAGGTATTATAATAGACAATACAAAATTTATAACAATAGGTGAAGGAACCCAACTAAGAGAAAGTATAAGAGAAAGTGTTTCCAACAGAAAATTTTATACAGAAGAAAGGAGAAAATTATTCTCATTGTCAAATATTCATTGTGGGATTTTAGAGCTTTCTCTCTAATACTTTTTCACTTATTTTCACAATTAACTAACACCCCCCTACTCCTGTCACCATTAGAATGTAAAGTAGTGAAAGTAAAAGTGGTGAAAGGAATTGAGCCAAAAAAAATTCTAACTAGAGACATTTAAATTTCATTCATTCACACTATGTATTCAACACTTTCAAATTGAAATTCTCAAAAATTTGTCTCAAATTTCTAACTTTCTAATTAAGAATTTTTTTAATGAATACTTTAAAACTTGACTTTCACCTACTTTCATATTTGAAATTCTTATGACTTTTTCTTATCTTTGAACACGAGTTTATTAACTAAAAGTTGAGGAGAAAGAGAAAGCAAAAGAGAAAGTACTCAATTCTAACTTATGTTATTACATAATACAGTTGTACAGTATGTATTACAGTAACTAACAACAATTACAGAAATATGTGTAAAAACTTTTTTGTACAGAAAACTTTCATTTATTTTATTGGTCCAATAATTTATGCAGTTGAGTCTTGAGTGTGAGACTTTCTCCGGACGCTTTAAATCTTCCTACTGTCTGACACTGCATTTTCCAAATCACCTCTAACATTATCATTTTTTTTTCTCTCTCTACGAAATGTCTACTACATTTTTATAAATGGAAGTGAAAGTAAAGTGGACAAATGATCTTTCTCTTTTAACAAACCTCGCCTGTCTTTAAACATGTAAAGATAAGACAAAATACCCACCTTAATCCAACAAAAAAAAAAAAAAAAAAAAAAAAAAAAAAAAAAAAGTGAAAGTCCTAGTGTAAAAAATGTTCACCTAAAAAAAAAAAAAAAAAAAAAAAACCCAAAACGAGCAATTGTGAAGAAAATGGATTATTAAGGTTCCTATTGAGTTCATATAACATTATGCTTTCAGATTTTCCCACTCCTTATCTCCAACTTTCTCTTAGTTTCTCTATAGGATTCTCATACCACTTTCTCTTTATATCTAAAAGTCTATTGGATGAATGCCCAATCAATTTCACTTGTCATTACGTTTCCCTATGCACAAGTTTACATTCACTATACCAAACTCACCCAATTTATAATTGTCAAAATTTTAGGCAGTCTGCCATTAATTATCCTATACAAATCTTCTTTCACACTACCTTTCATTTCAAAATAAACCTTTTCTACTTTCTCTCAGTGGGTTCTTTTCAAAAAGAGAGAGAAAAAAAAGTTCTCAATCATCCACTTTCTCTCTATAGGAACTCTTTTGGGAAATTTAATAATTGAAATAAACTTCTATAGATCTAATGTATTAGAGACTCAATTCAACTGACTAACCCCTTGCCGAGATGAGAAAGTTGGGCTTCAATTTTGTCACAAATCCCTGTCTTTTCAACTCCGTCTGGCCCACCACCATCACAAGGACAGTTCTGAGTCCATTTTTCTTTTTTACGACCACTGCGACAGCTGGGGTGACATTTTTCGTTTGAAAGAAGTGGAGAATAGTGACCAGTAGGTTTAGGATGAATATGATTGGTTGTATTTGATGGTTCTAGATCCAGAGCTTCAAACTCCCTCTGACCAATCTCTTCCATCCCGAAAGAGGAACTGACTTTTACTCAGCTTCCAGGGAAGAAGATATATAAAAAAATTTTTTTTTCTCTTTCTCCACTTTCACCGTACTTTCTCCACTTTCTCCACACTTTCTCCACTTTCTCTACTTTCTCTTCCTCTAAAAAATTCCCTCCAGCACCACCAAGACGAATTCGAGGAGCCTCAGATTATTGTGATTCTACAAGGCTCACCACGGAATCCAACCAATACCTGNTCTACAAGGCTCACCACGGAATCCAACCAATACCTGTCGTAGAAGAACCAACTTACCTCATTTTTTATTCCCCTAACAGATTATTCCCTATCATTTTCTACTCCAAATGTTCCCTTTTCCCAAGGATTTCCATATTCTAGACTTTAGAGTCTCAGTTCTTCTTAAATAAATGTGCTAAGGGTATATTTTTATCATAAAAATAGAAGAAGAAAAAAATAAGTGAAAGCGATGGTTTGAAGAGATGGCTTGAATCAAATCAAGTTTCTTCTAAATANTAGAAGAAGAAAAAAATAAGTGAAAGCGATGGTTTGAAGAGATGGCTTGAATCAAATCAAGTTTCTTCTAAATAATAACTCTGGGGCTTTTTGTATCCACTAATGCACCTGCTTGAAGACTTTCACCAAGAGACGAAAAAAAAAAAA